>KE598563.1:142572-375332 GCA_000444155.1 Cladonia macilenta KoLRI003786
GTCAGGCAATGCACTGATTATCCATAGAATCAAGTCCTAGCATTGCAATATTACGGTACAGTGTATCTTGCATTCAAGCCATGAGAATGGGTAGTTGACATCGATTTCGCTGGATAATCGTCGCAGTCGAGAGGACTGTCGCGAGAATGTTATCATTGTCTGCCTGCGCTGCGTCTAGCTTCTTGAGCACGATCGAGGCAACTGCTTCCCCTCCATGATACCTGTCTGCAGCGTTATAAGACGTCTTGCAACTCCCAATCTCGGATAGAAATTGACCTGCACTTAGGCCCTCGTAGTTGTCCGAACCCCGTTGCGAGATTCATGCCTCTAGCGAGAGCAGTATCACATCTGCGCTTCAAATAGAATTGAAAGTCATGTTGATGACCAATAGGCCTGGCGAACACGCCGTGTCGACGATACAAGTTGGTCCGCCGAACTGGAAAAATTAGACGGTTTACCTCTATGTAAGCGCGGAGAGACATACAGTCAAGGCATGGCTATGACTTTGACCTGCCTGCTATGCCAACAATGGCCAGTGAGGTATTCTTCGAAATTGACGGCTGCGAAGTGCTCGACTCAGAAGGATCATCAAATGTGACCTCTACATTTGCCTCGTTCTCGAGCATCGTAATGATACCACCAGCAGCTAGACCTAATCCGAACGGGCGAACTACCTATTTCGATATCACCGAAGCCGTTGCCTGGAAAGTGCGAAAACAAGTTCTCCCACTATTTTGGTCGGGCGGGAACATATAGAGTACCTCTTCTATTGAGTCGTGCCTGCTACTTGCCGAGTAGGATTCACCAGTAGTACCACCAATCAAGGTACGTCGTTGATCAGACCACTCGATGACGTCGAATGTCTCTTTCAACGGACGAAGATTGTCTAAAACTTCAGCTACGCTAGCTTGCGAAAAAAGATGTGAGGCATGGTAAGGTGCGTATGTTTAAACTTGATTTGGTCGACTTTGCGTCGTTGAGTCCAAATTTTGTTCAAGGTTCCCAATGAAAGGTTTAACTTGGAGGGAGGACCGCCTATGGTCGCTGGCTTTCTGCTCAGGGCTGTCACAAATGCCCTCTTTCGCTCTAAGATTCACTTCATTATGCTTGTCCATCCGTGCGCACGGTTGCTTACTACGTATCAACAATATTGGTCCCATCTGCCAGTCCGCTTCCCTGGAGAATTGAGATTCACCAGATCCCTCTTGATAATCTTCGAGATTTAGCTCGTTTCCCATTGTGGCAGTGACAATACCAGCCCGGAACGACAGGCGGACTGCTTCTGCGGCCAGCAGCAGCAGCTCTGTTAGGTTTTCCAGTGGGATTGATTGCAGCTCCACACAGCTGGCCAAAACACAGTCCGAGAAGAATGTTTCGGCCCGTACACGGATATAGATCCCACGGTCGTTGCTAATAAAAGCTTAACACTACAATCAGTATGTTCCTGAATGTTGCTCCGCATCTTCCTCAGGCGGTGAAACATGCTAATTACACTAATACCAATTCTGTTGGGTGCAAAGCTGGACAAGGTTAACTCATATCGCCTGGCTGCCTCACCAGACAGTTTGAAATGTGAAAGCTTCTTATGTCCTCACGATCAGCCTTAGGGAGTTCTTGGTACTCCTTCTGCAGAGCAGCGCTAACACAGCTTAAGAAAGAAGCCAAAAGTGAACCACATCTTTGAGTAAGCAGTATTTGAGACAATGGAGACTGGGTCTCACGCGACCTGTACTGGAAAGCATGTCGAATCGTTCGCCGGAAAATTTGCCAGACTAACGGTGTGTTCTATCAGGTACCAAATGTACCAGATATTTCTCACAATGAGATCTTGGGGGTTCTTCCCTCGGTCTCTGACACCGTGGCAGCCTTGTGTGGGCCGTCGTCCTCCCCTATTAGGCATGATGTGCCGATTTGTGGCTCCTTTTTTTTAAATATAATCCACATGTGCTGATCCTTGTACCCGTATTGTACAGGACCGACACAGCAACCAAACCTTTCGTCAGCTTTGGGAGCGAGACCATGGCAATGCCCTTGAAACTAAAGGGGCTCAATCCACAGAGAAACCCGAGAAAGAGGATGAAAAACAGCGGCCGATCCTAACCCCTAGAAAAATTGCCACTGCCCACATAAGAAAACAATATGCAAAGATTACTGTGCAGTTTGAGAAAGTGCATGTAGCGAGGAATCTGGCATCTTTTGGATTGAACAGCACGATGGGAACGGAGTCCGAGACATGGTTTTCCTCGGAAGTTTAGGGTGAATGTTCCCTCCATCGACTCTCTTGATCAGGAAGTACTACGGGGAGGCTCTCTGAGAGGATTTTTTCTGTGTCTTCCATATACGTTACCACCCTAGATCAGACATATGACAAAAGTATAAAATATCTATATTTGGTCTCATGTGTATTGAATCGTGATGGCATATTCTGACACGGTAAGACAGTGATCGACTGTTGTGATTATATCAATTGATGGGCTGGAAAAGCCACTATACGCACGACTTCTTGAGTATATTAGCCAGAATAACGATATTATTGAGAGAGAAGCCAGGTACTAGTGACCACGCAATTAATGCAAGGCTGCCGTGTCACGCGGAACGCACTCCATGAAGAGCTCCGACTCTGCAGTTGCATCTGGGTACTGGCGGAAGATCCCAGCCGAACAATACCAGGTTGATATCCATGACTCTAAAACCAGATATTCAGACGGAGATCAGATTGGCGCACTTTGACGAGGAGCGCGGGGGACTCGATTACCTTTCGAGCGTCGACAAATTTTAGGCAAAAGCTGAGAAAGCCAACATCTCGACCTGCATATCATAGGGCTACACCGCAAGTCGATTTGCAACGCACGGATACGGGTCCTTGTGCTACACTCTCTCTATAAGCGATGATATCCGTTGTTGGCCTCTTGTTCCCGACTGTAGCCATTGGCTAGGGACAAAATCAATGCCTTACACTAGGATTGTGGCTTCAAACGTGCAGTGCTCCAATCTCACCCCTAAAGCCACTGCATTCCAGCCGTTCCCGCGGCACATGATTCCTTACCTTTGTTGGTTTTCATAGCGTGTTACACAAGGCGACCCATAGAATTCAGCCGCATGTTCCTCTCACTTTGCTCTTTCGACGGAGTGATCGACATCATTACGGACAGCTCGCAATGCTGGTGTCCATTGCTAATGAGCGCGTTTTGCTTGGTATTCGTCTTTTTGTTGCTTTGACAATTCTCATTCCTCCTCAGCTGTTGATCTTCGGAATACGACATCTAGTTCGTTTGGGCATGGGTTAACGCCAAGAAAATCTTTTCCTCAGCCGTAGCGGAACGTCCCACTGGCATGACCGCTAAAACAGCTGAACCACCTCCTCACCCGGACGGGCCGCCGTGTCGTAAAATTGCGTGGACGATCGCGTGAACCTTGTTGGCTATTGATCTCAGCTCAGAACAGCTTGTAATGTGGTTGGGGTTGCCCGGTTCCTCGATTGAGCCTTGAGATGTCTGGCTGATCGAAGGCCATTGAGGAGCAGCCTGCGTATACTGAGGTGTACCCATGGACACGGTTCCATTCCACCACGATGTCGAACTACCAAATCAAAAAAGTGCCACTACATGTTATGGCGTGACACCCACGCAACCAGTGGCACATCGAAATTAGCTTCTGCACGTCTTTCACTATCGTATGCTTATGCCGTCCGCCCCATGTTGCCCCGTCTTGTTCATACCTTATCTAGGATTCTTATCTGCGAATGGAACTTACCAAATTTCTGCATCCTTCTCTATAAAGCTTCAGTAGTGAAAATTAGGACCCTGATCTCCCGTGCCGTTGCGACCTTGGCAGATCTAGTGTCAATGAGATTGCTACCAGGTTGCAAGAACAATAAAGAGTAGTAGCTCAAGGCAGCGAGCTTCACGGACAACACGGACTGTGTAAGAGTAGCATTCGAGAAGCTGCCAATCGTTCTCAGATCTCTTAATATGCTTTTTTAACCTCCAGGCTAGGAGGAAGATCGGCTCCTTTTTCCTGAGGATTGCTTTTTGACAGCAATCCATTAGTATCTCCGCCATGCAGGAAGAAATAGAGGAAACTTAATAGGCGGGAATGATGCCAAGGATAAGCTTATCTGCATAGCGTGGGGGGTTATGTGCCTCTGCTTCTATGCTGGTGTGCAATATATTCGCCGACGCACAGACATCCCTTGCATTGAGCTATTGAGTGACAATATCATGAAGCGAAGTCTTCCAGCTGAGGCAGTCGAAATGAGAATTAGTCACAAATTTATCGTTCTTGGCCAGGTCTGCAGTCTTGAAACATTAGGACACCGGCACACGTGACGTTGACGTGGAATTTTGCGGTTAGGGAGTCCTGGAACCGGGTCAAGAAGCAGATAAAATAGCCATGCACTTTCGAGCGGAATTAGCCAGCAGGAGCATTTGTTCTTAAATTTTGTGCTCCCATTCGATCCCATCGTTCGGTGTCTCGTTGTCAAAATCCAACGGGTGATTGGTCTTTCAATCCTCATTGGTCATCATTGAGGGTAAATCGAAAATCCCCGCTCAATGCATTACGAGTTAGCATGTGTTCGATAGTTGCTCAACATTGGCTGGTTACTGAGTTTTCTAGACTTCGTAAAATTCTGAGCCGAGACGACCAACATTTTGGACCATGTAACCCCAACTGCGAGGTCTCATACGGTATCAGGTCTCAAGTCTCCACTAGTGATACGCGTTGGACGGCTCTGCTAGGGTGCGTATTTCAAGGGCCAAGGCCATATTAGCAAGGACGGTTGTCAGCGAGTCTGGATATATTCCGAGCTGACCGGAAATTTCCGTATTTGCTTATGTGGGAAGTACCAGGCGGACAAGGCATTTCTCACGGGACGAATCTGGTCTGGACTGGTCTGCAGAGGGGTTACATAGACCGTTTTACTGGCTGCATGGGCCTATGTCGAAACAAGGCGCCCACAAGCGAGCCAGCCAACCCTAGCGTTTAGCCGCGCTTAGATTACATTTAGACTCGTAATAAACAGAGTGGCGGTTTGATATACGACTCCTCGGGCCGCAAAAATGTTCACCAAGCATGGTAGAGTGACCGAGCTGACGGTAAGTATGTGGCACAGCCAATGAATAGCAAGGAACTCATAATCTCCACTGCTGGCCAAGCGAAGTGAAAGAATCACATTCGTAGCTGCCTGAAAAGGAGCCAGGACTCGAACTTCCGTCGACCGCTGTCCCTATCTCTCTACCTTCCTGCACGTGTTTCGGATCCTCATGGATGTGAACCCCCAATCATCCACATTCTGTCGATCTTTTGGCTCCCAAGATGGTGTGAAGAAGACCCTGTGCGGAATTAGCTGACTGAAAGTGAGCCTAAGGGGCCAAATGTCGGCAAGGCAAAATACTCGAAACATGAAGAATAAAAGGGACAGGGCCGACATCGAAGGCTAATCCTCGGAAACTTGGATTCTTTGTCCTCGCAGCCACAGGTAAACACAAGATCTAGACTCTGAAGTCTGCATTCACTGTGCTCTGGCCTGATGAGCCCAATCATGTTGACCATCATATAATCCTCAATAGGCTCGTCATATCATTTTCTCAAGCGGCCTAAAGGTATCATGATGTTGCAATCACGCGAGCAAGACACCCTAAAGCCGCACCCACCCAAGAAACTTCGGACTGCGTGCGATATATGCCATCATGCTAAGATGAAGTGCTCCGGAGGTACGCCATGTGCCGGCTGTCGTGATTCAGGGAATGAATGCGGTTATAGCGTCTCGAATCGCATTGGCAGACCTAAAGGTACAAAGAATAAGCGTACCTTGGACCGTATGAGTCGCAAAAGGAGTGGAGCGAGCGACAAATCGGACAGCGGCCAGGCTTCGCCCGTATTAGCACAAACCTCAGTGGCTTCGCTCACCAATTACACAGACACCAACTTAGTTTCAATGGACAAGTCTTCCATCAAACCAAGTCTTACCGCTGGTCTGGACGGTGCCAGCTCTTTTCCGGGGTCTGAGGCCTTTGGTCCTTTCTCCGATGATCTGTCTTCGTGGTACAATTTCGGCGACTTTGCTGCGTCTTCGCCATTTATGCAGCAGCCATCGCCCACAGCAGCATTCTTCAATGAAGAGCCGCGCTCCTACTCTAGTGTTGACTCAACCTACGTATCCCCGGCTAGCCTATTCACCAACAAACGGGATGTCGCCAATTTGCTAGAGCCGAGTGGAAGCTGTGGTGACATGAATAGGGAGACCAACAGAACCCAAAATATTGCAGCATCAACCTCTTCGTCACATTTAGCCTCGTCAACCACCTGCAACTGTGCCCGGGACCACGCAGAGCTTCTTTATTGCCTCAAAGAACTCGAACAACGCCACCTTCAACCGCGTCTTGACGTCGTTCTCTCGAGTGCCCAACAAGCCCTTGTACCCTGGAGGAGCATCGTAGAATGCCGGGTCTGCAGGCACGATGGTAACCAGGAATTTCTCTTCTTATCAGCCATGTCTATGGGCACCGTACTCCGGAGTCTAGAGAGCTTGTGTTCGGAGTACTATAATGGTGTTATCTCAGGGCAAGATCACTATGACCAAGAGGGAGCAATCATCGACGTTCCGGATGGTATGCAGTCGGCGATCGGCCTATATGAGATTACGGGGGAGGAGCGGATGGCCGTCAAAGACTTGCTGATATCACGGATATTGGATAAAATGAAGTACACACTGGGTTGCTTCAAAGAGAGGCTGGAGACGTTGGAGACGAAGAAGGATAAAGCGGCAGCATTGTCGCTAAGGACGAGAATGATATCTGATCAGAGCAACAGCGACGTCGAAAGGATACATCAAGGAGGACCCGGAGACCTAGATCACTTGGCGAAGGTTTGGCGCAACCTGGATAATACTGTCCAAACGCTGGAGCGAGTACTAAGAAGCGGTAATATTCTCCACGCGAAAGTGGATGCTGCTCCTAAGAAACGACTTGTCTGCTAATGATATCCTTTAGTCTCGAACTATAAGACTACATGAAGTAGCTGGGACTCACCCACCGCCTCTTCGAGGACCGCGGCTCAAGGGCAGTTACCGGCGTGGCTATTTGAGATAGCCGCCGCAGAAGCATCGTCACAGAACGCGAGCCACAGTTACATTTCACCAAACTGCACGCAATCGATCTGCATTCTATTAAGAGCCATACTTTCGTTTTTGCTTAGCAGGTTGACCACATGACATAGCTTGAATAATACAATATACATTCTCAAATGTTCCCTTTTGACATTCTATGTCATTCGACCGTCATGCCTTACGATACCAAACGGGTGTACTGATGAAAGAACCAGGCAGGGTGTGCTGAAAAATAAGAAAGCTGCGTGAAGACTTTCGGAGGCAGGCATGACTCCTAACATATACCAGTCATAACAGAATTTTCCGGACGTCTACCCAAGGGTCACGCGATCAGTATGGTATGAGCGGCTGCAACGGCACCAGCGCCCCACAAAGAATTACCGACGCGTCTAGCATATCGTTAGGAAGAGCCTTCCAGCGCTGAAGTAACGTCACGCGCTTGATACCCATACCACTGCATTGCTGCATTGCATATTCAGGAAGTGACCCGGGTCTACCGTCGAACTGCTGCGCCCTTCCTCGCTGCAGGGACTGCTCTTGTCTTTTGACACCACCAGATAGAGCAGGAGTCAAAGTTAAAGAGAGTTTTCACAGTACACTCCACTAACTGCCGCTGCCTCTTTCGGCTTCTAATGTGCCGCGCGCCGTATCTATTGCCTCAACTACATCGCCAGTACCTTTGCAGCCAAGCTAGCGAGGATATGGTGGGCTCAAAAGAAGCTTAAAGCTCTACACAATTGCGTTGCCGCCCTAGCCCAATGTGTCCAACCTTGCGATTTATGCACCCTCCTACGTGTCCGCTAAACCCTATATAACACTGGGTCTCTTGGCTGATGGAAGAGGAGTGGCTAGACGGAGAACTTGATAGGACTAGGGCAAATACTGAGTGTATCTTGTAAATAGGGTTTATTGATCAGACCAGAATATATACCTGTAGGGTGGAGAATGTGGCACAGTCACCAAAATTCCTACTATCTATGGAGGACCAGACGCAGACTCTGAGTTGGTCGGTCTTCGCTCCATCTAAACCACGATTAGGAACGTAATCACTGAACGTCCTATGTCTCCATGTACTACGCATTACGCGTCTTATGTCTCCCAGTCCCTATTAGCTCCGAAAAGTCCTCTGGTGTAATCGCCGGAAATAAGCCTTGCCCAATGATTCCATCCTGTAGTCATCTGCGGAAGAGGCTCGGCTCGCTCTCGGCGCCGGGGTCGCCGACCATATAATACTTGGTTCCCAATTAATAATGTAGTCTCTGATCGGCATACTGATCAACACTTTAGATACTCCGGTTCATCGGAGACTTATGACGTTTTGTAAGAAAGAGGAAGGAGTTAAGACGAAGGCAAAAACGAACGGCTAGGTCGGTAAATTGCTCTAAACTTACGCGTACGTCATGTGAAAGACCCTTTGTGTACATACAATTTAGAAGCACGCAGCTGGAGCTAGGGTTGGAGATATTCAACCTTTAGGCAATCCAATTCTATAGCATTAAGAACATTCATTAGAGAGTAGACCTTAGAAGGGGCTCCACACTTAGCATTCCTTTCCATCAAAGACCTGTTAGCCCTTCAATACGCACATGAAAACCTCCGCCGAATCCTTTCGGCAGCATAAGCGCCACATAATCCTTGAGATAGCCTTCTATGGGTGCGGATCCTTCGGAGATATTGAATAGCTTTCAGTCTAATGCAATGTGATACAGCATCATGCAGCCATATCACATGGCAGCGGACATAGGTCCTAATCGAGTGTAATCTCCTTCTGTTCGTGAGATATCAGGTTGCGAATCTGGACATGACTACCTGAAATAGTTAGCCTTTCTTCTCTTAGACATGGTGCCATTAGTAGCCCTTCCGCCCTTACTGACCTTTGCTGATACCATCAGTATCAGAGACATCATAATGCAAACCAGGACATGAACGCCTGGTCCATCAGCGAACAGCTCTCCGACAAAATGATAGGCCTGCAAACCCAACACTGATGTCGGCTTACAATGCTACCTCCATTGCAGTCCCAATATCAAAGCCAACCAGCACAGGTTTGCAGCGACCGTATCTCACTCGATTACCGACGGCCTCATGAGCCCTGATGAAACCAGCAGTAATAGCTATAATTATATTATAGTTCGGTGCAGATATAGCAGGCTCGGCTTTAGCCTCACGCCCCTCTCGATGCCCTCCCTGGCGCCCTGTATAGCTTATAAGCGTGGGTGGAGAATCCAAGGACAAGCCATTAGTTCCTCAGACTTTGGCAGCGCCTATGCTGCGTGGTAGCGAGCTCGATTGGGGATATGAAAGTACTCGCCAAAGGCAACTTGGGGGCCGCAAGGTCTATGAAGCCGCTGTTAGAGCAATTTGAGGAGGATCTGTAATTGATTGCAGTATGGTCTGTCTCCGCTACCATTGAAGGACCGCGCTGACCTTTAAATAAGGCTTGTGGACTCGAGGAGGTCGCAAAGATTATGAGACGTGGTTCAAGAAGTCTGGAGACTCTCAATGGAGTTATGACGGGCTGCTATCATACTCAGTGTCTTATTACGCCCAGCTTTTAACCCGAACACAATCAGCCAGTCTCAACGTCTTCCGCTGGGCGAGGTTACCCAGTAAGATCTTTACTTCAAGAAGCCTGGGCATTAGCAAGTGCTGGCACGCCTGATTGGCGTTGGAGACCCTGTCAAGTGTCGTTCTAAGGTTGAACGTCTCATAGCCACTCTTGCTCACTCTATGAAACGGATTTCCATTCAGACAAACACCCTTATCAGCCGAGTGGTGATGGAACAGCAAGACGACAAGAGGGTCGCCACTGGTGTTGAGCTTGCCAATGGCCAGGTCATTACGTCCAACGTGAGGTTGTCGTGTTCTGCAGGAGCATTACACACTCACCCGGTGCTATTATTGTCGGGCAGAGGACCCATGGGAGACTTGGCACGCCACGACATTCCTCAAAAAGTCGATTCGCCAGAGATTGGCCGGGATCTTTTCAAGCTCATGAACGTGAAGCGATTCTGGAACCTGCGGAACCCCGAAATCGGCGCTGGTGTAGGTTTGACGAAGTGGGATGACTTTGTATACAAGGGTGCGAACCTGAAGGGCTTCATCGTTTTCCCACCTACTTCAAGAACGGGTCTGGAGCCCGCGTTGGCAGCCGACGAGGACGGCGTTAGAGATGATCATCCGTTTCTGAACGGCTCACGCTGCCATGTATAGACCTTCATACAATATGCTGCGATTGACAAGGAAAGTCCTGCACCCAGGCCCAGACGGAACGCGCGTTCAATTGGTCGTGCTGACCGTGCTGCCAACTTCACGAGGATCCATGAGGCTCGAGTCGTGGAGCCCGGAAGATATACCGCTTATTGATTCGACCGAAGCGAACAGCCATAACATGCGTGAGAGGTTAAAGAAGGTCCAGCAAGTGTCTCTCGATACGGCGGCTGGGCAGCAAATGATTATTGAGGAGACTGTATCGAAGGAGTTGATGCCTTTGAGTTCTACATCGACAGATTATGAGATTAATAGACGTGTGCAGCGGACAGCACAGTAAGCATGCTTGAGAAAATAAGGTGCACTCTCGCGTCGACTGGTATCTGCAGGTCAACATCCCACCCTGCGGGCAATGCAGCTCTGGGATATGTAGTCGACGCCCGATCTCAAGATCATTGGTGTCAAGGGTCTAAGGGTCTGCGATGCAAGCATGATTCCAGCGCCTGTTGCGGCACATCCTATGGCCGCACGTTACGCCGTTGCCGAGTAGACGATTGAGCTAATTCTCTGAAATCTTTACCTCTGTAATGTATTCTGAAATATAGACACACTAGTTGCGGCAAGACCAGTGGGATCGGCGTGTGACCTGTCATCAGGCGATAGACGAGTAGCCAGTTGTGATAGAGCTGGAGTGGGAACGTCCGTCTACCTTATTCATTTGCCGTCCGAAGTTTTCTAGCGTTTCCAGCACTCTGGTCATAGGATTCATAAGGGGCGAATATAGCCGATAGAGGCGGATGTCATCATCCCTTTATTTCATCGCCACCCTTACCGTACCTTCGTCTTAAACAGTAAACCACCATGCTGGCCACCAGGCAGACTTAATTTAGGCTATCGTGTAACACTACTTTGCCGTAAGACTTATGCTCTTAAAATTGTGATCAACTTACAAGTGATATGTACCTCGGTAGAATGATAAGCCAACTGTGGCTGAACGTCGAGCAACGGGACGTCATCACTGGAGCCAACGCAAGTGTTCACCACAAGCGTTTGGAGGTTGCAACGCCTGAGGCCGAGAAGGGCCGAGAGATGACCTTTGTGATTGTGATACAAATGTGGCTCAATCGTCTGGCAAAGTTGGGCTGGTTTCTCAAGATTTCTCCATAACAGTGCGACGATACGAGCTAGGTTATACATCGCGATGGCTTTGAAGGATTGGGATAGCGCCTTTGGCTCCCTATATCGGCGTCGTGGTGCCCATCAAGATTGTGAGGCGTGAGTGACCTGGCAGTATCTCCATAATTGGAGTCATGATCGTGATTGTTGACGTGCTTAGCGCCCACCTCCTGAAGCCTTCCAGCTTGAATATAACTGCTAGCTGTCCGGTTACACAAGCACCTGGAACCTTCGAACACTTGAGCAAAATATGGATAAAGGACTGATTTGTGAAGGAAAAGAACATAGCAGACCTACACAGTGAATGTTCTTACACTCTAGGTGTTATGTCCCAGCAGTGTGCCAAGGCTTGGAAATCCAATCCAGAGAGGCTATCCCGTGGTGGTCGTTCAAGCAACCTTTGCCCTGTATGTGGGAAGGTGCGCAACGTGGCCATTCCAGATGAGTTGCCAATTAATATCCTTGGCAATCACCGAATCTCTGTGGTCTGAGAAAGCATAGTGCCGACGAACAAGGCACTCGATAACTCCAAACGGTCGTTACTAGGCTTTTTCGGTCAGCTTGAGGCTGTTGATATATGTCTCCCMCTTGATGATGCTTTATCTTATGCTCGATGGCACGAAACGTGGCCGAAGCGCTATTCGAGAACGTACAGAAGGCCAACATGGCTGCGCGAAAATCGGACGAATAGGAACCCAGAAATGCTCCTCTTTTAAGCGCTGACCATCACCTTCCGACAACGATTACGGACAAGGCTGGAGCAGGACGGCCGCAGTTAGTACGKCCATCACTGACTGCCCGAGATGCTTCTCGGTGACCGTCGGGGGAACCGCTGACCCCATACTCAGCGGATATCCATGCTCAGAGACCAAGCTTGAACACTCGAGACACTAATGCCTCCAACAGACCCAGAGAATTGTCTACCAGACTTTGAAGAGTAGCATCAGATAAGACTTGAACATGAGGTCTGGCCCTACGCTTGGCTATAGGAAAGAGAAGTCCAATATTCCTAGTCAAGGTTGAATGCCGGAGTCTTGGAGAGATCTCGAATGTTAAAGACCCCTATTGGCTGGCTTACATAGCGGGATAAGGAGCTCTGACGGTGTGAGCCCGACTTTTAGGGTTGGCTGACCTGAGAATTTCCTAAAGCTACCATGCCTCGGCCAATTAGCTAGACCTTGATGCTGTGACTCTACGTGGGGGCCACATGCTTGTCGGAATCACACCAGGACCATAGCCAGTGAGTTTCTGCTGACCGACTTGGGCTTCAATTTCCAACCAGCACCCCACCCTTGGATCACTAAGGTGTGGTTTTCTCCTTTTTGCTTGACACTAATTATGTCTCAATTTAGCATACATACCATGTGTTTTGGTTTAGGAAGGCATTCCAATATTTGCCCGACGCTTGAGTCCAGCACTAAGCATTAAGACCAATTCTTGATTCTGGGCCTCTTCCTCGAAGCTCACTCTATCAGTCCACCATTCCAACCAACTCTCAGCCCGTGCTCCTTCAACTGCATGTAGTAGACCAACACTAACGTCGATGAGGTCCGGTCTCTGATCGCAGTGCCAGAAGACTGTCGCTCCACATTTGCTGCAGAATTCTCTGGAAGTGCCTTCCGAGCTCTTATACTGCTTCAATGTACCAATATCAAAGTTTAATGGATCTCCATTCAGCTGGAGGATGTTTCCTTTGGGAATAAATGCCCACGTCTGAATGTCAAAGCCCGACGCAAGCCGACACGAGCTGCAAACGCAAGTCCCCGCAAGATATTTTGTGTCGTTGGCTCGTAGCCACCACTTAACGTCGTCCTTGTTCTCTGAAGGACAGGATATATACGGCTTCAGTAGGTCAGGCCATGGTGAAGACAATTCCTTCGATGCTCCAGTGGGGCGAGAGATCTTGAATCGAACGCCCTTACAGTGACAATAGGCTTCTAGCTCGGTGCCTTCAGTTAGGGTTGATGTGGATCCCCCGTATGTCGAAAGCTGAACTCTCTTACTCCGGTTTGCATAGCCTTCAAAAGCGGGTACATCAGAGACCCAGGCACTTAGTCCACCATCCTTGGTATCTGGGACGAAGATGTGGCCGCGCAATTCGACCAAACCATTTATTCTATCAAAGATACCCGTAGGGATATCAGGTCTGGGGTCATTGGAATCTTGAAACAACACATTGGCGCCGCAATGAGAACAGAACGAACGCGTAATCATTTCTGAAGATCTATACTCGGCAATAGGACCCTCAAATTTTATATCCGTCGAGCCTTCAGGAAGCGTGGCATATAAGGCGGCTAGGAGACCAGATTGATGGCGGCAGTCGTTGCAGTGACATATGTCAACAGGTATAGGCAGTCTCTCCGTGGGAATCTTAGCGGAGCCTGTCACCTTGCGACACGCACAAGCAAAACGTAGCGTAGTGATTCTTTCACTCCCTCCCATCTTGAATAATGTACTCCGTATGGCTCGCAGGCACGGTATGGTAAGTGAGATGATGGTAGCCCGTTGGTGACAGTACGATAGTACAAAGTTTGACGTCACAGGCTACCTAATTAGTCAATTCGTCCCTGAGCTGCCCACAAGGTGCACATCTCTTCTACTTATTCACGGAGAACGGCCAGCATTCGGCTTGGAAGTCGCTGTAATGGAACCTGGAGTTGTTGCTGCTGCTTACGGTGTGGAAACTGCCGCGGAAGGCGCTGTCGGGGCTGCAGTAGCCATCGCCAAATCGACGATGCCACTGAAAGCAACGTGGACACGCATACGCACACACACCAATCTTCCTCGTTCTTCTCACTCACTGTCGATCATTAAGAGCAAAGCGTATATCTTTGGTGGGGAAGAGACCCCTAGAGAGCCTGTCGACAACCACATCCATGTTTTCACGCTACCGTCTTCTGAGCATGACGAGGTTGACTACCAGATCATACCTGCACAAGCAGCCTCCAACGATGAAGAAGTCCCTCCTCCACGCGTTGGACACACCGCAACTGTCATCAATGACCGTATATATGTGTTTGGGGGCAGGGGAGGCAAGGCAATGAAACCGCTTCAAGAGAATGGGCGAGTTTGGGTGTTCGACACTAGGCTCAACCAATGGAGCTCTTTAGCCCCTGCTGAAGGCTCACCCTACCCCGAGCCTCGGTCTTACCATGCTTCAGCAGCTACTGAGCATCCTTTAAGTCAGCCACCAATCCCGACCGGCCCACCGTCGGGCTCCGTAGCATCTGCATATACGAAAACCACGTTGAGTCAAAAAACGGACTATACAGAGAACCCTCTTGGCACCTCGGGCTCAGGCGCTGATGACCATGGAACAATCTTTGTGCATGGTGGCTGCCCTTCGTCAGGTCGTGTTGCCGATGTTTGGGCCTTTGACATTGCTGCTCGGACCTGGTCTCGGTACATCGATGCCCCAGGGCCAGCTCGTGGTGGCCCAACCCTGTGCGTGGCGAAAGATCGGCTATATCGCTATGGAGGCTTCGATGGGGAGAAAGAGCTTGGAGGTCCCATAGATTTCTTACGTCTGACGCGCGCTACATTTGACGATAAGGGTGGCAAAGGAGAGCTGGCTGTTGTTCCTCTCACCGGCCAATGGGAGAGTCTAGAACCGCCAGCTGGTGCTCCTGTACCGGGCAATCGCAGTGTTGCTGGCTTACAGCCAATCACCACTGGCCAAGGACGCAACTATCTATTACTCTTTCTCGGTGAAAAAGACCCTAGCCCATCAGGTCATGACGCTGCTGGTGGATTCTGGGACGACGTCTGGTCTTTCCAGCTGGCACCGGATGGTATGACTGCTGCTAGTCTCAAAGATGCGACAAGACAGTTAGTAGGAGCCAAAACGGCGGAAGGGACGTGGGCAAGAGTGGATATCCCAGAAACGTCAATGTCAGGTAAGACGGAGCATCCGGGCCCCCGTGGCTGGTTCGCGAGTGCGAAGGGCGAAGATCTGGATTCGCTCACCGTCTTCTTGTGGGGTGGAGTGAGAAGTGATAATACCAGGACTGGGGACGGCTGGATGCTGACTATTCAGGGATGATTTCCTACTAGCAAACTTGATTGGGAAGAGATCTCTAACATTTGCCATGCCTTTACGACACCCATACCACTACAATTGTGAAGCACGTTTATTAAGGAAATGATATTGTCATTCGAGTTCTAGTCCATCTGTACATGCCACAATCGGATTGTAGAAAGGATAGACCGACTACAGAATCACTTTTCCGACGCGTTTATACAGCTAACCCATCATAAGCTCAACTACGTCCGATTTCACTGAGCATAGATATTCTGTCCATATTCAGCCGATGAATTCAATCAGACATGCTACACTCTTAGCTCTACCGTTATGCATTCATCTCACCCATGGAAAGCTTCGGAGGGATGAGAAAGCATAGCTGGTTCATGGCTTTAGAGAGCGGTTCAGGAAAGAGGCACTACTCCATTTTTCGCAGACGTGGCGAGATGGATTCTCGACAGGGTAAGAGCGAATGATATCTTTCGCGTCTATTTGCTCGTCTCAAGAACTTCAGAACACCTAGACTCTGGACACCGTTCACCTATTCTTATCCTGTTATGTACCTTTTCCCACTCATGCGCTTTTCGGCCGATTGGGCCTTGTCCTAAGATTTCGTTGGCTATATGTAATGACGAGGAGCACAGCCAACATGACAAGAGCTGGCGCGTCCAGTCCGGTAAGCTCTGACCGTCTGGCTGAGGTTCCGGCATCTATGTGTGCAGGTTCTAATGTAACTAGTCACTACAACAACTGCCCACTAAGAACCGCACGCCTGCTCCAAAACTTTCCCCCGAACGTCTCCATTTTGCCCGCAGTACACCAATCAGCGGTGTAGGGACACCCAGCTCTGGCTTCCTCACTCCACCCGTATCCGGTCCGTGTTCCATGAGCCCTCCGCCACGGGAGGAAGTCGATGACTATCTGAACGCTCGCAGTCATGGAAAGCACAGAAAACGGGTGGGAAGACAATCAAGGCACCACCGGAGTACGGTGGAGGAGGCAGAAGTCTCAGGTCTTGCTCTACGCTCGCCAAAGTCCACCACTAGATCAATTGGTGTCAGAAGTGATTCTTGTAGTGCTTCGAGCATGGCCACTGATGGCGAGAGCGTTTCTGATGCCCCCAATCCCCCCAAGAGCATGGAGAAGCTGAAGCTCAATACCAACATCCCATTGAATCCACAGGAAACATCTGATTTTGATATGTTTCGTGTGCCGACACGGTCAACATTCAATGCTCCAGATAGTGAGAACAGAGATGTTGAGTCGCCCGCCGTCAATGCTCTTCGGTCACTTAGCCAGCCGTTGACGCCAGGCACCAAAACTGGAACTTTGCGACGAATGTCTACTGCTCTCGCTGCAACTTTCGGTTTCACGACGCCAGAGAAAGATTCGGTGGACTCTTCTAAAACAACCTGCAGACACTCCACAGCTCCGCAAGAGGAAAGTCAACACCGTAAAAACTTTTCTGAAAGAAGCTGCCCTAGTGGACAAACAACCTTCAAAGGGCCCAAAGGTGCGACAACCACGCTTGAAACACCAGCCACAATAACGTTGCGGAAAGCTAGCAATATGTTCGTGCCCTCCCCAATCACGAGCTCGCTTAGCGCATCAATTTTTAACGAAGACGCCTATAAACCGGACCCGCTTGCTCCTACGTCCGAGTTACTTGCCTTCTATGCTACGCCAGTGGTCTCACGCGAAGGGTCTCGACGTCTCAGCGGGCCTTTACCTAAAGCCTCCAATTCGTCGTCGAGCGTACAGATAAGCACGTCTTGCAATCAGGCCGCGTTTTCAAGTTCGGAGCTCAAGAAATCAATTTCAATGGCCCAGTCCAATGACATCAATTGCTACAGTTCTCCAGCAGAAAGTGCTCTGACTTTCACAGACGTCCACACTGCACCCGGCTCATTTGCAGTAGAGTCAAGGTCGAGGAAAACATCTCTCTCTTTACCAGAATCCATTCGGCGTATTAGTGTTGTCCATTTCCGATCGCGTAACAGCGTCCACGAAGTTATTTGGAAAGAAGATGAGACCACCAGCGGCAGCAGCTTTGCCAGCGACTCATCAAGTCCTCCAAACCAGGAGTCGCGTGCAAAGTTTCCCACACTGTGCCCGCAGGGCCATAGTGCACCTATTTCCGAAGAACAGGTAGATGACGCCGGCCTTCGGATTATTTCGTTCCCTGATGAAAAGGAGATCAACCACGAAGGAAGCTTGTTCCAGTGGTCGTGGAATGGGCCACCGGCTTCTACCAAGAACGTGAAGAATATGCAAATTTCGACAAATGAACGATCCCGGGACGCAGTTCCAAAAGGCGGCACCAATGGCGCTCCTACCAACAAGGGGAGGGCCTCTTCCCTACTATGTAGCAAGCTCTCCGCCTCCGAGCTACGTGAAGCCCTATCCGTCCAACAACTTCGTAAACGCAGCTCAACATCTGGATGGCGACAAGATCTCGTTGAGGGCTCAGAGGGCCCTATATGGAGTCATAGCCCGCATTCCCAAGAGCAGAACAATACATACTTTGCTGGCCCTGGTGCAGGTATACCTAGGATGCCAACTTTCGGCACTGGTATCGTGCCTACCAGCTCTGAGCGAGTGCATGGGACTTTCACTGGACGGAGGGTTAGCTTTCATCCTCACACAACACCCAGGGCTGGACCAAGTGGCAGCACTGGCTCGAGTATTGGCGCAAGTTCTCATGTAAGGATTATGCCAACGGATGGATAACAGGCCTTGGTCGATAATTTTACTCTTGGGTATTCAGGCAGATCTAAGCATAATCCAACAAAAACTAATGTTCCAAAGCTCGCCAGGTCCTGGGAAGTCAAGCTATAGATTAGTGATGCCATCTTACCCAAGCCAGCAGCATATGACAATAAGCCATTCCGTTGGGGCTAACGTAATCTGTTGTTGTTGTTGTTGTTGAGAATTCTCCACAACGGGGCCACAGAATGTCCGAAGAATGCAAACACCCCTCCCCAGCAACCACCTCATTCCACCTCCCCACTCCACAACATAAAGCCCTTCTCACATCCCTCACCCTCTACACCACTCATCCAAGCAAACCACTTCCCCTTTTTGTCCCCATCAAGAAAAGGCCCCTACACAAATCCCAACCAAATGCTCCGTATCCTCCCCTCCGTCTCCTCCTACGCAACTATGTCATCCCCCAAAACCCCACCTTCAACCCCAACTCTCGAAAAAGGCCCTCGGTCCACCTCTAAGCGATCAAAGCCCGGGCTCTACTACGCGCACGAGATCACGGCTTATAAGCGGTACACGAGGTGTTTGCATGCGGTCATTGTACTGTTATTGCTGGCTTTGGCGGTGGTGTGGTATGGTAGCAGAGTTGGGAGGTATGAGCGTGGTGAGGAAGGGGAAAGAATGGGAGGGTTGGCATTTATGAATCGGTGGATGGGTTCGAGGACGATGACAGGGCCGGTGGAGAAGGTGATGGGAGCGGAGAAGGGAGCGATGAAGGATGGAAATGGTGGTGCTGTAATTCTTGCAGTTCAGCAATCGTCGTCAATAGGAATGGGGGAAAGGGAAGCGTGGAGGGAGATGAGAGATGGGTTGGAGGGGCTGTGGAGGGGGTTGATTGAGAGTGAGTGTAAGTGTCACAATCCGGAGTTGTTGGATAGGATGTATGAGGGTTTGAGGGAGAGGGCGGGGGAGATGGCTGGAGGGAGGGATTTGGATGGTGACGAGGTGTTAGAGGGGTAAGCGAGGAGGGAATACCAGAATGGGGAGGTCTATGGGTTAAGTCTTAGGTATTATCTTGCAAGGTGGGATGGGCTTGGAGAGCGAATGAGTTGCAGGTCGGTTCGGCGGTTCTGTTTTTATTAGCTGCTGGGGCTGGGTGTTGTTGGAATGTCATTGCAGTAAGGCAATTAATATGCTTGTTTTAGTCTAAACTGTAGGAAAAGTATATCTAACGTTTGAGAAACTTTCACGATTTCCGAGGACATTCGAGGGAAGCTTTCAGAGCCATAGAGCTGAAGAGTCTGACAACCATGCAAATGACAATGCACGTACACTTTTGATGATAACGGATGTAGTCGCTCTAGCTGAAAAACAAAACATGCAAAACTGATCGACTAGCCAATAATGTATAGACCCACTGGTCTACAAGCAGTTGTCTAATTCAGATGTACCACCTCGCGCCTACCGAGAAATCCCGCTGTCCTAGCTATGGCCAACATACTGCTATTGGCGGCCCGCAAGCCAAGGTGAGGAAAGTGGCAGTGATATTGATGGAACTAATACTAATGGCGGTGATACTAGTGGCGGCAACATCGTAGCGTGCAGTATCCATACCTTAGTGGCGATATCCATGTTGAGATATCTATGACGGCGACATTGATCGTAGCGAATACTGAGGGTCGTTATCCGATGTGTTCTACATCAACAACAATGCAGCTTCGTAAAGCGGTATAAGTCATAAGGGGGCTGGATCTAGTTCATTTGCAAACGGGCTGTGGTTAGCTAATCAATGGACGAGATTTGCGCCTTGACTGCAGCAATTGTCGCTTATAGTGCAAGATTGCGCATGCCATGGCTCGCAGATGGAGCTTGTCTATGATGGAAAATCAACCGAGCCGTTCCAGCATGCGGCAATACAGGGTCTACCATCTCCGCGTCGATATAATTCGTTTAGCGGACTCATGAGTCGTAGGGATGGATACTAGACATCATGACAGAGCGTGCATTATGCACACCCAGGCTTTGACACCTCCACTACGCCATAATGGGAGACTCTAAGGCGAGGGATCCATGATAAACATCATGACAGATGTGCATGATGCATATCCCAGCTATTCATCCTTAAAATGCCAGGTGAAAAGCCTTCAACAGGAAAACAATTTGCAAAAATCGTCAACAATCTTGGGACTGTGTTTTACGTCTTTGCTTCGGAGAGCGGTCAATCTAACATATTTTCTTGCCATGCGTGAGGTGACCAGCCAACCTCCAAACTCGCCTAACATCGCCAGTGCCGATGATGAACGAAGCCCCTTGCTCCAAAAGTGTGCGGCTTCATCTGTACAGCAAGCTGACACAGACGACGACCTCTCAACGCACACCCTCAGTGATGAAATCAGCACTGCTAAGCTAAGATGGATAATGACGAGCGTATGGATAGGAACATTCTGCGCCGGTCTCGGTACGCCCTATCGTGTTCATTCTCGACTTGGGCAGTCCAGCGAGAACAAAAGCGTGAAAGACTGCTAATTGCATCCAGATGCCAGTCTTATTGCCACTCTCGGCTCGTCCATTGCTACAGAATTCGACTCTCTACCACTTCTCGCATGGCTCGCGACTGCGTATCTCGTAGCAACGGCAGCAACTCAACCTCTGGCAGGGAAATTAACAGACATATACTCGCGCCGGAACGGACTCCTGCTCAGCAATTTTCTTTTCGCGGCAGGGAATCTGATATGCGGTCTTGCTCAGGGCCCGTCGACGGTCATACTGGGTCGAGCATTAGCTGGATTGGGTGGAGGAGGCCTGAATACCATATCGACCATCGTTGTTAGTGATTTGATTCCACCCCGTAAGCGTGGTTTGTGGCAGGGGATCGGTAGCCTATTCTGGGGTCTCGGGAATGGCCTTGGGGGTGTTTTCGGCGGGTTCTTCAATGATGTCTGGGACTGGAGGCTCGCCTTTCTGGTACAACTCCCGCTGACGGTAGCTTCTGTGGTCATGATCTGGATTCACGTTGAGAGGCCAAAGATTCTCTCCGGAAACTCACTGATCAAACGCGTGGACTTCCTCGGATCTGCGCTCTTAGTGACAACACTGGTCCTTTTCTTGACGGGCCTCAACTCGGGTGGTAATTTAGTGCCGTGGAACCATCCTCTGGTCCTGATTGCGCTTCCCGTGTCCGCCCTCTTCCTCGGTGCATTCATCGTTGTGGAAGAAAAGGTGGCACGGGAACCTGTTGTTCCTATCCGCCTCATACTCAACCGCACAGTAGCATGTGCATGTTTGACTAACTGGTTTTCCATCATGATTGCCTATGCCCTCTATTTTTACATAGTCATCTTCTTCCGGGTTCGAGGTCTTACAGCCACCACGGCTGGCGCTTCACTCATCCCTTTCAGTATCACAACGGCCGTGGGTTCCTTGGGAGCTGGAGTCATCACCAGCAGAACAGGTAGATACTGGTGGCTCAATATTGCACTGTTACTTCTGATGGTTCTCGCAACGGTGCTAACGGCGATACTAAGCTCGTCAACACCTGTCTGGACGACGATGTTCTTCTTTGGTATCGCCGGCATTGCAATGGGCGGGATGGTCACAGTGACACTTCTCGCACTTTCAAACGCGGTAGCCTACGAAGAACAATCCCTTGCAATATCATTATCTTATGCTTTCCGATCAACTGGTTCTGTCATCGGCGTGGCCATTGCCTCTGCAGTGTTTCAAAACGTGCTGAAGGTTCGACTGTGGTCGAAGTTTGGTCATAAAGAGAACGCGGCCGAGTTGATTGGTATGATTCGAGATAGTCTAGACGCGATAGAGCTTCTGTCACCATCGAATCAGCTCATTGCGAGAGAGGGATATATGCTCGCTTTACGGGCAGTCTTCTTAACCTTAGTAGGCTTGGCCTTCCTGGGACTTATGAGTGGTCTGTTCATCCGGGAGATCAAGCTCCACACCACTCAAAACCGAGAAAATGCACACGCAGAACCAGTGGAGTATGAGTACATATAGCCCAAGGTTGAAGACAGTTAATCTCTAGATATTCGCGGCTAGAGCTGATCTTCGCAGTGCAAGTACATATAGTGATAGAGATCCTTCCATGCAATGATCATGATTGTATCCAAGAGAAAAAGTACGAGGAGAACAGTTATAACATGATCATTTTGACGAATTTTGAACTATGATCTCTTACTCTCTAGCAAATTCAAGCCTAATGTCGAACAACGGCATGGGAGAGGACTAACAGCAGATAGACCGACCGACCAGACAGCAGGTATCCGTGCAAACCATCGAAGGGACGGGGACGATACGCACCTCCCAACTCCCTCCCCTTCCCCACTCCCAATTCTCAGCCAACAAACCCACCCCCCCTCCTCACTTCCCTCCTCGCCTCCCTCCTCATAGCCCTCGCCACCCTCCCCTCCACCTCCAACACCGCTCCCTCCTGCATATAGCAGCGATCACACAATTCGAAATGCGGAAGTACAATCATCTGCTGGAGTTGTCTGGAGGGACAGTTATTTGTGTGTTTGTATTCCTCACAGGATTTGAGGAGGAGGATGGAGTGAGGGGTGAAGCATTCGGGACAGGTGCGGGCGAGGCGGTGACACATTTTTGATGGTGGGTTGGTGATTGTTGATTGCTGGGGGTATGAGTAGGATGGTAGTATTGTTGTTTTGTTGTATTTGTTTCTGGCGCTGGAACTGCGAGTTATTGAGTGCAGGAGGGGTGTTTTAATACCCTGTTAGTTCTGTAAAGCATTGTTAAAGATTAAAGGCTCCCTTGAATCCTTTGTGATCTGAACAAAAGCGTTGTCTTGACTTTAACAAAGGCACAATGAGATGAAAACGTCAATGCCAATTCAAATCCAAGGTAGCAAGTAAGATCTTGATTCGAGGAGACGATGTCCATTGCGAAGTGGCAAGGTACAGTCATGACATGAAAGCGAGGCACAAAGGCCCTTAGTGACACTCCTCTGCTTCAATACTAGCGTACAATATCACCTAAGAAGCCATAATAAACTGGTATACAGGCCATTAGAGGAGAGTAGAAGCCACGCCATACTATGCCGAGCAATGCTAAGTGAACTAGAAATACAGACCAGACTCGAGTAATAGCCGCCTCTTAATTCTTAGCACCAGTATTCTCAGCCACCTGGCTCTGGGCCTGACTAGCAATGCCTCCCGACTCTGTAGCGCCGAAAGCCCTCGTCTCACGGCTGTGCATCTTGTCTGCATCTTCCTTGGTCACGCTGCTGGGGTCGTTGGCCAGCTTGCTAGCCACCTTGTCTGCTTGCTGAACGTAGTTTGCCTCGCGGTCAATTTGGCTCTGCTCGGCAGGATTAAGAGGTGCATTGGTCTGTACGGTATCGCCTCTTTCGTTGGCAGCAGCGACGGACTGGGCTTGAGAGGCTAGACTGCCTTTTGGTGGTTGCTGGCCGCCCATGGCGCGGGACTCGCAGCTGTGGACGAGGCTGGCGTCTTCTTTGGTTATAGACTCTGGGGCCGTTTCGAGCTTGTTGCCGACTTGTGCGGCAGCGTCTTCGAGGTTGCGTTGTTTGGTTACTTCGGATTGCATTTGAGCCGCAGTAGAGCCTGGAATGTATCAGCCTACATGTTGGCAAGCTTTGTTTAGAGGTACTTGAGTACAACTGACCTTCGGAAGGACCACCTTCCTGCTTGGAAACTTCAGATATGACCTGACTAGCTTCTGTATTGGCCATCTTGTTTATTATCGTTGCGAATGTTCGTCTAGAGGTGGAATTGATTGAAGCGTGAATGTGATGGACGTGGGTCAAAGTTGGGAGCCGAAGGCGGGCTTTGAATGACATATTTAGGCTGAAAATTTCGATTAAAATTCGATGGTATTCTGTGGAAGGAAGGACAGTGACACAATGAGATTTCTCTGCACAGGAAGGAGTCCTTCAGCCCTTGTAGGAAAAGGAGCGACTTGGTGACCTCATTGACTTGACATCATGGACCCACATCAAGGAGGCTTGTTCCTGTAGCGCTGCCGCGACAGCATGTCATAGAGTCTGTACATCTCTTGCTGCTACTGCTGGAGATATTCTGTCCCGCAATGCTGGTCGTCGGTTTCGTTATTGCCAAAGTTGCTGCAATTCGACCGACGAGAGTGGTTGACCATAGGCCCCTAGAGCTAAAGTAAGCCCCCCAAACAAATGTTCCGGCGCTAGGTACGGTGCCCGCTATTCTAATGGGTCCTTTCTCGTGGCCCACAGCATCATGAAGACGTCCATCTCTATACTTTGTGAGCAGAATGATATCCTATATTGATGTACGCGCAGCCTATAGGGACAGGGAGTCTATTGGATTTCAATCTGTCAACTCCGATGGGTAGCCTGATCGCATCTGTGGTTGCTGCGCGGCCGACAAAGACGGCTGCTGCTGGTACTAGTTCTTTGCCGTTCTTTGCTGGGGCTGGTATTTTCTTCCATCTGTAAGCTGGATGTGGAATCTACCTTCACTCCTGAGACATGATTATCGGATCAACAATCATTCCACGTCTTGTTCAGAATGAGTGCTCAGCTCAACGTAGCTATCTTTTCACCGTCAGTTGTTGAACACGATCTTAATCATACACCGCTTGAGCCATGTGCATCTACTCGAAAATTCAATCACTGGACCCAGACTAGGACAGCATAAGTCTATCTTAGTGTATTGCTGGGTCTGCAGGCGCGATCCATGGAACTACCTGGAAAATACTCAATACATATAGTAGTCAAATCCCCGGTGCTTCGGATCAAAGGTACCGAGAATATCCATCTCGCCTTTGCTGACGTTGAGAGCTCTCAGACCATGTCAAAACGTTCTTCTGAACTTCGATTCACAGCCAAGCAGAATGGCAAGAAGCAGGCTTCGAAGCCACAAATCGAGTACACCTCCTGTGTCAACMATTACCTAGCAACGGGAGGCGGAAAAAATAATAGGTATAATTCATTCAGCACATTAGTAATGCTACATAACATTACGCTGTCAATACTGTTTCAAACCGTGCATCGGCCGCGTTGGTTGGGGTGCTTGGGTAGAACAACTGTACCAGTTGGAAACCTTTACTGTATCCGTATGCAATATCTTATAAGTGCAGCTTAGCGCTTCTTTGTTAATATTGGGACTGAGACTGTGAGGAGAGGTTTCTTGATATATATGTTAAATCCCTTGTTTTAGACTGTACCATATATTAACCATAAGGACTAACAGATAGCTGAAAGTTGGGGGGCTATGCAGGCCTGTGTCCATTGGCCGCAAGGAACTCCGTTGCGGCTTGTCTGCGCCCCACTATTGGGGTCAAGGCACCTACCCCTCATGATACCCTTCCATGTTGTTTTCTTATTCTTCCCACCTTTCCAACAGAGTTCTTCAGAATAGAGAAAAATCCGGGATCAACCGACCCTAGCCTGAATTACCTAGCCTGAATTCGTGGCAAACCAGTCACGTATGACCTGATTCTCCTCCCGTGTTGGTTTTGCACTTGACTAGCTCCCAATTCTGGGTTATGGAATTGCAAGGTCGGTGTCAAGGCTGAAGAAACAGGGACAAAAGAAGCTGATATACAGCTTTTGCTTAGCCTTATCGCGACGCAACAACCTCCAAGCGGAGAATGAAGGATCACCATCATCCAGACCATTAGAATATATTAAAATTCAATTCGCGACGCATCATCTGCCCTTCGATGTTCCCGTCCTGTCCAATATTGAATACGACTTCTCTGGGTTTGAGGACTTTCCCACCCGTCACGGCTTTGGCAAGGACGGCATAGTGGATTTCGAGGGCAAGTCTGCAGAAGATTATGCATCGCTATTGCAATCATGGCTTTTCTTCGGATTGCTGGCCGAAATAGGTGGCGAGCTGGTGAACAGAGAGGCTTTCCTAGCACCGCACAGGCTTCCTGAAATCTTCATTCGAATTGCTGGGTATTGGGACAGTCCAGAAACGTTCACTCCGCGAACAATGGATTCATGTCTTCGGCTTGCTGCAGTGCATAGTTCCAAGACTGACCGACTAAACATCGCAGACACTCATCCTATACCGTTGGTCACGCTTTCAATCAACGTCCTGATGAGCGAGCTGATTGAGCATCAGAAACAAGGCTGGTGGATGGAAGAAGGGGCTGAGAATCATGACTTTCCTCGTCTCACTCCGCTCGTGTCAGGTTCTGACTTCATCTCCCCAGCTGCACAACTTCTGATGTCTTCAATGATGGCTCAAGGATGGTGTCAGTCTCAGATACACCGTATCTGCTTGTCTTACAATTGGTCCATCGCACATTTTATTTCGCATATCACTCGAAGAGAAGCAGGGAGCGATGCTCACAATCGTTGTTCAAAGAAATTGTGTCAAGCATATAATAGTTCTCAAACTGGTTATGTCACCGCGCATACTGAACAAAGCTGCCCGTGTAGCTTTCTGACCGCTCCTACTGACAAAATAATCCAGATCATACAAGATGGAGGGGTTCCACTGGTTTCCATTCGGAAGACGCCATACGGTGGACTGGGGATAGAAATTCAAGCTGCTACAGCGCCAAGTCAATACATAGCTATCTCGCACGTGTGGTCCGGTGGGTTAGGCAACCCGCAAGCAAATTCTTTGCCCCAGTGTCAGCTACAACGTCTCTTAGAGCGTCTGTCATGCTTACCACAGTTTGATGACTGGGGTATATACGACGGCGGGCCCCACGAATGTTGGTACATTACTGGAATGTATGCGGACAAGCTTGCTTTTTCAGGGACACAAAAGGCGCCTCTGTTCTGGATCGATACCCTGTGCATCCCGGTTGATCCACAATATACGAATCTAAGAACAAGAGCTATCAGCATGATGAACTTGATTTATGCCTCAGCTCGCAGTGTTCTAGTACTCGACTCTGAACTCCAACACTTGTCTCTGAAGCATATGCGACCTTCAGAGACTTTCGTTCGTCTGGTATACTCGTCATGGATGGGGCGATGCTGGACGCTGCAAGAAGGAGCTATTGGTCTCGTTTGTCACGTGCAATTTGCGGATGGAGTAATTGCATTCCACGTCAAAAGATCCCGTTGCATACCAAAGCTTACGCCGGAAAAGGTAATTTTAAATCCACTTCCTCTTAATACCTATCCTGCTGCTGGCAGGAGCTACGAGGTGATGAGGTACTCTGCGCTAGAGCTAAAACCGGCTTCAGGACATGAGATGGCTGGACGAGCAATGAATGAGGAACTCGAATCAATGTTTGCAATGGATCTGGATCTCGATTCCACTTTCAAGAGAGACCTACATACCCATAGTTTCTACAGACTTTACAAGCGGCTTCGCAAAGAGCCCCTTGAAAAACCTGCTCGACTCGACTTTGTCACCGTCTGGAATCAACTAATTGTACGCTCTACAACGAAAGCCGAAGATCTCTATTCCATATTCGGCAATCTACTAGACTTCATTATGTACCAACTCGCAAGTCTGCCGCCCGAGGAACGGCTAAAGGCAATGCTCTGGAGCTCTAGCAGCATTCCTCTGTCTCTAATCTACAATTGTGGGCCAAGGTTGAGGGCGAGTGAGGACCATTGCGAACGCTGGGTCCCTACAGAGCCAAGAGGTAGTCGGCTGACAAACACGCCATTGTTACAATTCTCGGAAGACAACCAAATATTGGAGACAGACGGGCTGGACGCCTCACGGATAATGATCTTGAAAGCCCAGATCTTACCACGCTACTGTCACGTCATACTAATCGAAGAAAACGTCACATATTTTGTCAAAGTATTACGGCCAATCAACGATGAGATGACTGCCGCAGGCTATGATGGCACTTGTATCATTCTCGAGGAATCAGACGTTGACTCCGAACTCAAGATCCGGGGTGCTTGTTTGTACGTGAAGTCTTTGCAGCAGTCGCAGTCTGCTGTCTCTACCCCAGAGAACTTGGAACATTTACGTATGTCACAGAGTGATAACGGGGAGGATAAGCTTAACATACGAGCTGTCTACGACTGTCCCATACGAGCATGGAAAATCGATAAGTTTAGACCGCCTCCATCATCTGTATGTAATGAGTATAAACGGTATCTTGATGACCAGGAATGCCCGATCGTTGAAGCTGAAAGCTTGAAAGGGCTTTACAATCTGCAACTTGAGTGTGGTGAGTCAGCGATGTATTGGAAATGTGCTCTCTAGGGAAAAGTTAACGCTAAACTCCATCAAGGAAGGACACGCCATTTTAAGCTTGATCGCCGTCCAGATCCCATCTTTCGTTCACCTCTCATGGGGTTTATTTTGATATATATAGTTATAGCGGTTGTACTTTTCGCTATTCCTGGGGTGCACCGCATCGTCGGTCCTTCTGTACTGGTCGTTGGGACAAATGTGATGGTTGCTTTGCGTTTTTATCAACCCCTTCTGGACCGACGTTCCTACAAGGCGTGGCTGTCCACGTTTGAAGACGGCTGGACACCAAAAAGACATGCTCGAAGCGAGGGGTCAGGGAGGATTAGATTGTAGACTTTGCGGTAGAACCTCATTTTCCAGCCTGTGAGGTTCTGCATCGGTTTTACTAAGTTATGGTCGCAGCTCAACCCAACGTGGGCTGGGTTGGAGCCTTGGATAACTTGGCTGTATCTTGTTGGGCTATCTGTGGACTTGACGGGGTATGGTAATCGTTGTATGGTGGAGAGGTAGTTTGGTCCCTGCAGGAGTGGGAAGTCTCCGTTATTTGTTGTGTCGTTCTTGGTCTTAAGAATCATCTACGTTCTCCGAATGTTAAGTCGCGACCTGGATTTGAACGGTCAAATCAATCACTATGAGCGCTTGGGGGATCACGGGATAAACAACGCAAATCTGCAAGGTACACACTTCAGTGGATGCTGAACATGCAGTCGTGTGAGGAGCGGTGCTATTGTAGCAGCTGCCATCATATGAGACCGCAACACGGTGGTAGGTGCTCGTGTAGCCAGCGCTGAACGAACACACTCCCGATACTTGACATATGTGATGGGGTACTCGGCCTATTCAACCACATATTCAAAAGGCACCACAGTTCAGGACCTAGGTAGAATCTCAGTAAAGATTGCTATTGCAAAGCAGAGCACGGATAGCTATGAATCCAGCGCCAACGTCACGTGGGCTATTGTAGATGCAAGGTACCAGCGCATTGGGTTGCTGGTTTCTAATAGGGGCGGCTTTGAAGGATTGCATTCGAGTGCAGCAGTACCATACGGTAAGTTCTGTAATTGGGTGAAGCGTCACTGTTCCGTAGAACTATTATCACAAACAGCTACGTCTTCCCCCTTCATTAAAGCTTTCCATAGCGGAGGACCATTGGTGCAGCTATTACCGACGAAAATTATCATCTGGAGTACATCGGAAATGGTGGTAATTGGGGGCCGTGCATCTCGTAAGGGGCCGTTGCTGCAAGCGCGGAAAGATGCCAAGATCGATCCCAATGCGGGTTTTCAGCTCGGCTTGCAGGGGTAGCCCGTTCAGAACAGTCGCGAAGTTAAATTGCCATCTCTCAGCTCGTGGCTTGAGAGTTAAGTTTGGCGCAATGGTACGTGCACATGGCTTTGGGGCCTAGGTCGTGGAAAAGTTGTTTCTTTTCTGAAGATCAAGTGTAAGTAAGCAGAATTTGCTGAAAGCTGTGATCGATCATTAGCAAGACAACAGTCTTCCTATGGCCAATGATAATTGCCTGCTTAATTGGTATGTAGATCTAGAATAAATGTAATTGGTTCAATTGAGCCGTTAAAGTACGCAGAATCCCAAACCAAGGCATAGCAATGAATCGTGATGGTCATAGGCAGCAGGTCATAGATAAGATTTGACCTCGATACCTAACAAGCTCGGATAAGCTCCAATAATATATGCAGGAAGGGTATCGCCAATAGATAATCAACCGTTACTCCATGCTCTTACAAGACGCAGGGCCCAATATGTAGCGTACCAAAACCATCGTACATAGACATCGAACTCTGCTTTTTCGATTTTGCTTCAAGCCATGCTGGATCGCACTCATGCAGTGCTGACTTGAGGACCTGACTTCCCTCTGTTCTGGAAAATGGCAAGGGCTGCAAGAGCTGTGGCGGCGGCGAACAGGGCCCTAAAAAGCAGGAACAATCAGCAGGGTTCCTTTAGCTGACGGCACTCTAACAGAGGGCGCAATGCTTGATGTTTCAAGTGGCGCGATGAGACATGGAAGGTCTCTCGTGCCACAGCTATGACATCGAATGCGCATTTCCCCAGCTTCGGTAGACGACTCCACACGTACCATTCAAATGCGCCAAATATCGCCGCAGCTTCCACGCTCGGACAATAACTCCCAATCAGTCCACACACCCCATAGACATTGTCGTCGAACCCATCAAAGACATCCACATTCTCTAAATTGTGATGGAACACGGCCATGGCGATGAAGGCCGCAAACCAGAAGAGCATAGTGAGCGCATTGAGGCCCAATACGACGAATGGATGGTGGAGCTTCCTGTCGAACAATCTAGCAGAGGCGGCTAGGAAGATGACGACGAGGACGGTCCAAACGGCGCAGAAGAGCTCGAAGGCATCTTGAGAGGGAGTGGCATAGCCGTCGGTCAAGGCAGAGACTGGATGGTGTTAGTATGGGCAACTGGGGCTTTAATGTGAGGAGTCGACGTACTATGACCGGTCAAGCCTAGGACGATGATAGCGAAGAGGAATTGGACGGCGCAAATGGCGAGGGAGATGATTTCGAGCATGCCTGGGGTGGAATTGCACGATGAGGAAGTGGCAGTCGGTATGAGAGCTGGATGGGTTGGTGAGCTGAAAGAATTGGTGACAAGATTGGCGCTGGAAATTTATAGCAGGAGAAAAACTTCGCCGGTGACGCTGAGCTCCTTTAAAGGCAAGCAGGTTTCGCCCAGAGCCTGGTCCTCGTGATCCATTTCGGGTCTCTTCATGCATAGTGTGGCGTGACTGCGCCCTTCTTGGCCCTGGCCAGTCCTTACCTTGAATACACCGTTAGTGTAATGGGGGCTAAAGGGGGTCCCTTGTAGGGCAGGTAGCAGGGAGTGTTAGCTTTCCGGCTCGCCAATCAACCACAGCCGTCGAGAGACGGGCGATACGGCCCCCTGTTAAGCAATAATCCGGTTTTTAATAGCAACTCTCCCGTCCCCTTGACCCTTCAGCTCGCTGTCAGCCTTTCAGCACGCAGTCTCAATACGTACAGTTCGACCGGACTTTGATGGTGGTCCGCCTTCTACTGCTGTTCGCTGCGGCTCTGAGTGTTTCATTGCATCAGTCCCAGGATGATGGGCGTATCGAGCTCCAATCGAGTCCATTGAGTCACCTAACCTGAAGGAAGAAGGAAAGCCCCCTAACATTGATTCAGCTGGAACGCCCAGGATTCGGATTGTTCTCAACTAAGCGCCCTCATGGATTCACCATGTATAGAATGATCTACGTGCATGCATATATGTCATGCACACAAGCATTCTCTCCCTACACTCTGCATCAAGAAATACCGCTTTCCTAAGCGAAGTAACCCCCCATCTTGTGCTACTCGTGGGCTCCACAAGCAGCACGGAAAACAGATACCGCTAACAACCGTCTCTCTTTCTCTGTGAAGCCTATGGCGGCGAATATGGCCTGGAAATGTTGCTGTGACTTCTGCGAGTGCGACACCTATATTTCCTGCACAAGTACCGACCTCGTCACCTGTATCTGGAACGCTCTTGGTATCTTTCGATTTGTGTGAAGAGGATACGGACTTGACGGGCTATCGTTAACGCCAGGAGCATCATCGCTGACTTCCTCGCTGCTAGTGTACCTGCTTCTTGGGAGGACATGGACGTCTCCCGCGGAGGAGTCATCTACGACAACTGTGATAGGCTCCTTGTATCTGTCTTTCTTATATCTCTGTTGAGTACCTTGAACCGAGTGGTAACGACGCCATTGCCCGTCCGTGGATACCTCCCTCCTAGATGATTGTTCGTTTCATGGAGACCTGAGGAGGTGCATCAATATTCTTCCATGTCCTGTACATTGTGATATTTTGGGGTACAATGTTCTTAAATGAGCAGATGAGTCATTGCCGTTGGTGGCATATATAGTATTAAGATTGCGTTACTATAGGCTATTTCAATGACGCTTGAATTGAGATTCTAGGACAGAGTACTACCCTAAACGATTCAGAGAGGACCAAACCATATATATCTGATAACTTAGGATTGAAAAGGTTCAAGGCCTCATGGATAACGTGAGAGGGTTCCGAGAGGTTCTTTGCAAGATGGAGCATGATTGTTGGAGATAATAGCTCCCCTTTCACCATATGTAGCTTAATGATGCACATTTATCTATGGGTTCCAAGCTGGCATCGCAGAACAAGCTACGCAAGACCGTGTGAGTATGCTGTTGTTAGTCCCAGGGCTGACGAGCTGAAAATGGTGGAGGCTAAGTTGGGGGCTGATTACCTGATACTAAAAAGTGGGGGTTGACCGGAAAAAGTAACGGCTGCCTGACACCCAGAGCCTCTGTAGCTCAGACCATCATTCTCCTTGACCTCACTGTTCTTGAGAATGACCGGAATACGACCTTGTCTTGGGCTAATCCAGCAGCAGCAACCTTTCGAATTCCAAAGAATAGATCATAAAATTAGATCTTCGGTGTCTGTCAGATCGAGCCCTGTGCCTAATAGATTCAGCTTCCTCGGCTGGTTCAATGTCTAGGAAATTGAACATTCTCTCTCTGGGTAAGCCGATATTCATCGATGATAGCTTATCTCTGGACCAACTTTGGACATACAAAGCTGACGCTTGCAAGATGGGGGGGGAGTTCGGGGTGTATCGGCGTTGTTGATCCTAGAGGCAGTTATGGAGAAGCTCCGGGACGTGAAAAACCTGGAGCAGACTCCTCGACCTTGCGAGTATTTCGATCTAATTGGCGGAACGAGTACTGGGGGGTTTGTACACCACTAATGCTAAGGTGCCTTGTGACTAAGCTAAGGCACTCAGGATTATTGCCATCATGTTGGGCAGGTTAGGCATGTCAGTAGACCAATGCCTGAGAGCCTACAAGAAGATGGCAGAGAAAGCTTTTACATTGAAGTGGGGCCTCCATCTTCCAGCAAACCCTAGCGGTGCTTTTTCAGCGACAGCACTTGAAGAAGCCATCAAAGTTGTCATCCGAGAACAGTGTCAGGATGAGCGATGCAAATCTAATGGTTGTCAGCATGGTGGGACAGTTTTCAGAGATAAGGAATGTTGCAAAACGTAAGACGTTCATTCTGACCTCGATACAGTATGGTCATTGCATCACTCAGTATGCTAACTATTGTGGTAGGGCTATCCTCGCTATCACTAAAGCCAATGTTGATGCGCTGCCAACCTTATTTAGAACATATGATACAAGTGACAGCTTGAAAGACTGTGCTATCTGGGAGGTTGCTCGTGCGACTTCAGCAGCCACAACCTTCTTCAAGTCGATCAAATGTGGTCGAGACGAGGTTGAGTTCATCGATGCGGGTTTTGGCTACAATAACCCCTGCGAGATCTTGCTTAGAGAAGCACAATCTATATTCACAGGCGCAGAATTTGGCTACATCTTAAGTATAGGCACTGGCATTGGTGGTGTTGTATCAGTAGGGTCTACTCGAAAGAGCATCCTCGATGCACTCAAAGCCATGGCCACGAGCTCTCAGAAAGTCGCTCACCGTCTGGACCAACAATACTCGGACGGTGATGTGTATTATCGCTTTAATGTTCCGCGCGGCCTAGAGGACGTCACCTTATCTGACTGGAAGGAGATGAGCAAAATATCTGCTCATACCAGGAACTATCTGGCTGAAAGTCAAACCCCGCTTGCGAAGTGTTCCGCCGCCTTACAGAGACACAGCAAAGCTGTGAGAACCACGGAGAATACGATGCCTTCAGGTGAGTCGTAGAGCGAGAAAGCGCTGGTAGAGAGTCAAGTTGACGGGTCATATTCGCGGTCAGCCACGCCACCGGCCGCACATCAGACACTCGTTCCTCTTCGTCCTAGGCCAAATTCAAATCATTACTTCAACGTACCGTTTGATAGCAACAAGAATTATGTCGATCGAATAGGAATCTCCAATCTTCTGGAGAAGAAGATGAGCACTGGTAATAAGGAATCAGGTCCTGCAAAAAGAGTTGTTCTATTTGGCCTGGGAGGCTCAGGCAAGACAGAGATAGCGGTTCATTTTGCTCAGCAACAACGTCACTGTTACGAAGCGGTGTTCTGGGTGAACGGCGTCGACGAAATTCACATGAATACTGGTTATAAAGATATCTGTAGGACAATCGGCAAAGACGGCGGGGACAATGCATACAATTCCACGTGGGAAGCCCAGTGCTGGTTGTCATCTCACAGAAGTTGGCTTTTGATCTTCGACAATATAGACGATGATATAGCGATAGATGCTCTTCGGCGGAAATTCCTGAATGTCGGCATGGAAGGTGACATCTTAATAACAAGCAGAAATTCCAATACAACAGCGTACTGGGATGGGGTAGAGGTCTCTGATATGGAAACCCACGAGGCGGAAACCCTATTTTACAATATCAACAGCCGACAGGAGCCGGGTGAAAAAGCCACAAGGGAAGAACTCTTAAGAGATCTTGGCCCCTTACCTTTGGCAGTTGACCAAGCAAGTTCATATATGCTTGCTACGGAGATGTCTTTGCGGGAGTATCACTCGTTGTTCCGAAGGGAGAAACGCCGTTTACTCGACAAATTTCCCTCCACGCTGTATAATCAGGAGTCGCGGGAAACAGTCATGACGACATGGGGTTTGTCTCTCCAGCGAATAAAGTCTACGCATGCCGAGGCAGCCATCCTTATGCTTATATTGAGCAATTTCAGCCCCACCAACATAACGCTAGAGATGTTAGAGCTTGGCCCGTTGAGTCTACACTACTGGGCTCCTAATGGAGAATTCGAAAAGCTACCGGAGGAACAGCGGTGGATCTCAAGTGATATGGAGTCGGTGTTTGGTGATCCACTGCGACTCCGAGAAGCGATATCAGCTTTACGCAAATTCTCGCTCGTACGTTACAAACCTGGTGGCAAAGCTATCTTTATCCATCCATTAGTGCATTATTGGGCCTCACAAGAGTTGTTATCTGATTCACGAGAGCAAATGCTAAAGACATGCGCCATCGGATTAGTTGCATCGAACTTCGCACCCGAAGAGCGATTGCTCCCTGTTGCAACTCCTTACAGCAGTTGGGATAAGGTGTCGGTACTGGAAGAGCGATCCCTAAGATTATGGCCTTGGCGGCAGTATCATAGTCTCACCGCCCATGCTCTTCAATGTCTCCATTATGTCCCTACTCTATCATTCTTACCCGAGTCAGTAGCTCACCTCGCTCTATCTTTGCTTCAAGTTCTTGACTACATGTCGGCGGATTCTATGCCTGACCACACCCTAGATTCGAACCCACCACCTGAAATGGACGTTTTGGACCACATAGAAAAGGTTACACAAGCCTCAGATCATTATCTCGAGATATCTGTCCAAACCTGGCGCGTACTTACAATGTTATCCTGCCACTGCAGAAAGCAAGTCGAGTTGACTGAGTATTACCGCAAGCGCTGCGAGCGCTGCAAGGTAACTGCTATGAGAGCAGAAAATCTGGTTAGGGAAGACTTGTCATTATTTTCCGGTTCAGCCACTGCAAGAAGCAGAGCAGCGATGTTGAGTTTGGCGTACGTGATAAGCCTCGAGAAAGCATTCCTATCTTATCGGGACTGTTTGACTTTTGCTGCCGATGTTGTGGCCGACTTTTCCATCATAAGGTCTTCTACGTCACTCATGCTTAGAGATCCACTCAAAACTTGGTTTAGCAATCCTTTGCACCTCACTTCGCGCATGGAGAAATATGTATACAATGTGGGCCGTTACCTCCAACTGCGCTTTTTCTCTCCGGAGAATGGAAGTCGACCAATGACAATAAAAACAGAGACTGCTGGTATCGTCTCCAAGACCTTTAGAGATATTTGTGGCCTTTCAGAGGAATATAGGCGCAGCGCTTGGTATTGGACAGCCCAGCTAGAGAGATCTCGAGCATGGCAACAAATTCAAGACGTCCTAGAACCTCTTGTTGAACAGTCAGTTGAACGCCCATCCCTCTCCTGGTCGCATGAGCGCTGCATTACACGGCTCGCCAATGCATTAATAGAACAGAATCACCTTGAAAATGCTCGCCAACTGCTCCTCGACGTTCAGAAATCGTACGCGACGGTAGGCAAAAGGTTAAAATCGGTAGATCGACATCCACTACTTTGTGCGCAAATTGTTCATGTGATGGTATGCCCCAATCATCGTCCAAGAACGAAATGACTGCCAATCCATGGAAACACGGGCTAATCAATTGTCATTATTGCAGGAAGATGAAGCAGAGCCATGGCAGATTTTTGTCAAGACGCTGACGGGTAAAACTATAACCGTTACTACACAGCCCGCTGCTACAGTTAGCAAAGTCATGTACAAGGTTCACGACAGTGAAGGTGTATCACTAAGCGCTATGAGACTTATCTTTGGTGGAAAGCAGCTTGAGCCTGGCCGTATGCTCGCTGAGTATGATGTCCAGAAAGGGTCAACTCTGCATTTGGTACTGCGCCTCTCCGGGGGAGATGGAAGTCTAGATCGCCACAAGAGCTAGCACGATACTGGCAGGCTTTTCTAGAGAGTTCATCAAAGTCAATCCACGATGATAATCACGACTACGTGGTGGTAGTAAGTATATTCGGATTGCATCTCAAGCAGGACCGTTATTCCAAGCGCTCATCGGATTTCCAAGTTTTATCTTGTGGGCTGCAAATCCTCCAACGCAGGCAATTGGCCAAGTTAAACTGTACCGATGACTTGAGTACCTTCTCATACGTTCTCGAGCGATTCTCTTCACGATATTCTTGCAACAAGAATCCAGGACTGCAGTATGGCTACATTTGGACGAGAGAAACCATCTCTTGGTTCGGTTGGTGTGTAACACGGATCAAGGAGTATACATAGTCCTAGGGAGCTAGAACCCGAGGAATGAGGCTCCTAATGTACTTGGTTGGATCAACACCGATGGATGTCAACCAATAGTGATAGAAGATGCTAGAGTGGTGACAAAGGAACGGTGACGATGGCAAACGGCAAATGGCATACTGATGCTGTTTGTCTGACATAGTGACTGTCTAACATAATGTTTGTCCAACACAGTCGCAACGAACCCGAGCCTTCTGAAGCCGATAGAGAAGACTAAGGAAGGCAAACTCTATACGAAAACCCAGAAACATTTCATGCAAATACTATCAAATTTTATTGAGCCCAAATTGCTCAATTTCCTGACAAAGCCAAATGATTTCTGTCACGTTTCCAAGATTATTAAGTCCAGATTGCTCAAAAGTCCCGATAAGGCCAATCATTTGTCGTCACAATTGCGCAAGTTTCTTTGCTTTCAATAAAGCAATCATCGAGCATCGGGAAGTATTTCTGCCTTCCAGAGCAAGAGGCAAGATAAATAGCTTTCTCCTACCGACATCTCGAACTCACTGTTTACACTTGCCAGCTTACCTTTCCTGGGACAGAGAAGTTTCGAAGAAATTGTGCTGAAGAAGCTGAACGCGAAAACGCAACAACAGGGAAAATTCTCTTGTGTGAGCCTACTCTCATAGCGAGAATGCCGGGCCCCATGGACATAGGTCTGGCCTTGCCCCGCCATAGTACTGCTGCCAAGAACCTACCAAGAGATCTTGCTGCTTACAACGACGAGGCATGGTGTATCGACTTAGCTATCACTGAGCGGGGTAATAATACGTCTCTCCTTTCCTTCCAGCACGTGACGACCGCAATAGTCCTAGCCACTCTACACGAAGATTTCGACACGCTCAGAGCAGACATTACCGCAATTTATCACGCTAAGAACGCTAAGATAGGCAGTGGGAACGGGACGGGGCGAAATGAAAGGTTGGGGCCTGATCAGCTGCCCATCTTGATTATCCAACATGGTAGCCTCGGTAACAAGCAGGAACTGAACTCGGAAACCTTGAGGGAGGTGCTGAATCGAGCAATGGCAGTGGCGAAGGAAAGTGGGGAGACCAACTCGATCTTGGCTGTGATGCCGCACAGGGCGCTTTAAAGGGGGTGAAATCACCACATTGGGCATCACGCATGACTCTGGACTCGGTCCAAGGTTGATAATGTTCACTGGCCTAGATGCATAGACAATCGGCATACTCTGCTTCCATCTACTTTCCTACCCTCTATTGAAATCTGCTTGACGGCTTGAGCGCGGTTGGCTCTTCGCATTCCTTTGCAATTCTTCACAAGAATGAGAAGGTAACATCACCATTGTCTTTTGAAGCGAACCCCAGTATCACCGAGCGGGATAATGGAGCGTAGAAGTGCGCCAATTAGATATTCACCTTTGGAACAATCATCATTTTGCAAAAGGAAAACCGTTTGCTGCTTCTGCCATCAACTTTTGAACCCCGATTGGATTGTGTCGCAGGTATTGGACCTGCAGGATGGATGATGCCTCGCCCGAGGTGCTGGAATCTATGGAGGGAGCTCCTAATATACATGAAAGACGAATACGGTGCACGATAACATCTGGTGGTGGCAGGCTAATAGTGGGGCGGCTGCTAATACCCCCCCCCCCCAGCTTGAGCGGAGATCAAGCTGCAATTCTGATCAATGATGACGCTAATACCAACATGCCCTATCCAAATGCACCCACCCACGGTGAGCACCGGTCAGCCTGAAAATTCGGTTGAAGAGGGTTGAATATTAGTCATATCAATGACCTCAGCGAAATGAAAGTTTAAACCAAACTGCCTTCTCTATTCTCCTTACAATATCCCCTTGACCAGGCACGTCAGTCATACTTCATCGCCCATACCTCAAAAACTCCCAATCCCTATTATCAAGCGGACAAACCTGCCTCGTCTTCAACCACCTTGACAAACAGTGGAAATGAAATGCATGGTTACAAGTCCCCCACGCCACAGTACATTCTTCGTTGATGGCTGATGCTTGATGCGCTTGACAGCCGATACAAAGTTCCATGATGTGGTTGCGGCAGATGGCGCAGGTTTCGACGACAATGTCCCAGGACCAGAGGGATATGGCGGATAGTTTTTTGATTTCGAGGCGTTTTTTGCCCGACGGGGTAGGATGTGTTGCGCAAGATTTTGTGGGGTTTTTAGGAGAGAGGTTGGAGTTGGGTGGAGCTGATGGAGTGGTATCTGGCATCTCTACGTCTGGGATGTTGAGTTTGAGCTTTAATTTTTAGCTTTGGTCTGTTATTAGGTGCGGGTATAGATAGTCTCTTCTTCGTGTCGTGTTGAGTGGGGATGAGCTGTAAGATCTCTGAGGAACGAACCCTGAGTTCGAGGCTGTGAGACTCTATATCTAAAGATATGCAGAATGTGGAGCCAAACTGTTGACGAGTGAGCATACTGGTACGGTACCCGATAACACCTTATGGTAGCAGGCTAATAGTGTCGCAGCTTACCCACTAATAAATTGATATCATTCAAAAGGTGTCGAACCAGTTTCTCATTTCCCAAACCAACAACTCTACCCCAATAACATAAACACATAATCGCCTACACATCCATTCATTCCCTATTTCCATCCCATCCTCACGACAGCTAACCTTCCACACACCCATCATCATATCAAAGCATCCTTTTCCCTCGCCTCAGTATCGCTTCATAATCTGCTTCAGCGAAAATGCGCCAATCCGATTAGAAATTCACCTCTTTCACAACCATCGTCGTTCTGCGGGAGAATGACAATCGATCACACATCAAGTATCTTACGCAAAACACAATTCTACCCAATCGTTGCTTGAGAATCTCACTCTCCCAAAGAAACAGATAACAGCAACTGGCAACAAATCTGATCACGCTACACACAGTGTATTCGCCACCATGTCTGAAGGTTTTTAGTATGACGAGGTGGTTTTACAACACTGCTAGTGGCGATGGCGGAACAGATCTGGTTCGAGAACAAAGGAAGTGGGAAAGTAGATGATGGAATTGGTATTTGCTTTGTATGGGAATAAAGGAAACGGGTATTGTTGGGTTTGGCGAGTGTTGGAGATTCTTTGTTATTGGGTGAAAGGGTGGGCGTGGGTAGGTGGGATGGTGAAAGAAAGATACAAGGGCTATTTTTTTGACGTTTTGATCTATGGGAGAGGAATGTTGGGATTGTTGGGGATGGGTTGAAAGGGATGTTTGAAAGAATAAATGTGGATGTTTGAAAGAGAAATCATTCATACCTTATAAGCTCAAATTTTCTTTGTCTGAATTGAGTCAATCGCCCAGTCATTACACCTACCCACAAAACACCAACCCCCCACCTCCTCTTTCCCTCCCTCACCATACCCCTTTCCCCCAAACCTTCCTCCCCCTTCAGAAAACACCCACTTCATAACCACCATCCTCCACACTTCCCCCAAACCCCTCCAACAACCATGCTCCCCCTCACCCCTACACTCTCCCTCCTCCTCCTCCTCCTCCTCCCCCTCCTTCCCCTTACCTTCTCCGCCCCCGCCCCCCAAAACCCCATCAGCGTCGGCCCCGCCGGCATCGCCACAGCCGACACCGGCATCAGCATAACCATGTTCTCCAAACCCTCCTGCGGCAAAAACAGCGCCGTCAAAACCGTCGAACTGGAATACTACACCGCCGTCCCGCAACAGTTTCGATCTTATAAGCTGAATGGGACGTTTACGGATCAGACGGTGGGGATTTATAAGATGGGTGGTGCGAGTGGGGTAAGTAGATCTCTCTGTTTTCTTTCTTTTTTTGGGTTTTTCTTTTTTTTTTTGAAGGGAGGGGGGGATGCTTGGTTGGTTGGTTGGTTGGATGAGTTTCATGGCTGATCCGAGGTGTGTGAATTAGTGTACCCAGTTCGTTTATAATCTTGCGGATAATATGATGACGGAAGGGGTGTCATAGTTTTGATACGGATATGGGGTGTATGGAGGTTCAGCTTTCGTGAGGTTAGGATGGAAGCAGGGAAGGAGTGGATGTGTAGTGGATTTCGTTGTTCTGTTATTGGAAGTAGATTTGTTGGGTGATAAAAATGAGGGACTGGCTCGAAACTTGTTTTGATGATATGATTTCAATTAGTCGATAATAGCTAATGGCAGAAGCATCTGGCGTACTAAATGGAGAAATGGCGATCTGGATGCTGAGTTGTCCATTTCCGAATGTTGAACTCTGGTTCCAGTGCACTGAGAGGTTTTTTTGCAGATGGCGATGGCGTAAAGGTAGGATGAAAGAGCGAGATGCTGTCTATCACCTTGCCATGTAATCATCTGCATGTGGGTGAATTGACACGATACAAGCATGACTAGGGCTAACACAGTGACTTTGTAGCTGGCCGGTCGTCCTTCGAAGTCGACCGTTCTTCGGATGACTATCCCACAACGCCGTTATGAGATCAACCTTTTCCTTTTCATCGTGTTTGCGTCGTCTGTCGCGGGTTCTCATGATGCAATCCCCGTTTTTCGCCTTGAGGGTTCAGCGTGCCTGACTCCATTTTCGGGTGGTCCCAACTCTAATATCTCTTCCACTATTCGCTGGATTCGTAGCCCTGAACCCTGCAACTCTGACATTAACAATTATACTGCTTCCAAATCCCTAGGCGGTGGATCACTTGTAGCGGGTGATACGCTTCTGCTCACATCTGACATGAGACTTCTGTTGTGAGACCATGGGTGCTTCAGTCGATAACGCTGCGGCAGCAAATCTAGTTGCAATGCTGTTCCGTGTTTATGTTGGCTCTTATTCTTACGCCAAAAGGCGAGCCTATCCGTTACCAGAGACACGATCGGTCGGAGTAAGGGAAGACATGCTAGAATTGAGGAGAATTCCGTATTAGCCGTTGGTCTCCGAATCTGGACTTGGGGCTCATGTTAGACATTTTACTGACCACAAGCAATGGCTACGTCAACCTCAACGTTTGTCCAGATGACAATTGCGGCAATGTTCGGCCCCCGTTCGACTATTCTGACGCTGTATACCATGCGGATGATGATGACAATTGTAACACTATGTAGGCCGATTAGGCTGTTGAGCTCGCATAGTAGTATGGAGAGCGAGTAAATGGCGGACTTACAAGCCACCTTGGGCAAAAACAAGAGATAACATAGCCTTCCGAGGCCAGCTCATTTGGAGTCTCCAGACTGTTGGGACTGGGAGAATCAAAATCGCCATGTCAATTATGAAATTAGAGATTGAGCTCCACAAGACAAGCCACCATGTGTTTAAACAAAGACCCTCCTCTTCAAAATTCCATATTGCATCTACTGGAGAGCATTGAAAGATGAATGTCATAATCTAGATCAAGGCGTCAGTGGGAGCCTAGAACATTTGGCCACGGTCAAGACCCACAAACGCAAGTAACCAAACAGTGACGATTGCCAGTAACACATATAACCCGATCCTGACACTTTTCACACTGCTAAAGAGACGCCAGTATAAGGCGAGGATGGAATATTTGGCAAAAGATACAGCGACAATCCAGCATATTCCCATTACGAACATGGTTTTGTAATAGTCCGTGATATAAAGTTTCGCGTCTGTATCTTCGTTCAAGGCATGACCTGGCACTAATTGTAGTCAATGTCAGTGTTGTTAGATGACATAAATGAAGAAGGCGGCTATACTCCACAGACCACTCATATAGCACATCACCGTTGCTGAGAGCTGACATTCATGTCAGCAGATCATATTCGGAGTTTGATATCCTTACTTACGAAAGCTGGTATCAGAAGCCAGTCATCGTACCAGAAGCCAGCCTTTGACAGTCGCCGAGCTAGGAACCGAAGGCAAAGTCCGAATAGTGCATAAAACCATAACGCTAATGCAGAACCGCGTATAGGGCCCCTTGTGTAAGAGAAGACGCCATACCAGTCGACAGTAGAAACATCGCCCTCGACGAATTGAACGAAGGTGCTATTATCACTCATGTTATAGCCAGTGGTCAGCAAAAAGGAACCAAAATACTGAGACACCGGCAGAAATAAGACGGAGTGGGTGTCTCTTTGAAAAAGGAAGTGCCGGAACTATGTCTCTGTTGCCTAAGATGCCGAGTTACTGCGATGATCGTTTGAGATACTAAAAGAGTATATGGCTCAGTATAAGGCCTTTCCCGGCAAAGCTTCCCCAATTCTTAACGGTGAACATTCCTAATATGCAGTCATCATGCGGTAAGTCTCACTTTGCCTTGAGGCGATCCCATGAACCGCGTGCATTCGCATGAGTGGACACGCTTTTTAGGTAGACAGCGGACAAAGTTGAGCGAGTGACGCGTGGTCATGCCCAGAAAGTGCTGGACTTGGCCATTTCGGCCATGGCTCACAGCAAGAATAACTCGCGATAAGAGGTCGGGCTTAATGTTTCGAGTCTCGAAACTTACCCTGAGCTGATGTAGATTTGATGCAGCTCTTATATCATTCATGAGCTCGACCAGCTTGCTTCATGGCCGTAGGGTCTTTCGAAGAATCCCCAAGGGTTGTAGAAATTCGGTTAGAGATGGATAGCTTACACATGCGGTGGCATACAAGCGCTCCAACTATTGCACGTTGACCTGCAAAACAGCAACGCAGGTCAACCTAGAGCGTTGAATGATCTTGAATATAGAACAGGAGTCACATTCAGTAGTAGTTAACCTCTGGCCCGGCCATGTGCTCTTTGCATTCGATTTGATGTTGGGGCCGTTGCCTCCGGCTCCCTAGGCTAAAACATTAGCCCCCCGCAAGTCTCGCCCGCAGCTCCCTACAATGGACGCAAACGACATGAATTCCCGTGAGCAAGATAGAGTCCATATATGCAAAGGACCTGGGCTGTCTCTTTACAATCGTCTCTATGAAAGATACGTTGCATTGCTGGTGTCAGAAGTTTGTTACGCGCCAACGATGGCGACGTTGGCTTTGAGTTCAATCGTTAAGGTTGCTCGGCTTACTGTAGTAGATAGTCCCAAGGCACCTACCAGGCCGGATCTTAGGGGCCGCCCCGGGGCTCTCTTGTGGGCTCGGGCGCCGTTTAGGCCCTACAAAGTATAAAACGCTCTGGGCGCCCGCTCTGGGGGCACTCATCCCTAGAGCTTGCCCTACAGGCGGGACGGAATAATATCTGAGAAAAAGCAGAAATGGCGCGGTCAGGCTAGGTATCCGCTAAACGCCTTACTATACCTGTAACTAGACGTCTAGATGTGACATCCCACTCATGGATTCTACCATCCATGGATAGTGGCCTACCATCCATGAAAAGTAGGCTTTTCCATGGATGGTAGGCACCCCCATGGTATCCTACTTTACATCTCATCGCTGGTTTTCTACCAACAATAGGCCTACCATCCATGGATAGCATGTTCCATCCATGGACGGTAGCCCCATTCCTAGATAGTAGGCACTATTTTGTCACAACTACTACCACCAACACCACTACTACTAAGTATCCAGATATCAATACCTCACTACCAGTACCCTATTACCAGTGCCTTACTACTAACGCCTCGCCGGCATAGAAGGAATAAAGCGATTACGTAACTAAATAGGGGTAATAGCCCCTAGATTTGTCCCCTTAAAGCTTGCTTTAGAGGCTACTTTAAGGGCTACCTATTACTGGTAACAAGGTATCTCAGGTGATATATTAATACTTATCCTCTACCCTATTACTATATAAGAGGTCTTGCAGATAGTGGTAATGTTGATAGACTAATCCAACGATATATGCTTGATAATAGCGAGGTGTTGGTAGTGAGGTGCTGGTAGTAGGGTACTTGGTAGTGGTGGTGGTTGTGGTGGTGGTTGTGGTGGTGGTGATAGAGCATGTCTATCATCGATGATTGGGGTTGCCGTCCCTGGATGGAATTTGCCTTCTATGGATGGTGCCACTATTGGTGGAGAAATAGCGGCAATGAGATGTATGGTGGCAGCGACGGGGGTTTCTTCCATCTATGGATAAATCTACTATCCATGGATGGTAGAATCTATGAGTGGGATACAACATAGATACCTTTGTCGCACACGTACATCATCCTCGAACAATAAATGAAGTTCCATACATCCATCCACTCGCCCACCTCCTTAGTTCTTCGCGAGAGTAAGCTATATAAATGCAGCGCCACTCCCAAATTCATAAGATCTAGACGGGTATGATACCTAGAAATTTAGATAACCCAAGAAGTTAACCTGCCCTCTACCCAATCCAATCCACCACGTTCCCAGCGCTTATGCAAGCCGAAGATCCTGCCTTTCCCCTCAGTTTATGCATATCATGTCATTAATAACGTGAACCAGCCCTTTTCCTACTGCCAAATCGCACCCTTCCACGCCGCTAGCGGATCGTTCTTCCCCAGGCGCTGAGGATCATGTCCGAGGGAATCCGGCCCAGCAACAACCATGCTGTTGATATAGCATAAGTTATACTTGCTTCCGCCATGTTGTTTTTGAACATCACACAGCATCCAAACCCTTCTTCCCCAGCGGCCTAATATCCACTGCTGCACTCAGCACGATTTCAACTTCAGACGGCATCCAAACCCTTCTTCCCCATCGGCGTCACATTCACCGCACTCCTCTCCTCTCCCTTCCCCCTCATCACATGCGCCTGACTTGGCGCTCCAACCCCCTGCGAATCCAACAACTCAATATCCATACTCCCCTCCTTCCCAGCACTACTCCCCCCACCACTCCTCCCCCAAAACCCAAACTTATCCTTCGTCATCTGCCCAATCACATTCCTCTGCCTCCCGCCGCCCTGCATACCCACCTCCCTCTGGCGCTCATAGCTCCTGTGATCGGTAGAGCGGTTATTCGTGATAACCCAGGTGCGGAAAGAAGCGAGACAGGCGACGGTTACGGAGACGGATTGCTCGATGGTGGACCAGGTGCCGAGCCAGGAGGGGGAGGTGGCGCCGCGCCAGGGGCCGTTGAGGACGAAGCGGGTTATGGAGATGAGGGCTATGAGGAGGGTGAGGGAGAAGATGCCGGCGAGGGCGAGTTTTTGTTTGCGGGGGACGCGGGAGCGGATGAGGAGGGAGATGGGGATTAGGGTGACTGTTGTTTGAGGGGGGAATTAGCTGGGGGGTGGTTTTGGGAAGGAGAATGAAGGATGGGAGGAAGAAAGGGTTGCGGATCGTGCGCTGTACAGTTTGGGATTACCTGTGCACGAAACCTGTTGTTTGCTCAGTGCAGTCGAAATCGTCTCCTACACCTCGCGACTTGCACTATTGGGTATGACGAACAGGGCAAAGAGCGATCACTTACTCAGAATGTCGGTACTGCAGTCGGCTGTAAATTGGTAGATGATAGCTTCATTCCTAAGATTCGTCTCGAATTTGAGTCCATCCAAGAAAGCATAGGCAAACAGACTACCAATATACGTGAGGATGGTATAAACAATAATCACCCACCACGCCTTCCGGTAGAACGGCAAGCGCTGTGTCAAACTATCGTAAAAAGCCAAGAACGAGCCTTTCACCGCCCAGGTAGCTGTGAAGAAGATATATGCAAGGCCCCACTGAGATTTCGCATATTGAGCTGCTACCTTTGCAAAATCGGGTGGTTTCGGGTGGTGGAAATCTTGAACGCCTTGGAAGATCCAGGTATTGTGAACTTCGGCACTTTCAAGGATGTCGGTTGTGAGAAGGAGGATGAAGGCGAAGATGACGAGGTAGTCGTCGATTTTTAGATGGCCATAGATTTTTAATCGGATGTAAATGCGGGAGCAGAAAACGATGGAGGCGATGGTGAAGAGGACCCAGGCGATTGTCTGTAGAATTTCTGGTCAGATTGTGCTTGCTTCATGAGTTTTCTTGGAGTATTTCCTCTGGTACATACGAAATACTCGGCCTTGGTAAAGGATAGTGGTGGATTCGTCATGATAAAGATAGCAAAAACAGAGATACATGATTCATCATGGTAGATGATAGAGAAGCATCTAAAGTCAACATAACGCTATAGAGAAAGTCCGAGTCTTCCTAAAGGGATAGGTAAGATTCCTATGCAACACCGATAATATTACGGCGGCGTGGCCGTGCATCAGATGTCTGAATTAATCAAGACCGGGGAACCATAAAAAGAAGGTGACTGCAATGGGGACCGTTGTGCTGATCGTTGCATGATGATGATGATCAGGACGCTAGACATGTATCTCGAACAAATCACAGAGTAGTATCGACCCCCATGGTGGTGTTTGCAATGAATCGCAATCTGCAAGGGAGCAACGGTGCCTCCACACTGCCAGCTCACCCCTAACCGGTTCGGAGCTCGCTTGGAGCCTCTGTTGCATCTGCGAGTGCTTTGGAGCGAAGGGACGAATGAAAGGATTCCCCTCCCGCACTCACATCAGGGAACTCCCGCTAGAAGCCGCCATCAATCCGCCATCAGTCTCGCCTTTCCCGTCATGTACTCTAAAGTATGCTAACATTCGCTGCGGATGTCCTTGTTCCAGGAAGCATAAGTCCTTGGATCTGTGGTGAGTTGTGCTGAGCTGAGAAGATAGTGCTGAGCTGAGCAGAGTAGATGCATGCGTAAGCTGACAAGGTGACATGGCAATGCGAGATGTAGCAGGTTGATTCGGATCTTTATTCACCGCCTTCATGGCATTATTGATGATGCCAGTTCGAAATGGCGCAAGACAGCCCATAAGCCAAGTTTCAATGGGGATCGTCGGTGGGGGTGCCTATAACGTTTGGATCAGCGCTAGAATGGCCTCCCGGGCCCCAAGCCCCCCCCAGCAATGGAAACTTTAGGCCCCATCAGACACTAAGGGAGTCCCGCAACTTCCGCAAACCACCACCTCCCGCGTCGAATCTACAGGTACCTTAGTGAAAAGTATGCAATGGCTTGCTGTGCACCTATTTCACCCTCCCTGCTAGACATATTAAGCGTGCACAGTTAGTGAAGAGTAACGGGATGGCGTGATGAATTCCAGGTCATCAAGCATCTACATCCGCACATACCATGGGCATTCAGGAATTTATTGGCCATGCAAGAAAACGCGATCGCGATACTAACATGAACAACAAACCACACCACCCCTCCCAATTTCTCCACCACTTGTGTAACGTCCGGGTAGGCCTGAATCGCACATGTTGGTCCTTCGATCACGCTCAGTGAGGGATCAGTACGACATTCATCATTGACTTCATCCTAGTCAGCATACCACCATTTTCTCATTGCTGGCTATCCTCACAAAAAGCCTGGCGGCGAGCTGGGATATCGCTCCTACTGCAACCCTAAGGACACCTTTGCGCACGCACGTGGCTCGCTCCTGCACACCCGGAATGATCTCCGGAAGAAAGCTCCTCCCGCTCTCGCATGGCCAGTACTCTTCGTAAGCGAAAAGTCCTGGTAGAGTCGGCAGTGAGCAGCGAGCAACAAGGATTAATATAGATGGTGCGCAGCGATCGCGTACAAAGCAGAAGCAGGTACCAGAACGGCATTGGCAAACGGGTTCATCTCATTTGTCTCCAGCATGCTGCCCCTGCAGCGGATTACTTAAATCACTGCGGCCCAGACTCCTCTGTGCGTAACATAACTAGTACATCGTATGTAGCTGCGGTTTCGTGAGCAGCATGATACCTGTCATTGCTGTCGGTTTATTGGCTGCATTGCCCCTCGCTCAAAGAGCCTCTTGCGGCTCTTCCCCGCCCAGCTGCCCCTTGGGACCTGGACTCGAATCCGCTGAGATTGTGAATACTCCTCCAACTTGGCCATACCAAAAGTTCAAATCATCACCATTCACCCCTCCACAGTTTCAGATCACCACCAATGGCCAACCACTCGCTCCCGGCCTCCTCTTCATCACGCCGAGTGAGCAAACCCCAGAAGTCGCAACCAGCGATGTTGCCCCGCTGATTATGACCGATGCGGGCCAACTTGTCTTTAATGGTCCCATTGTCAATGCCACCAACTTTCGCCATGCGGTATATAAGGGTAAGAATATCTTGACGTACTGGAGCGGTTTCAGCACCGCAGGTGCAAACATCGGCCATGGTTATGGCAATGTCACTTTTCTCGATACTTCTTACAATGAGATCTTGACGGTTTGCCCTAAATTAGGTCTCGTGACCCCAGACAATACTGAATACGCATGTGAGGCCGATTTGCACGAGTCTTTCACCACTGATCGTGACACCCTCATCGTGTCAGCCTACAATGCAACGCAAACAGACCTCACCTCAGTTGGTGGGTTGAAAGATGGTTGGATTTTCGATTGTCTCTTCTTCGAGATCGAACCAGAGACCGGAAAGATTTTGTTCCAATGGAGTGCTATTGAGCACGTACCCGTGACTGCGAGTCAGCAGCCTCTCGCCGGCACAGGTCTGAATCAAAGTATCCCATGGGATTGGTTTCATATCAATTCAATTGTGAACATTGGTGATGAATACCTGGTGAACAGTAGACACACATGGACGACATTCCTGCTCACTAGCCAAGGCGACATCATCTGGCGGATACAGGGCAATACTGGGGGTGACTTTGGTCCTTTGCCTGAAAATGGGCATTTCGTAAGTCCTCTGATCTGGCGATTTGCATCTTCTTCTCTGCTCACCAGCTGATCAATTCAAAAAGAGATGGCAACATCATGCCCGCCCCCACAACATCACAAAAGACTCCATCACCCTCTCATATTTCAACAACTACAACAGCGCCATCGATAACGGCACCAACCAAACCACCGGCCTAGAACTCCTCCTCCCCCTCCCACCAAACACAAACGTATCTCCCATCGTCCTCAAAGACCTCGCCGATCCAAACGAACCCATATTCGCCGACTCCCAAGGCTCCACCCAAATACTGCCAAACGGAAACACCCTACTGGACTACGGCCAAATCGCCATCCTAAAAGAATACGGTCCCACCAGCAACACCAGTGACGTCCGCTGGACCGCCCAATTCGCCGCCCCAAACCTCGTGCAAAGCTACCGTGGCTTCAAGCACATCTGGCATGCCACCCCAACTACGTGTCCTGATCTGGTTGTTGAGAAGAATAATGGCACACAGTGTGGTGCGGGATATGTGAGTTGGAATGGGGCTACGGATGTGATGGCGTGGGCGGTATATGAGGGACCGAGGCAGGATCAGTTGGTGTTTGTGGGGAGGGTTGGGTATAGGGGGTTTGAGACTGCGTTTACGGTGAAGGGGGAGGGGTGTGTGCAGGTTGCGGCTGTGATTGGGGGGAGGGAGGGGGAGAGGTCGAATGTGGTTTGTATATAGTGTGTGGTGAGTTTGTTGCGTGAGGCTGTGTAGATGACAGCATATTATTGGATACTAAAAGTAATCATAATGATGCGTAGGTGACTTGATATGATAGTATGACCCGACTGGTCGCAAAATACGGAGCAGTGCTTCATGTCCTCGACTCGGCTTCAGGAAGCCATTTTTTATGGTGCTAACTAGGTACTGAAATAGTAATTCCAGAGGAAGAAACGTACCTAGATATGAATATGCGTGTAACAATGTGGAAACCATCAAGAAGTTGCGTTAGCTTGGGGGTATGAACATCCATAGCAGAAATTTGGTGGGTACGGGGCTGAGGATACTCTCGCAGGGGACGAGAACTTTCCAAGCACGAAGGCAGTTACAGCATATTTAACATACTGATGTGGTAGCGCGGTTAACTATCTATCCGCAGTCTATTGATTGAGGATAAGAAGGAGGAAGCTCTTGGAGTGGAAATGAACTGACCTCTGCACTGCCGCCTTCAGTCCAGTTCATATCGTGCCGTTTGGTCAATTGAGCGTAAATGTGAGATACTTTCCGTGAGATCATGCCCTTAGATTCTGCCAGAGATGACGAAGTAATTTCCCAATGCTTCCCGTGCCGTAAGTGATCCCTTCGGTGCAACCGCTGCCCTCGACATGTGCCAGGAGAGAACTTAGGTCCGCGTGTTGCGATTGGCATCCTGCACACTGGTATGCAAGCGGATGGTGCGCTGACGAGTCTATGTGCGTCGCAAGCCCTACGTCGTTGTGAAAGTAGCGATCGCATTCGCTACAGCCAAATCGATTGAAGTTCTTCTTAAAGACTGCCTTGGAAATATAATTCTTTCTGTCTCCGGTTCTTAAGTGGGCTTCACAACCAGGCATAACGAAGTCTTTCGAATCCGTGCATTGGACAGCTAGTTTATCTAGGTCGACGCGTGTTGTAATGCACATTTCGGTCTCCAAGTGGGCAAGTAGTGTTGAATAGTTGCGGAACGTCTTCGGACAGCCCCAACATCTTATATCGCGTTGTTTATGCATTGCATGGTTGTGCTAGAGAATATTAGCGCAGCTTCAAGTGGTACCGTATTGCTATGCTTTGGCACTTACTTCGCGCAGCTGAAAGGCTTCCTTATAGCTTATGTTGCATTTATCACAGGAATGCGTAGCCTGTGGAGCCAGTGGAGCCTGGGGAGGCGTGCTTGGTTTCTGGACGCTCATAGAGTTTGCTGATGCATATCGATGGACAAGAGCGTTCCTCATGTGGCTTAGAAGGGCATCCATAGATACGAATCCACGATTGCACGTGTAGCACCAAGTGTGAGCCTTAGCGGTTAACAGATGGCTATCCAACGCTTCTTCGGAATTAAAAACTCGATTGCATGGATTGCACCAGAAGTGGCGGCTTGAATTCTGAAGATGACTCTGAAGAGCTTCATCGCAGACGAATTGCCGGTCGCAAGTTCGGCACTCGAACAATGACCTAGATTTTGTCAGAAGAGTTGTAGATGAAGTTACTGAATCTGTGAGTGAGCGCGTACCTCGTCATATTGGGCCCTCTGCGGATGAATACGATGCGGTCTCTTCGGACGACAATGGATGTTGTAATTGAAGATACACAGGCAAAAGCATATGAGTATGAAGGCGATGGCTGGAACAGTCCTTCGGGAAATTGGTCCTATGTTATCATCTAAGCTTTCTCAAATCAGGCCAGGTGAAGTAAGGATTGAGATTGCTCAGTCAGATAGGCGAAAGCGTGAAGGATATTGGAACGGTCTATGTTGGAATAAGATGGTGATGTAAGAGGACAACGCTGTCAATGTTTAGATTTGGTATGATGCACGGTTTTGGATAAAATGTCGTATAAAAAGTGGCCGCTGGTGGGACTTGTTGTCAATTTTCAAGACGAAGGCGCGTGATTACGTCTTCACTAGGCGAGTGGGACAACTTTGGAGAAGTGAAGCATAGATCCGGGTTGGAAGGATATTTCTCATCGAATCCATCATTCAAAGCCTGCAGAATCGTTCTTCCTGTGAAGATTTTGCAGCGAAGCTTTCCAAAATGCTTGCAATAAGGCCTTTAACAGTCGAATACGAATGCATGTTGCTGGATGAGTTTGAGCAGAACCAACAGGGCATCAAATCGGCTTGAATTTCTGATATGTTGGATCACATAAGTTAGACTAAAGCTTCAAGACTGGGTGATTTTCAGCTTTGACCTTCTTGAGCAGCATCTTGTACCTTCATAGCCTTTGCTCCGTCCGATGCCTGGCTAGCCCAGACCTTTTCATGAGCAAGAACGTCTCTCACAGTCTCCGCCACACTCTCCTCCAAGCCCCTATAACTCCAATCCTTTCCAAAGATCTCATGACTTCTCGCAACGTTCCATCCTGTAGGGTCAACGCCCTTCGGAAGGATTTGCTCAGGGTTGCCCTCACTCACTCTGCCCCTAGCTTCCGGAACGTGTTTCCGTATGGTATTGACAACAAGCTGTGGCGTGATCAACCCCGACACAAGCAATATACGCTTACCCGAGGCCCCTGGAGCAGTCATGGCGAGAACATGCGCGTGAGCTACATCCCTCACATCCACCTAGTGAGGCATTATGTTAGCATTGAAGAACTCACCGCAAAGCTTAGAAGAGTTGGCGAAATCTCACAAAATGATAATATGGGAACCGCACACTCTCTATGTCCGTATGCGTCCCATCCATGAAGTTATAGATAGCAAATCGATTCGTCTCGTTGACTGATTTAGGACCAGACAAGGGATGTAGCATAGGCCCGAGAACTATATCCGGGTTTATGACCGTCAAATCGAACGCCGGTTTATTCTCCTCCATGAACTCCCATGCTGCTTGCTCTGCAAGCTTCTTGCCAACATTGTACCCGAGGACAGCGTCTTGGGATTTCGTTGCATCTTCAAGTGTCACCTGACATTGGGCTTAGCCCTTACTGCGCCTCAAATTCAAGGAAGAAAGTCACACACCGGGTTCCAATCCTCTTCGTCATAGTCTCTCCCCTTCTCATCCTCCCTCGCAAACGAATTCATAACAGCAACAGAACTCCCAAGTAAGACAAACCTCTTCAACCGCTTTCTACCCAGCCTATGCGCGCTCTCCAAAACTCCCAAGGTACTAACAACAACAACATCAATACCACTCAAAACCTCGAACCTTACCTCCCCAAACCAATACAAAAGCAAAACCTCGCAAAACTCACCCCTTAACAGCCGGCTCCACCAAATCCCTCTCCACATCCTGCACAACAAACGTAACCGGACTAGCAGTATGAATCACATAATCAAACCCTCCACCACCCTCCGCTGCCTTCTCAAAGACTCCATCAAAAGCATTCGTCGCCGTAAGTTCGGGAACATATTCGAAGTTAACCTCGTGCTCCCATTCTGGGTGCGTGGAAAGCAGTGCTTGAGCTTTGGATGGGGAGCGTAGGGTCGCGGTTACAGCATAGCCTGCTGAGATTAGTTGGGCAAGGATGTGGGAGGCTATAAAGCCGTTGCCACCGGTCAGAAGGACGGTGGGGCATGGGGATGGGGCTCTCATGATCACGAGGTCTTTGGCGAGGAAAATCTGATCTGGTCTGGCTGATATGTCCAGGAACGAGTTGAAGAAAGGGGGTGGCCACGATGCTGGGATGCCGGTACCCCTCACTTGGGATGACAAAGCGGGCTGCATATCCGCTCACTGTGGCGGCAAACTATTGGCCTGGGAGTTGGGCTTTGCATATTTCCTCTCAGGAGATTTGGAGATACACGTGCAAGTTTTTTGGCGTTTTTTGAGCGGCAAAAGACTGAATGGGACGTAGGTGGTGGGAAAATAAGATGTCGTCGAACCGCCCCCTAGGTAAACCCTGGAAGTAAGCAGGTTATGTAAAAGCCAGCCGCAAACAGAGCCGCTTATCTGATGAGCGTGAAGTAGACTAAGATTTGTCGCTTTAGAGCATGGAGCACTGCCTTTCAAAGAAATCAGCAAGCACGCAGGACTGTGCTGTTGAAGTCTCTTGCAGTACATCAATATGATGTACTGAAACTGCTTGTGTCAAGAATAGTGACCCTCATAAGCAACAACTGGCAACAATGGACCATCTTCAGGTTTGGCTCATCTATAATCTATTTTGTTTGCCGCTCGAAGCATGTGGTATGTTAGACTAATATGTCGAACGCACCTCAAGCCCCCACCGCCTGCAAGCTCTTTACTGTGTCAACAACACTTTCTTCCAGGCTCCTAAACTCAATACCCAGCACTTCTTTGGTCCTTGAGTTGTTATATTTGAAAATGCCCTCTGAAGGATATTCGCCTCCTTTAGTACCTTTTGCAGGCACCTTGTCTTTCAACTCTGGATACTTTTCCCTAACAACATCGGCGATCTCTTCATTACTAAAGTAGCCAGCAGTGACAAAAAATCTCTTATTAGCTGCCTCGGGCAACTCGGCGGCCTTAACATGAGCCAGGGCGAGATCCCGTACGTCAACCCAGATGAAGGTGCCGGTAGGTGGTATTGCCTCCTTAGCTTTGCCGGTCATGATAGCAGCGATTCTCTGGTTTGACGTGTTCAGGTTGTCAAGGTTCTGTAGGTAGTGTACGATTGGGCCGAGCACTAGCGGAGGGCACATTGTAGCAATGGTGAAATTAGGCTTTTCATTCTCCAAGAACTCCCATGAAGCTTTTTCGGCGAATGTCTTAGAGGCGCGATAGCCTAGCACGGGATTTTGTACGGCTTCTTCTTGGGTAACGGGGTCCCAATCTTTCTCGGAGTATTCATAGCCGGGCCTGTTGCCTTTGGAGGAATCTATTATGGACGCGAAGGACGAAGTGATCACCTGGCGGTTCATTAGCCAAACTCTTCAGATGCATATATGGGAGTACTTACCACTCGTTTGACAGTAGGGGCGTGTTGTTTGATTGACTTCAAAATGCCCGTAGTTCCAATTACTGCTGGATCGAGAAGCTCTTTCTGTGGGTCCGTCACATTGAAGTGGAAGGGCGAGGCGGTATGAATCACTGTCTCGAAAGGCGGGTCTGATACAATGGCCTTGTCGAACGCACCGGGTTTGGCGATATCCTCCACTATGACGAAGTCGAGCTTGTCTTTGGGCACGTTCGGATGATTTTTGAGGATGCTTTGGCCCTTTTCGGAGGATCTCACGGTTGTGACGACGGAATGACCACGTTCAAGAAGGACATCGAGGACATGAGCGGCTATGAAGCCACTCCCACCTGTTATTAAGCAGAATTAGAGCCGAGCGTCGTTCAATGGAATATCGGATGGTTCTTACCTGTAAGTAGCACGCGCATGACGATGTGTTTGATATGCTCAGTGGGTATTCCCAGGAGTAATTGACCAGCTCAATTAATTAGGCTTCGATATAATATTGGAGAAGTTCACAATGGGGGAGAGTATCATATTGAATAAATTCGGCAGTTACGTCATGAAGCTTTCTCCATCCTTAACTCCAATGCCAAGACCCCATAAATCCGAGATTGGCGAAAAGACTGATAGAAAAGGTTCTGGCATAAAAACTGCCGCTACTTCACCCTTGTCTGCAGCATAGAGCTGACCTAAAGAATGTACCAATGATGGTAGTGTCTTCAACACAGTTTCGCCCTCACAATGTATTTAAACCAATGGCGAGAAGACTCTCTACTGTCCTTTGTATAACGGCTGCCTAAGGAAAAGGGGCATTCTGTGATGAGTACATACTGATAGAGCCGAATTGTTTTGCGGTATATGCTGTTGAAAGATGAGTCTGTAACACGTCCTAATCATCTCAAGGCTAGCGGGCTGTGGGACCCCAAGAAGAGCGTAATCATCGTCTGTCATTTCACACTGAGCCATCATTATTCCGCAATTGGTGTAGGGGCTTGTCTTTGTGACCACCATAACAGCGGCAATGAGCCGTTGTCTTCCATTAATGCAAACCTGCGGACTTCCCGCCTTCGTATGAAGCCCTAGGGTAGGCTTCCTCTACAAGAAGTACTGACATAGCCACCGTCCGCCTACACTACGCAGTCTCTAGCCGAGGAAACTTTCGTTCAAGAAGACGAAATCTTTGCCAGTGCGTCCTTCGCATTACAGTTTCTGCCGTTCATCTTCTGATCATACTCTTCTTTCACTATCGTTCGCTCTGTCGTCGTTATGGCAGTTCTCGAAATGTAACTCTGCTTGCCCCGTTCACTCGGACGATGCTGGTGATGCTCGTTTTTGTTGGCCATCTTTTAGAGATGTTGCCATGGATTTCGGGCTATGCAGGCTAGGTGGGACAATACGTGGCAAATGCAGTCGCCCACGGAATAGCGTCACTGTTTCAATCACGTGCTCACCCGATGAATCAGTGTTGGCGTGTGTACTTGTGTTAATGTGCCTTCCCAGCCACACAGGCTGTTCAAAATGATAGCGGTATTAATACCACTCTTACGATCCATATCTTGGGAATGATAGTCGTAGATATGCTAACGTAGCCAAAATAGTACGGACCGTTTGCCACCTGTATCGTAGCATGATACACGTGGCAATTCTTACCTTAACGTGCTAACTGCCCGCATCAGACTTCTCCAAGCGTGTTAAGCAATCTCTCCCTCACCAACATCTTCACAATGACGTCTCCTTATCTAATAACCATGCATCGTTGCGCCAATACAGAGCGTGCTACCAGTAATGGGAGATCTCAATGTTTGAAAGCGGCACCGAATGCATGCAAAGGCTGTTTCTTGGTTCAGGTTGGTCTATCTTCCATTTGCCCTCCTCTTACTGAGACTAGTATGGGACAGTATTGCGGTAAAGATTGTCAGCGAGCTCATTGGAACGTACACAAAACCGACTGCAAATCTTCGCTTATCAAAGCCTCATGGAGGCCGTCGTGGGATGTGGAGAATCGGCGACCAGCATTCATTGACGGCGATGAAGGCCCACTCATAAAATATGCTTCACACGGTAGGAACAAGTACTTGTGGGGTAATGTACCCGCTCTAGACATTATTAGACTTCAGCAAAACGAAGGAGTCAATTTTGCTGGAAATCTCCGTCTACTCTTTGCAGGTGAGGATCATCTTATCAGGCTTTACAGATCACTGACATCGCCACAGCGTCTGGGGATATAAGGAACATAGTTAAGTCACTGATAGGACTCCCGGAAACTTACGCCGGGCATAGCGAGGTTGTGGTCAATGATAAAGACTCGGACATCGTAGCCCGAAATGCGATCCTTCTTTTGATAGCGCTACATTTCAGTCCCGAAGAAGCGACACCAATAATGCTCCACATGTGGTATTCTGCTTTGGTGCCGGCCCAAATGCTTCGATCCCTTCGAGACAACATACTACCACTTATCCAAGAGGGTTGTGACAAGATCCAGGCGAAACCTGCTCAGTCAATACTATCTAAAACATGGACATATGGTGCGCGATCCTTGCGTATGGTTCTCACGAAAGAACAGTGGGACCATCTTCTCCCATATTTCGAGATTCCTGAGGGTCTGTCGGTGGCTCAAGCCCAGGTCATCCGTTTATCAACAACACTGGCGCCGGAGAGGAAAGACTATCTTGAGCGTACGCTACTTTCTAAGCCGCCTGCATGGCGTGTCTGCTCGGTGAAGTTCCGAAATGACGGAATGTTGTTACCGTTCGGATCATCTCGTCAAGAGTTTGACAGCCCTAACCCGTATGTCTGCAATGATAAGGGCGCAACATGCGTGTAAGCTGATCAAGGAGAAGGACATTCTACCAAACGACGAATTCGTGGCCTATGGAAGACCAAGGGGATCCTCTTGAAGGCTGGCCGATTGACGATATTATTGATAAGGCACCACCTGCGAAGAATGACATGTATGGAAGTCTGTTCTTCTACCTCCAAGACCTTCTCGGCCTATTCTGCCGCAGAATGGGCAGACTCAAAGTGAGCATTCAACTTTTTCAAGTTGACGCGCGAAAGCTTTCTAGCATCATTAAGCGTGACGGGATGGACCAGTGCTCATTCGATCGTATTGAGGTAAGAATCTCAAAATTGGTCTCATGTTTCGCGTATATACTTGTTAGCCTAGGTCATTGTCCACGAAAAGCACCTGAGAGAGGCAGTATCCTATGGTCACTTCGCTAGCACATCAAAACCAGGTCACTAAGTCTTTGCAGGTCTCGAACATTGCGGACCATGCCTACCTTGGGCCTGGGATTACCCTCGGCACTTTTGGCCCATTGCTCAAATGCAAAAGCCAAAATCCGAATGCAACTATCGTGGCACTATTTCTCAATGCAGTTCATGAAGTGTATTCTTCGCATGAAGTTCTGGACTCAACACGTTCTTATATGGCACGTGTGTGCTCATACATACCAATGAACATACCAATGACCCGAGATAGGCCACAGGCTGGCAGCGGGCATTGCCCAGACCTCGTAAGGTACATAAGTGCGGAGGTTCTCTTCCGGGATGTCGATGAATTATTTGACCGCTTCAAATGCGAATGTCACTTGGATGAGATCAGCAAGGTCACCGGACTGACTATGGAATCCGAGAACACGATCGTCCGCCCATAGCCCATGCGACTCAGGGAGAATGCAACGCAAAGGGAGTTCGATGTTCGATTTGCATCTGGCCACACTGGCACAGAACGATATGTTGAGTGGAAGCGCGCGATTTAAAGCCTTGAGACTGGCCTATTAGCATAGATCGTAGATGAGCGAATAGTATACGAATTCGCTTTACAGTGCGATACCAGATACAGCCATTCCTAAATGCGCTTTGAAGAGACTTCCTTGAACGAAAACAGGCATCTTATTCATTAAGCTGTCGGAGGCGGTCGTGACGATGCGAGGACGCAATGGCGGGGTGATGAAAGTCCAGGGTGAGGGAGCTTGGCACCCTTAAAATGGAGCGCCCTCCTAGCTCGCTGTGGGGGTCACAGGTACCCCCATCGATGACGGAGCCACTACAACCCCCCGAGAGCCCTAAGCCCCCAACTAAGATGGCTCCCGGGCTAGCTCTGGGAATCCCTATCGATTTTTCATTTCAACGGCAAAGCATCAGTATTCTACAGTGCTCAAGCAAGTTAAACACCACCTATCTATGTGCAATCTAACTTGGCTTCCATTGTGACCTTCTGCTGCCCATTAGCGGGTCAAGATGACTTGACCACGGGCCAATGAGAAAGATAAGGAGGCAGAAAAAGCTCCATCAATATCTTAACATCCATTTCCTTCGACGCCCTTCTCCGAGTCCCCTTGCACCGACTCTTTGGCCTGAGGCATCTCAGATCCGTTCAGTGCTTGCTGCTGGTTTAGATCGATTGCCTTACGATTCATAAATATAGCCAGGATGACAGCAAGAGCTCCTGCAACAATGCCAAGAATGAAAACCTTTTGAATAGCGTGAACGATTGCCTCCAACACTTTTGCTTGCGCAGTGGGCTGTAACGTCTTCAGGAAAGAGCCTCTAATCCCAGAGATAGCAGCCTGAACGTCTGACCTGGGTACGCCCGGAACGATCCGAGTGATCGAGTTTTCGGCCAAATTGAGAAACACAGCATTCGCAACAGCGAGAGATATCGTCACACCGGCTACTTGTGCGCAGCTGATGAAGCCAACGGCTAGGGGGATCTCTTCAGGAGGCACGAGCCACTGTGCAATGGCGAAGGGCGCATAGACGAAAAGACCAGTGCCGATACCTCCGACGACAAGAGCTCCGTAGATGTAGCCTGTACTAACAGCCAAGGTGATGTGGTAGAGCATGGCGTTCGAGACGATGATGAGAAGTCCCCCCACCAAAAACCACGGCATATAATATTTGAGCTTCTCCATGCAGGCGCCATTTAACATAGTGGCGAAGACGAAAGGTACGATAAGTGGGAGAAGTCGGATACCGGATCTCAAGGCTTGATCGCTCTGGACGAACTGGAAGTAAAGCGGGATGAAGTATATCGCGGTAAAAGTGTTCGCGCTGCCTGCTGCTATCTGAGAGAATAGGATGACCATTTCCTTGCTGCGCACGTACTGGACAGGGAACACTCGGCGTTGTACAGTAGTCAGGATGGTGAACTCTTGTTGTAGACCGAGCAGTATGAAACATACGCCTGAACAGACGAATAGACCGATGATTCGGGCACTGTCCCAATCATATAAGACGCCGCCGAAAGAGATGGCCATGATACCCGAACAAAAGGCTCCGACTTGGAGAAGAGTGCCGACAGCGTCGATTTCCACAACTCTATCCTTGAAAGTTGCACCAGGGCGAGGATCACGGGATGGCAGATATAGGAAGTATACCGGAGCAAAAATCCCACCAATGCATAGGTTGATGTAGAAAGCCCAGCGCCAGGTAGCACCGCTATCAGCGAAGGCACCACCAATGATAGGTCCGAGTCTATTGTTGCAGTGTCAGTACCAGTTGATGGCTTTTGGTGTGTGACCCACACTGTACCAAGGCCAAATGTTGCTCCAAGCATTGCAAAATAAGCAGGTCGCTCCGTAGGTGCGGTAAAAATAGAGAGGAGCGTTACAACTCCTAGGTACATCCCACCTCCTCCAAGACCGGCGATGGCACGACCTACGATTAGAGCGTTCATCGAAGGAGCAGCGCCACAAACCGCAGAGCCAATTTCGAAGCCCAAGACGCACAGGATATAGAGCCATTTTGGGTCGAATTGACCGTACATCTTGGCCCTGTGGGTCATATTAGGACCGATCAAATAGCAATGGCTGAGAGAGACCTACCAGAAGTTGATAGTACCTGCTGATGCGAGGAGCAAGGTTACTGACACCCAGGGTAACTTTTCCACAGCACCAAAGTGCTCCACGATATCTGGTATGATGTCTGCAACGATGGTTTGGTCAAGGGCGAAGAAGAAAGTACTAGAAAGAATGCCAGCAACTGTGCTCGGCTCAGCACGGTCACTGTTCTAAGAATAGGCACTCACGATGCTGTGTTAATTACCTGCGAGTCCCCACTTCCACCCGCCGATTGGCCTAGGGGCTTCAAGCTTCTCATCGTGTACACAATGGTCACCGATTGCCTCAGTATCCCCTCTCTCTTGAGAGAGGGTTGCTGCTATCGTCGAGCCAGCCGCGTCTGTTTGCTCCTGTGCCATGTTTAGGCTGGATTCAAAATGCCGCATGGTGGGAGGAGGGTGATTATGGAAGTTTTGTACAGTGGAGTGGAAAAGTTAGAAGTGGAGATGTTGGACCAAATTGCTAGAAAGCTGCTGTTGAAGGAGTTGTAAAAAAAGGGTAAAAGAGGTCATGGTCGGTGATGTTGAAACGGACGTAGAGTCGCCGAGTCCGACGGGACCCGGGAGCATAGCCTTGCAGTAGTGGTGGCAAATTGCAGCTCGTAATTTAACATTAGTGAATGAGCGTCTGCAAAGCCTAAGATCATCCAATCGGAAGATGCGCCATTCCGACGGTGAAATCGTGGATGCAGTTCGAATCACGAAACATTATGCACTATGCACATGCGCCAAGAGGTTTCCAGCAAACTTAACATCCATCCATATTATACCCCTATTCCTAGGTAGCTCTCATCTTTCCATCCATCGTCTGGGTCCTGACGAAAACTCTCAGTCAACCAGTCGCGTCATTTTCATCCATCTGCTCCCAACACTTTTCTTCGCACGCTCGTTGTTTTTCGTTCGTCTAAAGCATGGTCCTGCAGCAAGCGCAATGCAGGGTCTTCCATCAGGCTTTTCATGTGTAGCCTATGCCGAAGCCGTCGCCGTTCTGGGAACGACAGTGGGCGTGGGTAGGGATTGCGGTGGTCGTGTGTGGGGAAGGAGGGTTACTTGAGATCAATAAATATATATAGACACAACTTAATGTGTTAGACTTTCAATTTTAAATATAGAGGTATAGAGCAGAATATATAGAATGACAATGCGCGAAATGGGATGGTCGCAATCCAAGGTTGTAACTCTTGAAAAAGTGCGTGAACGTCCTGACAACACTTTTCAACACCTACACCAAKATTTTTGCCAAGAGCTTCAAAATATTCGCCACCTCAAAATCCAGTTCTCGCTAGGAGGTACGTATTTAAAAAACGCTAGCGTGAGAATAAAAAACCTCTGCGACGTCCAAAGGTGTAAGTCTTCAAAATCCCAGAAAGGTTAGTGCCAACATCGTAACGTGATGATGATGTGGTGAGGAGGGAACTTGGGTGGCGAAAAGTCACATTTGGAAACCTGGTTGGCAGAGAACTGCACGTTTGGGGCACGGTGGCAGAAGATATGAGCTCAATTAGGGTCACACCTAACAATCCGAATGTAGGACATTTATGACCCTCGCACTTCCATCCTCGCAAGCTCCCTTGGTGACGCGCATTTTAAGCAAACCGACACCGGTTTCCCGCCTGTACTCGCGGGTGTGTTCAATTCAAAGGGTGATGAGGAAGCTGTACTCGACACCATAAAATAATCGTACAGCGGCTGGCAAGCTTGATTCTTGTACCGGTAGCGAGATCCGAATGAAATTTGCCACTTAACAAGTGGGTAATGGATAGTATGTTGGCCGCTGAGTATCATACATGGGTTTTTATGGCTTTTGGGATTGACGTACCATTTCTGTCGTTGTTAGGGGAAAGTATCACGCTAAAGGAAATGAGAGAGTTGGTTAAGAGGGCAGCATTATCTGCGGGGAGGTTCGTTATCGATGGATGACTTTGATCCTGTATCTGCAGTGACGTTGTGTGGTCAATTCTGGCGGCCTCCTTTCATATCCGGCGTCTGATCCACAGAAATTTCGCTAGAATAATGATCAAGATTATATGCAGGGCATGACTATGCGCTTCGTTGTGATAAGCGATTAGACGGTCCTAATATGGAGAAGTTAAGCAAATGATGGAAATACACCATGGCGTCTATCTTCACAGTTGATGACCCCTTGTTCCAAATTAGATGTTCAAGGTGATGATTCTGTACCATGTCACAACAATATCCTTATGCTGTCTCAACGTCTGAGGCGGATGCTGGCTCTGGCGTCGTTCGAAGCCTACCCCCACCAGCGTCAACACCATCTATATAGATATCGAATATGAACATCCAATATCTATCCTGGAGGACCATGTACTCCGCCAAGCCTCTTAATACCGTGCAGGCGTCATGATATGTTATAGTTCTGCGGCCGCGGCCCGTATAGTTTTTCAAGATGATCCGGACCCCAGCATAGTCAAAGGTGCTAGAAATGGGAAATTCTATGTCGTTGTAGCTACAAACGGGTTGCATATACTCGACAATAGCGAGCAGTGCAAGCTCTGGCAGAATTAGAGGTGGAGTGCCTGCGAGGAAGAGAAGTGTTGTGAGTGGGTTGGAATGTGGAATCGCATAACTCAGACTGAGTCAGCATACGTTTCGTCTTGCAGAAAGATGGGGGTATGGTTTACGAATCCGTGTTCATGGTGGCATTTCCCCAAATCAGTGGTACGCCAGTGTCGTTGAAAGCTGAAATTTCCCAAGCGAGCACCAATAAGGTAAGAATGGGCGCGGACATGAAGAACGCATGCTGAGACATTGACATATCAGCTATTGGTCACTCTTGAGGGAAGGCCTTAAGAAAGCAGCTTATTTCTTATACATTGTTCAAGAGACGATAGGCGACTTTGGCACCGCGGATGCGGGGATAGCGATGCCTCTAGGCGCATATGTTTGGCGCGACCAACACCTATGGCCAATGGACCCAAAAGTCTGCCATGGAATCTGACACTCGCTGACTAGATCATACTTTGCGCGGGTATTTCAGACTTCGAAGTGCAAGAGTTTAGGCGTGACGCAACCTCCCATGGCTTTGCGTGACGCTTATAGCTCTTTCTGGGCACCCATCCACCAATGAGGTCTAAGGGGGCTGGAGGCAACTATTGCGTCGTGATTGACTCTGTAATCTTTCCTCTAGCACGCTCTTGCGGACTTTGTTCCGATCTTCCATCCCTAGCCTCTCTCTTTCGTCGTTATTTCATTTTCTGGCATGCTTTTCAGGATCAGCATAGGGCATCATATAGAATACGCTTCAAAAGCCCCACAGGAATTACAATTCGCCTCTGTACTTAAGTTAGATGGAACTGTTGCAGATAGCCTGGTTGCAAGATTTGACGCGCCTGAAACGCGAAACATATGTTTAGTCACGTGATCAACTAGCGCCTTAACATTCTACCCACAAAGCACTACGACTGTTCGGACACGTAATCACAGTATCACCTTACCACAACAAGGGTTTTTGAGGCAGATATCAGCATTTGAAACACGTCTGGATGTACCGGCTACATTTCCATTCAACCCTAGCGCTGGCTAGCCATGTGCTTTAAAACTCTCGACGGGGTCAATGCCCCACCCGTATCCTTAGCTGGTATTAAGGGATACGCATATTCTGTACAGGGCCAATATCCTTCTCTTGGAAATAGTACTCCCCATGACAATGGAGTACCCATTCTTATCTAAATAGACAATGTAGCTTTGAGTAACTTCGACTGTAAAGATATACAGGTATCACGACGCCTCCCAAACGGTAGCAGGTCATCCCATCGTGGTTATGCTTGCCTGACTATCCATCTGCCTCAGCTCTCTCACCAAGCACCGCTCACGCTTGACGTTGTCGATCTCACATTTCACGGCGCAGGATCGAAATTTTTCGAAACCTTTGAATATGACCTTCTAAAGGCCTKCCTTTTCGGAACCAGGTACTAGCTACTAGCTGAAGATCTCTTTAGCAGTCTTGCAATTCCGACTGGTAAGCGTATGAGATTACTGAGCTCAACGATGAGTCAGATATTGCCTCGTCATCACCAATCCCTGGACAGGTGGCGAGCACAGCACTGCCTCAAAAAAAGTGTGGCGAGAGCGAGATTCTGCTTGGCCAATCAGACCCGAGCTCTGCGTTATAAGAGCGGACCGCATATCAAGGCAGATCAAATAGGGGAAAGCACTTTGGCCGTTGTCACCTTGTTTGAATCCATAGACACGAAAATCTTCAATTCTTACTTGATCCTTAGGTTTCGCTTATAAGCCGCTCAGATCTTAGCTTTACCCCTAACAATTCAACCCTGTCTCCCGCTTGGACGCCGCGGCCGTCACTGGGGGTGCGTAAGCATGTTGCTGCGCCAACGCTACGCTCGTAACGATCCATGTGGCTCGAGTGAGCCAGTATTTTGCCAAACAGGCGCGGATCTAGATCCCGTTGAGCATGCACAATCCAGCTTCTCTATCCCTGAAGGATCATTGGAAGAGAGTTGAGTAGCGTCAGACACGGAATCAAGCGCCTGGAATGGGATAGAAGGTAATGGTAGAGGTGTAATTAGGCACCGTCACTGGGCGTTGGATTTGTCAGACCGGTTAGACCCCTAAGTCCCAGCCTCACGAATCAGCTCTCGACCTTCACACGTGTCGGTCTTGGTTCCGTTGGTATCATGCCCATGCAAGGGGCAACCCATGGCGTCCTAAGACGGGCCGCGCCCACATCACGTCAAAAGTTTATCCCAACCTCTTCAGACGTCCGCTGCGCCACTATCTCAACGACAGACCATCTGACCGACCATCTCTTATGTACTTCCTAATCTACCCTCTTACCAAATCTCGGAAACGCAGACAACAGGTCACTTGAAGACTGCACACTAGGTACTGGTCGAGGGTGTTGTCAGGTGCTGGTGATCAGCAAGCCAGCTTAATGACAAATTAACTGACGCCCAAAACTCTCCCGCGCTCTAGCCTCTGTCCCTGTTTCTGTTATTGTCGAACACCACCAAATGCTCAATCTGACGCCATTTTCGTATGCGTTGAGATCATCAGAGAGTCAAAAGGCTAACGCTTTGCTCATGGACAAGATGAAAAGGCCTCTAAGAAGCAGAACAGGAACAAATGAAGAAAGTGGCCTAGGAGACTAGTTTAGAGACTCGGGTCATTACCTGTTGCGTTACCCTTCCGCGGCGGTACACTTCGTTGCAACCGTATCTCCACAGCCAAATGCTATACCTAACTCACCTGTTGCAACAAATTGCATTGCCGAGCCCGAGGAGCTAGAACCTATTGGAATAGGGCTCCTAACACGCACGATGGGATCAACATCTTCGAACGTCGAGCAATAGTGGTAGAAGACACCGGGATGGCAAATATGCTGATGACAATTGTCCAACACCACCACCCTCCGCCAAATAGTTGACGGATACGCACAACAAGGGCTGGTTGTGGCGGACTTTGCTAAGTCCTATGGCACTGCTCGAGAAGATCATGTATTATTTGCGGTATGATGAGACGGAAATGAAAGTGTGACGCGTCGGAAGTCTCGGGCCCGATCCGAGCTCTCAATGTGGTCACGTGCATGGACGGCGCAGTGAGAGACTAGGAGAGGTCACCGTCTTGCAAGTGTCAAGAATACCAATAACAGGGAACTATATTCGATGGAATTAATGAAGCATCGCCCTAGACACTGGGCAAAATGGTTATTTCCTGGACATTGTGCGAATTGAGTGTGCAGTGGGTTCTATCACCCCTTCATGTATCTTGATAATAATTTAATACAACGCCCTAATGCATTCCTTTTAGACCTGCCTGCCGTCTATGCGTCTATTCTATACACCTTAGTTGGCCGCGACAGATATATGCCTGAACGTCTACCATCATGTATTCAACCACGCCTTGTGTCTAAATATTCTCCAACAACACCTCGAGCACCGAGTCTACATCGTGTATTAGATTGCAAATGCTCCTATTCTAGATTACCTCCAACTAACCTCTGAACAAGCTGACTGCATCCGCCCAGCCATCCGCGGTACACTTCTCGCGCTCTGGCCTTCCAATGGATCTGATCCCTACACACAGTGGTGTATATTTCCCGTTGGGCTGTATGCGAGCTGTTTTGTAGGGTGCCAATAAGGTCGTTGCAGGTAATCGACCGTGAACCGTATCCAGTGCGTCTGGTGGCGATAATGCTACCGATTGTTTCATCTGAGAGATGCAAATAGAGGTGTAGAGCGACGGCGAGATGAAGCTCGTCCACAGAATAGATCTGGTCGTTGATGCGAATCGACATGGCGAAATTACGGTTGTTAAAGCGTGGATCGAAGGTAGCGACGGGAAAAGCATATAGCCAAATAAGTGAGACTACCAGTGCTTTGTCTCGTATTTGTAGCTGGACGCCATGGGTTTATGCGGGTATACGAATTCGGTGGACAGACCGAATTCGGTAGACAAGCCTTTTGCTTGCTCCCGCAGAGTCTGACCCAACATCAACTCGGGTGGGTTGCATATGTTGGCTAGGGGTTGCTCGACCGGATAGGTTCCGAAATTCCATATCTTGATGTGCTAGAAGAATCAAGACCACCTGCACGTGAAAGAGTGTGACGTAACCAACTGATAGTCTTGTTACAGCCGCGCCTTATGTATGCAGTAGAGGCCATCACTCTTCTCATACTAGAAATAGCGTGAGTGAACCTGACGATGCGGAATCATTGATAAAGGTGGTATGAAGACATTTGGCAGGATGCAACCATTATACGCCGGTTGAAGACGCGAAATCCACAATACCAACACTGTACACTCCAATGGCCGTCTCTCAAGCAATGCGAGGAGTTGAACATCCGTGCGAATCTATGAGAAGCAGAGCCAGGTACTAAGAAAAGATCTGGGTAACATTGTGATCTGCGCAAATGCGTTTCAATGTTCCAATCTGTGTCTAATGTCAGCACTTTGTGTGGACTTGGCCGTGCTGAGAAGAGTTTGTGATGTTACGGTTCCATCTCTTGCTAGGATTCAAGCAACATGCCAATATGTTTGAAACCCTTGGGTAAGGCCAGTATGTATGCACCTGCAACATGTCTATATATGCGCGGCATTGTTATTGGAAAATTCGGACGCCGCCGACAGAGGGGATGATTTGACTATCTGAAATATGCTGTACTTTCGCCTTGCCTGACTCAAGACACCGGTTACTGGTAATGAACTAAATCGAAAGTCGAATGATGGTCGAGGCGATAGAAAGGTGATGTTGACCTCTAGATCACGGCCAACATACATTATGAACTTTAGCCATTGGGATTTGTAGTTGCCTAAGTAGCGGTCAGCGCGGGCAACACCAAAGTGGGACGATCTGCAGCAAGTCTCATGTGTTAGCATCAAAGTGATACTAACATAAACAGGGCGTGCAATTGTGGACTTAGAGTTACGGCTCCTAGTCTCTACTCACGAAAGTTCAATAGCTTGGTGGCTCGAGACCTGTTGGAAAGTGTTTGCGGCTCTGCTTCGCTCCCATGTTAGATCCGAAAGCGAGAAGGATTCCACGTTGGGGCCGTTTTCATTGCTCCGTTGATCGCGATCGAAAATCGCCTTAATCGCTTAGTAGATCAATATCCGTAGGCTTGCTGCTCAGATTCCGGGTGTGTGAGCGAATGGTGATAGAGTGTGTTGGCAATACATAACGCTAACGGGATTAGGGTGACTTGACCAATGAGAGGCGGATATAGACGTCACAATTCGCAAGCAAGTAATTGTCACTGTTCACGGACTCCTGGAGCCGCTTCATCTTCGCGGCTAGACTTCGAGGCAAACATGTAATCGATTGACTTGCTCTGGTAAACAGGAATGGAATTCAAGATGTTAGTGGCAATGAAGAACCAAGTCTGTCGTACGGCAGCATTCACATTATACATCTTTGGTTGGTCAAACGAATGTCGAACAAGGGTTTGGCTGCTTAGGAAATTACCGAAAGCTTCTAGCTTATGAACAACGATAACGCTATCCACGGCGACACTCGGGCCAGCGAGGTCACGAAAGAAAGATATGACCATTGAAATGAGTGCGAATAGCATTTCCAACGCTCGTTCCGGTCCACGGAAAAGCACTATAGCTTCAAGCTCTTCCTCAATGCCGATTGCAGGGCATGCGGCCTCTATCCTGGTCAAATGCGATCATGGAGTTGGCCTCGTCGGTGAAGGCTGTCACCAAAGTCAACATGCTACGTTAATGAACTTGTCATGGATAACTCGCGCCATACCTCTGGGCCATCTGGCTTACCGAGCCCATCCAGTCTTGATAGATTCGCTGGGCCTCTGGTTCCCAACGGGCGCCATCATTGGACACACGACGATAGACTGCGTGGGAATTTCTCTGTAGGAAAGCGAAAAGACCGGCACAAGGGATGGGTCGTCCTCCTATGCCATATCGCCTGGCACCGAGGATTGTACCAATGGTTTCGTCGGACTTGCGTAACCAGATCTTAAGGGCGCAGACGATCTCGAGCTCGCGAGGAGAGTAAGATTGGTGGCCAAATTGGAGCTGAGTGGATGCCATAGCGTCAAAGGATATCGGATAGGCGTGATATGTGGTTCAATGGACGTCTTATTTGTGTCTGATGAATATCGAATTGAGGCACTGTCGGAGCTGAAGGGTTACATTGGACTTTTTTATATTTCCGGGATACCACCGATGGCCTGAGGCTCAAGGAAGCTGGGAAGAGCAAAAGGGGGTTGCATGTGATGGCCAAATGGAGGCTGCTCTGAAAGATTGAACGTTTGCTTTCAATTATTGGATAACGCAGAAGTCCTGATAATCGGAGCTATGGGTGGGCTGCAATTGGAATCCGCTGGTGACAGCCAATCCATTGAAGCTCTAAAAGTTGTTGTATCACAGCTTTGCCAGTCGTTCCATGGGCTGATCCAGTCATCCGACGGAAATGACGGGAGATATAGAGTACCATGCAAGTCTGGTTGTGTGGTAGGTTGGGAGTCGAAGATCCAGCCAGGGGCACATGCCTCGTATAGCTGCAAGGACCCATTACACTTGCGACAGAAGATTGTCCTCTGGAAGATGGCCATGGTCATCTCTTCGAACAATTGGATCACTCAGTGCTGCTGGAAGGAAGTGGTCGATTTAGCTGGGGTTGGAATCCAACTGATGAAGCTGTCGAGATGATGTTGCTCGAATCCTTGCATATCGGGGACCCCGAAGACTTGTAGGGTCCAGCAAGCTATCCGACGGTGGTAATGATACGCTCAGGTCATAGAAGCGGCCGAAAATATGTGGAGGAAGATGAATACGGTCATGCCTACCCATAAAACTCAAAGCGGAGCGTCCGTCTTCCCAAGGCAGCAGGGCGGCTATGGGAAAACGATTGGTATAGGAGACGGTTTTCTCGACAGAGATATAGCCCCTGTCGGACTTACCTGCCCCTCGTACTCTGGGAAAGTGCAGGGGACGACCACATGATGTCCTATTGGCTCAAGTCGCAGGCCTGAATGCGGAAATATGGTGCGGCTCACCCGCATGACTTTGAAATCAGGTGACCGCAGATTCAGCAACGGCTGAAATACCCAAAGAGCTATGGAGGTGAGAAAAATGAAGGGAAATTGGAGGAATATCCTTTGATATTTGGCTGGCTTATCGGAACCCAGAAGCATGCCAGTCTATTGGTGCTATCCTTAGCTTTTCTTAGCTTTGCAGGTCCAAGCAACCAACTGGCCGAGAATTAGAGCAAAGGGGACAATGAGGCTGAGTCAAGGTACCGCAGGCGGGAAGAGAGGAGGCAACAAGGGACCGGATAGGGGCCCACACGCTTGGCCATAATGGTCACAAGCTTTGGGATCGTGCCCGGGCGTCTCAGGGTCCCTGTTGCTCAGGTACGAACCAAAATAGCCAGCACTAGTCTGCCGACTCGAGCATCTCTGGCCAGTAAAGACACGCAAAGACCTAGATGTACAAGTGACATGAGGCAGGTCGGGTCAGGCTGCGAACTATGGCCGGGCCATCCGTAAAGCCTCCAGTCTGGAAACCGCCTGGTATGAATATTGCCGGCCGAGGGTAGTGTCATATGATCCAAGAATGGCAATGAGCTTTCGGGTGAGAGCAACTATAAACGGTGACTACTATGCTGTTTGGATTGGGTAACACTTAGTCCGTGGCTGAGGAGAAAGTAATAAGGCGTTTCAAGGCAATAGATAATAAGGCACGCGCCTTCTGCCTGCCACGGGATAGTTCACGCAGCTTTAGCCGCCTCTTCCAGACTAGACAGCAACAGTGTCTCACTGATGGTCTAAATCGTCAGCTCCATTTGAGGGACGGTATTGATTTTGTTCCACAAGCATGAGAGCTCATAGGCGGAGCTTCAGTATGATGATCTTAGCCGAAGATCAAGAGAGTAAATCGGCATTTCGAAGTTTTGTTGCGGGTATATTTTGGCCCTAAATTTAGCAGATGGTTCGCCAAACGAGCATGATTACCCATGCAATACACCCCGCTCTCAGATCAGGCAGAAGGCCACGAAGCACTCAATGTCAGTCGCACACACACAGTTGATCCCGAACGGCTTTCGTTGCCCGGAGTGTGCGAGGGGAGATGGTATTCGCGAGTACTAATAACATTGTGGTCGCCAAGGTGCGGTCTTCTTGGATTAGACCATTGATCAACATCCGCTCCGTATCACGAACGGGTGTTCCCAGATCCACTATCATGACTCATGTCTATTCTAGGAGTTTTCATGGTGAGATCGCCAGGTTCACCTTGAGGACCTAGTAAGGGGTAAAGGTGGTGGATTTGTGGCAGTCCAGGCGAAAGCAAAGACTTCTGCGGCCATCAAGCTCTTGTGTAGACCTCAAGCTTCCCGTCCGGCTGGATAACATCTAGGAGACTGGATTTGCGGTGTTTACATCCGATTCCCATAGAGGCAGGGAAGCTCTAAGCAGGGTAGATGCATGAGATGTATGCGCTGGGAGATCGTAGCCAGTAATATCCTTGACCCTTGATGCACCACCATTTCATAGGTCACCCATCACGCATGACTTACATGTAAATGGGGCGCGCAAATAGGTGATATCGTGCATTGGAATGTTGTTTAGTGTTGACCTGGTTGGGCGACGGTGGTGACTGTTTACCTGAATTGGTAAGGCGTGCCAAGACCGATCATGGACGCTAGTCCTAGATAGGCTAGATCAGATATCAACCCATCTACAACGCTACCGGCGAGTATGCCAGTCTATCAACTGTACCAATCATACATTCGCAGTATACACTGCGTACGGTGTATGAATGTGAATCCGTTACTGAGCCATAACGCCCGTCTGATACGAGCCAGTCATGAATCAATGATGCATTACACTTAAAAGCCATTGGGTAGCCCTGCTTGCGCTAATGCGTAGACAATACTTGCTCACTAATCGAACTGCTGCTGGGTTGCAGATAAAAGTGGATCCCGATCGTTGGACCATGCCTTATCTCATCCAATCAATTTGAACAAGTGTTTCTTCTTGACATGTTCGCTTTTGAGATGCATTGTGTGTAGCCAAACTACATCTTAAAGCCGAGCCAAGCTTTTTGATAAAGAGGGGAATGTCCTTGGATATCCGAAGAGAACTTGATAGCTGGTTGCTACTTCCATGATTATTAGCTCCCGGTCCGATTTTGTGTATAGAGGGTCAATTAATTCATGCCATCAAAGACATTTGCTGTACAGAACGTTATGCTGGCGATGTGATTTAATCAGCATGAGGATTGCTTTTTTGCCTACGCGCAAGAACTCAGTACGAGATATAACGCATTTGTGGATTTCCAATTAAAGAAAGACGTCTTCATTATTTCCACGAACTGTACCAACTTTCAAAACTTCACAAGACTACACTTCACATCTGTAGGACTAGCAGGGTCGACCAGCTAGAGCCTGCAAGGAGACCCATTTCCCTCCTGCCTATCCTAACGCACTATTGAAAAACCTCCATTGCCGTCGTCTGTGCTTTTTCTATAGGAACGAGCTCCCCGAAGTCTCGCTTTTCCATGTTTTGCCGATGCATTTCGTATGGTGATGGGAAGGTCAGAGGTATTCACCAATCGGTCGTTGGGCGCTGAACCTGCGAGTGGGTTAGCTTTCTGTACTGGCGAACGACAAGGCGAGCAGTGGCGTCACAACTTACCGCTGCACAGCCTTGCAACTTGCACCCAGCCAGTCGTTATAAAGTTGTCGCGCCTCATGCTCCCAATAAGCGCGGTTATTGACGACGGCAGCGAAGTATGTGCGACATTGGTCAGTGTGGCTGTGCTGGACTGTCCAAACTAGGTTGCGGCAATCGACAGGCGCTTGCCCAAAGCCATGTCGTAGGTAACTGATGATAAAACCAATGATGTCGTCTCCCACAACGTGACCTGATGAATTGCTGACATAGAGCCTTATAGCGCAGGCTACCTGGAGTTCGTAGGAGGAGAAAGATTGTCCATTCAGTGAGAGCGCCATTGTGCTTGAGGATTGCAACGTCGAAGCTGAACTAGGAAGCAAGGCACTTTATGTAGCCTGATGAAGAGGTTGGCGCCGTCCGAAGCCAAATTTCTTTGGATAAATAGAACCTTGCTAGTGGGATGGTCGAACGACATTTCTTTCTCCATTGGTATGCCACATTTATAGATCTAGTGGACATCAAGGGAAGGGTGGAAACCGGAATAGAACAGCTGAGGTGATAGCGGAACCATTTGGCCCAATGCAAAGATGATCGTCAGGAGCAAGCACGGAGGGTCTACCACAGCGATTCAGCTCCTCTGCGGCTCTTCAAGTATGAAAAGGACGATTGGATCATAACCTATGTTTATGAGAGCAGGGGTGGCGGACCCCGTCGTAAGTGAAGGGACAAGAGATTGCAACGGTCCCACTTAAGCTGTTGTGTAAGGGGGGTTTCAAGCCATTGAAGACTCGAGCTGGTCAGGTAAACCTGCTGATCCTGGGCCAACATAATTTACGACATGCGACATTGTGTACACTGAGTGGTGCAATTTCCTGCTAGGGATCAGAGGCACATGATTTCGATAAACCTTAGTGGACGATACCTCATTCTGCACGCCAGATTTAGCAACGAACCATTGAAACGGACAAACAATACTCGGAGCACTAAGGCTTTTATTGGATCAGGGGGACCTTGTCCGGCAATATGGTAACGGGATAGGGGATGCAGGTTGACGACCGGGCGACGGGGATGCAGTCGAGCCGACTCCTGCCCTTTCGCATTGTGTGGCGGGAGTCCCGGGCCTGGCCACCCAAGAAGAAATTAGGATAAAGGGTTTAGGTAGAAGCTACCTATCGAGCGTCATAACCGTCACGACTGGCTTACCGGCGACCTAACGAGCCGAGCCTTCGTAGCTGATGAGGTGAGACTGGATCCGTTGGAAGCTGGTTACGAGCGCTTTGAAATTGGTCAAGACAGAGTCAGGGTAAATGGTCAAGATGACTATAGAGGCCTCAGGCCAAAGGCGAGATCGCCGTCGTTCGTGCCATGGAGTATTGATCACTGGATAGGAATGTTGCTCGGTAAGATGGTCACCGTCTTAGCAGGCTTCGGAGCTGAAACAACTAGTTGGGACTCTGAGAGGGTGACAGAACGAGATACGCATCCCAACAGTGGACGCTAGAACGCAGGCGATTGCAGAGACATGAACATTATGGTCTCCTCTTTCCTCTTCGAGAGTCTGTGGTTGGCAGACGCAGCGCAGCTGAGTCCACGTCGTGAACAGCAGAGGCAGTGAGGCAGAAGCTATCCGACAACGATCGAGTGAAGGTCGGCCCTTTTCCGCTTACTAGTAGGAGCTCCTTGAAGTCATTATACAACCAAGCTATCTTCTGCGTCCTCAGCTGACGCGAGTTCAAAGTCAGGAGAAAAAGGACAAAGGACAGCGCGGCTCAGCCGTTAAAGGTCAGGTACGACACCCAGGTAAGCTATTCAACGGGAGGCCCGTTCTCGGGTTACAGTCGAGGTTATCTGGCAGAGTAATCAGCAGGGATATCGTAGCGAAGGCAATACTGAAGTGAGTCGGCCAGCTGGTGAACTAGGCTGCACCACTCCCATCAACAACGAAAATAGAATTCAGTAAGCCTGACGCATTCAGAGACTATTTCGATCACTTATGATTCAACCAGTATGAAGAAATGTACGCCGGTAGAGCCGAAACACTTCGTCAGTGATTTAGTGCCAGCCATGTGACGGCCAACGAAAGCCACCAACGCCCTGCATTTTCGCTTGCAATTCATTCTTGAGAATTTCGACTAGTTTTCTAGACAATCTAAGTCACTTCCCTTCGTTCTTGCCGAAGACTATTCCGTTTTGCTCCATGTTGATGGGTGTGATGCCTGATCCTGATGGCTACGCTTAGAGCGCTAACGACAAAAATGCGTCCGTGCCGTATGCCTTGTTTGCCTTCACTCAACATAGTTCGCCAGAACACATTATTATGTGATTCGTACGCAAAGTACTCCAGCGCTTGTAAGGTCTGCAGCATTTCAGCATTTGGCCTTGTAATAATTGTCGGTGAGTCAGGAGCCAATAGCACAATGTTACCAAGCACCTTCCAGCGTTATACATGCGTTGTGTTTCCAATAACAGAGAAGGCGGGGTTTTATGTGCAATAAGACGGAGCAAACTAGATCGCTTCTTGCGCCTACTGTATTTGCGGTTGTTGGTTGCCTAATATCTAAGATGATAGCCATGGTGGGAAACATTTTAGGACTACCCTTTCGGACGTTGCGCATGTATCAGTGCGACCTACTAGCTCGTTAATACCTGCACATAGACGTATTACAAGACTTAAATACCAGCTTCGGTGCAACGCATTGTATACTTGATTGCATAAGATTATGATGACATTCTTGAAGTCGCTATCGTAAAGTTCGTTTGTAGCTTAGGGCGCTGTGCACGGAGTAATAAGCGAGCGCAGTAGGTCCTCAAGAAGCTGTGACAAGATAACAGAAGAGCTAAGCGACTTGAAGGGTGGTGTGGACCGCGTTGTCGGTATCGAATTGATTTGAAGAAAATCTCTGGGCAATTGAGTTCGGCATGCGAAATCCTCCACGCCCACCATAAAGTCCGTCCGTGTACTTAGCGACCGCACATGCTTATCGACATACCCCTGTTACCTCTTCAGTAAGCTTTTGGTGAGTGTTTGCCTGAGTACTTATGTATTCCACTGTATTGAATCTGGTCCGTGCATGGTCAATCTATGGATCTAGAGATCGCGCTTGGCTTATAGTAGATCTCTCCCGCACTGGTGTCCAACGATCAGGTTTGCGAAGAAGTAGGATAACCACCGCAACTGGAAGGAAGGACAAAAAGTCATAGCTAGGTGTGACCTCAACCTTGGTTCAGAGTCCTGGCTGGGTACTCTTCAACTTGAGGAAGTAAGGCTGGACCGAGGCTGCGTACAAAAATAGTATATCGGTAGTACGTATCATCCTGTCCGTGGTGCCTCGCGTGTGTTTATGACCATACAAAGTGTATCCTGCCCTGCAATCAACAATATGATCGTTTTTTCCGGCTTCAGTGCAACAACGAAACAGATTGTGCGCGTATCAGACTGGGGCAAGATCTCCCAACAAAGTCCATAGCCTTCAGACGGCAGTCGATGGCGCAAGTAGAGCCGCATTGCATATGCATTTGGCGAGTATCATCTCATCAGTGGCTGATCCTTGTCCACCCCATCAAATTGAACCATATCGGAACCACTAAACGTTGGAATTGGATAAGGCTGTTACTGGGGGATCTGACATGATCACTAGGAACATATCTGGATGATATCGAATTATCGATATAGGGTGGCGGTTATAGCAGGAGAGGAGACCCGCAAGCCCCGCCCCGCTTCCCCACCTTTCACCCAAACCTCCCTCCCGCGAACAAGTGGGATTGGGCATGACAGTGTGAAAGAATTCGTTAAAGTCGCTGCATTACTCATGTCCTCTTGCGTATATACCAATCGAAGCTCAGTCTCATTCAGCTTGGGAAGATTAATCTACACACGACACGGATAGCCTCTTTCGCCCCTCTATCCTTGACCAGTATATCAAATGCCTCGCCAACGTTCGCAAGCTGATCTCCTCCTTCGGTTCGCTGCCAGGAAGCGGGGAAACTGGCTTTAGCTGAGATCAGGCTCTCGACTTCGCCCTCATCATCGATGGACAAGAGCCAAGAGAAATCAAGAGCAACGGGTTCACGCGAGAACGTAAGGGTCTGCCGACCAAGATAAGGAATCAAATCTTGGTGTCCGACGCTCGTGGCCAATGTTCGGTTGTCCAGGAGAGACCGGAACTCCTCCTCGGAGCCTTGGAAGCATTGGGCACGCTCTTTGGACACTACGTAATAGTTTCCAAACGCTGCCCCGATAGCTGACAAATCTTTGTTGCCGTTCAACAAGGTGAACCATGTGCCCAGCTCTCGATGGGCCCATTGACTCATCTCCAAGATGTTCAACGCTGTGACTATCTGTTCCGTCCCATCCACCGTGACTTGCAGCTTAGCTTGAAGGGTCTCCATTGGCAATGACAGGATCAAGTTCCTGCGGAGTAAAAGTGCATGGTCGTGCGTCGGGGGAGGTGAATCGATGCCTGATAGCTTGACGGTGAAAGGCGCGGTTGGGCTTTCTTGGGAAGTTTCCGTAGTCCGAAAGCTGGCTGAGCCTAGCTCGTCTGGAGACGGTCTCCCAAAAGGCAGGAAGTTGGCCAGACGATTTGTGAGGGAGGCCTTCGCTAGCGGGATGGTAGCAGACCGGTTGACTTGGCTCAGGCTCCTACATATACATATAAGCTCATGTCCTCCTCACGCGACGCAATAGACTTACAGTGTCCCGACAGCATTATCCTGGTGACCACGACCTAAAATCTCCGGTGTTCCAGCAAGCTCTGTCTCGGCTCGAAAGCGTGATATCTTGGCACTCCTTGTCAATATATCCTTCTGTAGCTTAGGTATCTCCCTTGTCTCCTTGCTATTCTCTTGGTGCCATTTCAGAAACAAGGTCTGCCTTATGAGACGGTCTTCAATATCCTGAAGTTGTTGCTCCATAGCTATCAAGCTCTCTTTCAACCTGAGTTGCGCGGCCTCTTGTTCGGTAAGGGGAGGTTGAGGGATACTGGGTATGTAAATCGGAGGTCCGAGGCTGGACGGTACGCTCTTGGATGTCGCTACGCAGGGTTCGGGGCCATTGTTGCTGGGCTTTAATGGAGATGACTTCTTAGCAGTCTTTTCATTCCTCTTCGATTTGCGATAGGGACTACTAAAGAGTAATCCTTTTGGGCGTTCTGCGGACGCTTCAAGCCCAAGGTGGACAGGGGTGGAAGGCAAACTAGGCTCGCCATCTTCGCTGAAACCCATGCCGGATCTCTGACCGGGAATACCGCGATGCGTCGGAGTAGACGGTAAGTGTGGGCTCTCACTTGCAGGTAGCGCACCATTTGTAGTTGAGACTTGCAATCCAGTAAGAGGTGGAAGTGGGAGAGGCGCTTGTCCCTTGGGACTTGTAGCGTGCACTCCATTGTCTTGTGCTCGCGATTCTGTCGGCAGCGATGCCCTCGAGTTGGGAAAAGGAAGCAGCTGCGCATCTTTCAAAGGAGTATAGTCCTTGCCAGGAGTACGTGACCTCCGTCGTGGTGCAGCGCGTAGTCCCTGCCCATTCGCACCTAAAGATGGTGCTGCTGTTGTTCTTTCAGTAGTACCAGCTGGCTCTGCAACTCCAGCCCGGCGTATCTGTGGTGTGAGCCCATTTGTACCGCCTTGTATCTTATATCTCTCACTGTCAGCCCCCTGGCTGCGTGGTCGCTCCGGGTCGGACGCGTTGGACGGTGGCAGAAGGCTCGGATTGAATCGCGCGAGACTGGCCTTAGTCGGAGACATGAAGGAGGCTCTACCTTTAGGTCTGCGCTCGCCATCATGAGATCCCAGGCGCGTCTGGCTATCTTGTGGGGTTATCGAGAGGTGCGTTAAAGGTGATGTCTTCCTCCGCTTGGTTGGTGGAGAATCCATCGTTGGACAGTCTGGAACGTCTCCGAAAGCGCATACTCCTGCTCCCACGATATTGCATTCTCTTTGCTTTCTCGTCTATTTACTCTGATGTCTGTCCTTTGGCGCGATGTTTTTGCGACAGTGTTTTGGCCGCCCTTAGGTGATGCGCCCGGGCCGGGGTTGCCCTAAGAAACCAGCAACAGCCGGGCCGAGGATCATTATAAAAAACGACACAGAAAGTAGGGACCCCTAAGCATCTCAAATCTATGCGTATGCTTCAATGACCTTTGGGGTTTTATGATACAGACTCTGTTGGCGACCCATACAGCAGATCCTAGGCCACGCCACTCATCTAACCTCCACGCCAATGACAAAAGCAGCCTCCCTTTGCTACCACCATCACAGGTATAACCAATCCATCCTATGAGTAACTCCGAGACCCGATTGCCAAAACCTCATCTATGTCAATGGGTGTTTTCCCTAATCTGTTTCAAATCCCATATTCACCAGCTCCCTGAAAAAAACCTGCAAAGTATGCCGTTGACCCTCGAATGGCTGCCCCAAGAAATGAAAATACTCTTCGTCGGTGAGAACAACATCACTGTTATCGGCGAACCGAAAGGCCTGTTCAACAATGCTCAGTGGAGTTGGAGGTATGTAGATGTGCTCCAGTGTGATGTCGTCTTGGGCCGGAAAATTGGCAATTTGAGCTTCTCCTATCACTGCATCCGGTGTTTCCACGTCTGTCACTGACGTGCCGTCTGTGTTAGATGGCACAGTTGAATAATGCTCGGGAGTTCCTGACTCTTCCGTGCCATGGCCGTAAGACTGAGGATTCTGCGTCGATCGCACGCTGGGTGTTACTGTTGAGGCATGCTCCGTATTCGTTGTTCCGTCGTTGCTGTGACCGTATGGGCCTGCAATTTCCATGGATGAGGTAGTGGGTCTGTCCCTGCGTTCTTCTTGTAAAAACCTGCGAAACCTGGCTTCCGAAGCTTCATCACATCGTGCTATTGCCTCCTCTTCTGCTACTTCAAATGCTAGCAGTTGCTCTGTTCGAACCCCAGTCTCATGTTGTGCTCCGCTGTCCCCATGCTCTTGGTTAGGTGAACGGGTGTTTGCTCGAATTGGGTCGGGTGTTAAGGAGGGTTCAAGTTGTGCATTGCGCAGAGTATCCAATTCGTTCTCGGACGATTGGGAGATTCTGTTCGTAGGAGGCATTATTGCTGTTCTGGCACACGCAGACAAGGGGTAGCAGGACGTGCGACAATATATGTGAATGACAAAGTCCGCCCCACGACAGGCTGCTGGAGGCAGTGCCTGGTGTGGCTGAGCTGTCCAGATGCTTTTTCTCGGCGAAGAAGGACGTTCATTGCAAGTTGCCCGCAGCAAAAACTGACAGAAGAGTGTGTTGAGTCTACCAAATGTTTCAAGAAATTGTTTTTGTAGGATCCGGGACAATCCGTCCCAATGCAACGAGGCATTTTTAAACATGGTAAGACAACAGGTACGCTCAGATGCCCCCAATCGAACACAAGTGGGGCGTAAGCCCCCCACACCTGCATGCCACTATAAGGTACTACTCTATGCAGGTCTACGCTATCTCGACCCCGCCATAGCACAATCTGAATTATCCACACGCCCTTGCAGAACGGTTTTCCTGCATAGACAGCCACTTCATGGGGTGACAGAAGTCAATTTCGCCGCTGCTTGGAACATCAAGATCAATCTTTGTTCGACCTTTACTGCGCGGCCGAAACAAGCACAGACTATCGAAAATTCTTGTGAGATAGGACCTTTTCGCTTTTCCACATATGTAATTTCGAGGCGTTTATAACGAAGGTTATATGCTGTTTGGTTGTTCCTGACACCAAAAGTTTTGATTTGTGCTAAGCTATTCTCAGCAAGCCCTAGCCCTAACAATCCCCCGTCGGACAAACCTCGGATGAGAGGAGACTGCGAGCGTGTTCAGGGTGTAGCTCATTGCTATGATGAAGTCAAACGAACCCACAGATAAAGCATTGCCACGACCGACTAGGCACTCATGGCAGACAAAAATCAAGAGGCACAAGTGGTGGATTACGTGGATCGAAGCAACAAAGACCCATCGCCCCTGGGCAGGTCCATATTCGTCGGCTTACGCGCTGCCGATGCAGTGCTCCAATTCAGCATCCTGCAAAGAGGATGGGGAACCTCTCTAATCCAACGTCTCGGCGGCAGTGTCGTACCCTTCGCCACCCCGCGCGATGCCTCAGTCGCGTTATTTGGGCTGGGGCCATACCCCGCGATCATGGCTGCTCTGGCGGCAGGAAGCAGCGTCAAACAGATCATCCACATGGTAGGAATTGGTGAAACAGCTTTGACACCGCAGATGGCGACCATCATAGGCGTGTTCAACACCGTTCTTAATACATCGAATACCCTCTTCTCGATCTGGAGCGTCACTTCCGCGGCACCGCAAATGGCTACCCAGTCTGCTTCGCTCACAGATGTGATTACTTCTTCACCAATGCTCATGCTTGGCCTCGGCCTTTACACTGTTGGTATCTGCACAGAACTTGTATCTGAGATTCAACGCAAGAGGTTTAAAGATATGCCAGAGAACAAAGGCAAGCCGTACAGTGGTGGCTTATTCGGATTGGCGACCAATATCAATTATGGTGGCTACACCCTATGGCGTACTGGTTACGCCATAGCTGCGGCCGGCCTACCATGGGGTGCCTTGGTTGGGGCCTTTTTCTTCTATGACTTTAGTGCGAGGGCTATACCTGTTCTAGATCAGTATTGCACTGACAGGGTTTGTCACCCCTACACTATTCCAGCCTGGAGTGCTTTTTGTTGATACGCAGGCTAACGTCCGATTTACTTAGTATGGAGATTCTTGGAAGGAGATCAAGAAGCGCGTTCATTATCGCCTGTTACCGTTCATCTACTGAGATTAGGATCCGGGCTAAGCCTAAATTAGAATCAGCGTGGCGAACGTTTTGGAAATTCTGAGGAAAGCATCTGGCAAATGTATATGCCAGGGGCAACTTTACCTTCATGATCAATCGCTACTCAATACCATAATATTTGGAACGCGTAGACGAGCTCCGTGAACTTTAGGATTTGCCAACATCTGTCCTTTCTGAACTGATGGACCTCCCACTGCTGTTAACCATGTTATGTTTGGTAACCCGCACACGTTGACCACGAAGCCGTTTGCAGTATCTCCTGGCGGGTAGTGCAATGTTTCTGGCAGAGCCTGACTGCAATTGGGTATACAGAAGTTTCGCCATGTGGTCATCAGCTTACTCAGACTCTTGCACACACAAGTTCAACGCCACGGTACAACATGACTGCATTTGCAGGTCTTATAAGAATAGCTAGTTTCTTGCGGCTATAGCTAAACTTGGCCTGTGGCGTATGGCTCAAGACTACATATAAGGGGAGTAAAATCTCATCTTTCCTACTGCCCATAGCATAGGAGGATTAGTAGCCTGCGCTGTCTTCAATTCCAATTCCAAACATGGATAAGGCATCGGCACCTGGCTTTATAGACCAAGCTTTGATTCCTACTGCAACGAACAAATTACGTGGAGTTGCCACAAGTGCTATGAGCCAGCGATCCTCAGCGACAAAAGCAAGCATTCCTGGCTCTGGATCACAGGAGGCGTCATTGTTTGTCCCAAATCGTAAAATCCTTCCATCTCAAAGCGTAACATCAATACTTACCTATGTCAGCCCCCAAGATTGGCTTTGAGATTGAGAGTGTTGTGTTCAACCTGCAAGGTGCCACTCATATCGATCCTGTCCTCCTACCGCAGGATGACAAGACGAAGGGCGAAATTCTTCAATTCTTCACTGCAAATGGAGAGCCAGACCTAGCTTTAAACTCAACTGCTAAAAGTAACTGGATACCAACTGCAGAGGTTCAGACTACTATCCAAAAAATACAATTGGAGATGATCTATGGCGGTCCTACAGGTGTGGCGATAAATACTTCTATCAAAGAGCTTAGCGCTGTCGGAGAGCAAATGGGTGGCTTCTTGCAAGCGCTAGATGCGCAAGCTGCAACGAAGCCTCCGGTGGCAAAGCCTAAGGACGGTGGAGGCAAGGCTTTCATGCGACCCGCCAACCTATTAACGTTATCCCAGACGCATCCAATTGTTCGCTGGGAGATCGCTGGCAGTGCCTCAGCTGCTGGACTCGGTTTTCATGCTACAGCCCCGATTCCCTTGGCCGCTCTCCCTGACCTTATCCAATTTAAATCCAACGAAATTCTTTTTGGGAATGTCTCACTCCGAAAAAATATGGCAGTAGTGACACCGTTGGAGGTAAAAACCTCAAAATTTAGTCTAGCAAGCATTCAGTGGCGCGCTGGGCAATCTGGTAAGGCCTATGGCGAAAAAAGTGTTGCCGGCCTGCTTATCATGATCATGTCCTACGTCAACAAAAGCGACGCAGCACCCTTAGAAAAAGACACGGATCTTAAGACCAAGACCCCTCTCATGCCTCGCACGGATTTCACAACTATGCTGAACATAGTGACCGAGCTCATGGTGGGAGCATCCGCAACAATCTTTTGCCAGAACCTCGTTGCTATCGTCCAAAGTCTCAGAGGCAGCAATAGCAATCTCCAGAACTGCTTCTTCAACTGGGCAAGACCAGCGAAGACACCTACAGGGGCTGAAGGACCCTCTCAAGCAAAATCGGCACCAGCAGCTGCTCGTCCTCCTCCTCCGCCCCCTCCGACGCCAGGCGGCACACCACGCCAACAGATCCCTGGTAGTAACAACATCCCCGCCGTTGTACAGCCTTGGAATCTCAACGTGCAAACATGGCTGGAGGACATTGTAGGCGGCAAAGCCGACCAGATAGCGCTGAAGGACAAGGCGTTCCGGGAAAAGCAGATTGGAGCACTGGGGAACAAGGTAGAGACGTTGATTGGTAACGACAGTCTCCTTTGTCCGATTCTAGAGTTTAGAGGCATTGGCTCTTGTACGGTGGCGGAGTTGCAGGCTAAGCCGGCGAATTTCATGCAGCAACTTGCGGCCAGGGTTGAATATTGGCATCAGCAGGCCCTCACTGGTAATTAGTGTTGCTATTTTGGGGCTTTTAACACTTGCTCCATTCAAACCTTTCGTAAACTTTGAAGAGCTGAAGAGAGATTTTCACCTTCTGTACAGGCTTCATCGAAGTCTTCGTCAAATATTTGAGACAGAACGGAAGGGTATTACTTCCTACATCTCCTTGACTCAAATTCTGCCTTCCCGTGCCTCTTCTTGTACGACACGAAAAGCCCAAATCAACAAAACAGCAGCTGCTAAGGTCTCTGGGCATTATCCCACCTTTCCAGCACAGACAGTGTTCGTTTCCAATGGTAGCAATTTGCAAGCTTGGAAGCCCAGCCGTAGTGCATTGGTTTCATGATCCAAAGACAGAGGGATCAATACCCTCCCAGGCTATTGCTTTCCGTATGCTTCTCATTTTGTACCAGACGCGAATACGTTGGCGGGAAATGAGTAATATCTCTCCGGATGAGGCAACACTTTTCCATAATCCAACATATGTAAAATTAGCTCAGCATAAAGGCTGGTTCAAAGTAGGTGTATTTAGCCATCGGATCAGGGTCGCGTTTTCTTCTATGCTTGAGTACGGTACATGGCTGAGTGAACTATTGTCCCACTTGCTTCGGTTCAGATCGAGTCAGGCTTTGGCCTGATCAGAATTGCAGCATTGGCAATCTCTTCGCCGTAAAGTATATCCAGTATATGATAGCAATATCTCCGTCAGGCTTCCCAGAATAGTTCCCAGCAATAACAGCTAAAACCCAGTCCATGCAAAAAGACAAGAGCAGCATTAAAGCCCCTGCATATACAACAAGACCAGCAGCCATTCCTTCGAGGACACTGAGCCAGTCTAAATTCCCATCTAAATTCCCATCTTTCCAGGCACTTAAAGAGATGACGACTATAGGTATTAAAACCCCAAGTAAAGGAAAAATAAAAAGACCAATAGTCAGGCCCTTGATAGTGTTGGTGGCCCAGTGAGCCCGTACAAGCGACATCAAGCCTGTCAGACCGACGATCAGTCCAAGGCAATAGTAGACTACCCAACTCCACAAATGAGCCCTTTCCTTATGTGGAAACATCCACCATGCTTCTTTGCTTATCTCTCTGTCGTTAAGTAACGGCTTGTAATGCCTAGGTGGAGGCGGCGCAGTTCTGAACGGTTCTGGTCGGGGTGGTAATAGTTCAGCCAATAATTCAGCCGAGACTTCCAATTTCCATGGGTCTGGTTCTGCAGGGTCAAACCATCCAGAGGCAACGTCGAAAATATATTCGCCCCACGTCATCTGCCGTCGACGCTCGTCAAGTTCTCGTTTAGACCTTTGTTGACGCTGATATTCTTCCGTGCGTAGTCTTTGCATTAGACGTCCTCGTTCCTCCCTCCACCTAAGGTCTTGTTCGTCGTGATAGGCTTTCTCATTTCGCCATTGTTGCATTAGTCGCTGTTCTTCCCCTTTTTGTCTATCTTGCTCGGCCTTGAGTATTTTTTGTTCTTCTTGGTACTGTTCTGATAGAATGTCCTGATCCTTGTTATGTCGGACTTGCCACGCAGCATGAGCGGTGGTAATAGAGACCGTGAAAGAAAGACTGAACTTCCACACAGCAAGAAGGACGAATGGCCAATCCTTCCTACATCGGACCATGGTGATGATCGTCACGGTGAGTGTAAAGGGAAGGGAGACAAGGCCGACGAACATATCGAATATCCAATGTTTATTTGCTTGAAAGGTCAAAGGACTGCGTACTAGCAAGGTCATGATCCATGTGTAATATGTCAAAAGGTGTGAAGCAAAGCCAATTCCCCCATACGGCAATGCCCAACAGGAAAAATCGAGTGTTTCTTGATCAACAGCTCGAGGCAGGAGTACGTGCTGAAAGTTGGAATAGATGCGCCCGGCGGCCAAGCCAGAACCAAGAAGAAGACATAAGAAAAACAGGTAGAAGATCCAGGACAGCTGTAATGTAACCTTAGTGGCCATCCCTATGAAGACAATGGCCGAATCTTTGAACGGAGACCTCCTTAGGCGGTAGGCATTTTACAAAAATCGTGACAAGACCTATATACCTTTCCTGTGATAACATGAACAGCGTACATTCCTGCTGGCAGCGTAGTTGCATATTGCACTGCCTCGTAGCTGAAGCCACGTCGCTTCGAGCTGCAACTATGGGGAAAAAAAGAAAGAAAGATCGAGGGTCAAAGCGGTCTTGCCAAGCCCCTATTGGTATGTAGTCCTCACCACCATTGATCCTACCCACCTTCACAAGGTAGATATGTGATTCATTTCTACCTCTCTAACTCTAGCTGTTTATAGTATATATCCAACTTACTAAGCCGCAGCCTGCAAGGAGATGCATGGGTAACGCTCTCAATATCTGCTTCGCCACCAACCAGAGAGCTTTCCGGCTTTTCTCTCTCTTTGTTAGCACGAGGCAGATACTGGCGGGTGGCTCGCGTCACCAGGACCCCCGTGCGATACACAACGTATTCGAGTATACACCGTGCTTTGAATTTGTCTCAGCCTGGCCGCATACCTGTGATGAGATTTTTGCAAATGCACAGAATCATTTTGGACATCATCCATCTATGCAATCGATCCATGTGGTATCACATAAGCCGGTAATTAATGATTTCACTCATTTGAACGCCTCCATTTCCCAGTCACTCCCTTCCCACCTCTTCCAACCTCGCCGCCCATTTCTCCGCCCACCCTGTAAATTCATCTTCCTCACCTTTCCACCCCGTCTTAATTCCTATCGCACATCCTTCCGCTGATTCCCTCAGCGCTCTCAACCTCCTTTCCACCTGCTCCACGTCACCCTCGTACAGCGCGCCAGCGATCTCGTCCGCAGCATCTGTGAAACCCTTTGCTTGATCTATCAAGGAGTCCAGAGCATCTATTTGTGTTGACTTAGGTAGTGATTCAAGAGTGCTGGCACTGGTGATATTTGGGAAGGTCGATATGCGTCGTCTCTTGAGCGCAGGGTAAATGACGCGGACGGTGCGGAGGGTGAGGAGGGTGCGTTGTCGAAGCGTGGTAATGGATGAGATACGAAGCTCTTCGATGGCGGCAGCGAGGTTATCGGCTGTCGGTATGGATGCAGGCTTTTGCTTGTTAGATGACAAGGAGTCCGTGTCAGAATCTGTATCTTCGTCTGGATCCCACTCCTCCAGCTCTTGTATAGCATCCTTCAGCAAGCCATGATAGTCCTCTGTTCGCTGAGCTGCCAAATACACGAGACCTTTAGACGCTAGTTCCACCATCTTATCGCACTCTGCCCATAGGACGCCTGTAGAAGCTAATGTGTTCCGTCCCGTAGACGTTTCAATGCCGTGCTCGTCCGATGGTATTGAGGCTATCAGACTCCGTAGTTCCATCATTATCTTCAGAAGCGTAGACCGAATATGTTGGTTCAGGAGGCGTGTATAGTTGGCGGCGGGGCAGATTTCCAGTGCGCTGATTAGGCCGGGAAGGCAGCTGTTGGACAAGGACTTGAGGATGAATGAAATCGCGGAAGGTGTGAAAGGTTTGTTAAGGATTAGGAGTGAGAGTTTCGTGGTTTGCGCTTTCAGGATTCGGGAGGCATCGGAGAGGAGAGCGAGTGGGTTTGGGGGATCTTGGATGGCAGAGTGCGGTGGTATGGGCGAATGGAGAGCGGCTTGGTAACTGTGTATGAGGGCTTTGGTGGATAACAGCGTGTTTCGAAGTGTGGCAAGGTCTTCTGCTTCCTTGGATGGGGCCATACTTTCACTGGGCTACTGTAATTTCTCCTGCAATACTACTTTCTAAGGTTCGCGGGATTTGACGATATATAATTCCTTAAGGCTAGTTGTCGGTGGTCATATCAACTAACCCTAGCCCTACGTTAATTGCGTGAGCATAGAACGACCTTTGCCACCCTCAACTGATATTGAAAAGTAAAATAATGGTCAAGTCTAAATGCAATAGTCTAACATAATGCCTCGTCCTGCAAAGCCTCCCGAGCGAGTTCTCCCAGACCAAACTCTCATCATCGACAATGGGGGTTTTACCATAAAAGCCGGCTTTGCCAAATCATCTCCAAATCTCGATGATTGTCACACCATACCAAATTGCCTGGCCAGAGACAGAGGAAGACATGTCTGGGTTGGCTCACAGCTAGAAAACTGCAATGATTTTGGAGAAATCACTTTTCGTAGGCCAGTAGAGAAAGGTTTCTTAGTCAATTGGGAAGCTGAGAAGGCGATTTGGGATAATACTTTCATTGACAAAGGCGCAAAATTGGCGGTGAGCTTGCGTGATTCTGGCTTCTAGACGTAAGGTACTGACTTGATAGAAAGTGTAACCCTCAGGCCACGAATTTGATTCTCACCGAAGCCCCAAATACACCCGTAGCTCTGCAGAAGAACTGTGATGAAATTGTCTTCGAAGAGTATGAATTCGCCTCATACAGCCGAACCATAAGTCTGCAGAAACTACCAAATGCGACTTCAACGTCATACTGACGTTTCGGTAGGTCCATCTCTGAATGCCTACAACGACATTCAATCTGTATATGGTGCAGCTCCTCGTCTTTCAGCAGTCCCTGCTCTTCCAGCCGAGTGCCTGCTTGTAATCGATTCCGGATTCTCGCACTCCACAGTAACACCACTATTCAAGGGTAAACCAATCCAACAAGCAATCCGTCGTCTTAGTATCGGCGGTAAATTCCTAACGAATTATCTAAAAGAGCTTGTCTCGATCCGTCATTACAACATGTTAGACGAGACACACCTCATGAACGAAGTCAAAGAAGCTATCTGCTATGTCAGCGACGACTTCAAACGGGACTTGGAGCGCACATGGAAAGGTGCCTCTGCTCGCCAGAAAAAAGCATCAGACGGCGATAGAGAAATCGTCGTTGACTACGTTCTCCCCGACTACAACGCCCATAAGCAAGGCTCCGTACGTCCACACGACCCTTCCCATGGCGCTAAGATACGAAAAATGGGCTCCTTAGCTGGCGCTGGTGATACTATCGAGGACTACATGACGCTAGGTAATGAAAGATTTACAGTACCGGAACTGCTCTTCAACCCAGGAGACGTGGGTATGCAAGAGGAAGGTTTACCAGGAACAGTTCTGCAGAGCTTGTCTGCAGTGCCAACGGGGTTATGGCCCGCTATGCTAGCGAACATCCTTGTCGTGGGAGGAAACTCCAAGATTGAAGGTTTCATGACGAGACTGCACGTACCCTCTCTACACCTACACTGCATAAGTCTCTGCCAGCTAACAACCCGAACAGCGAGACAGAAATTCGGCAACTTGCACCTGCAGAATGTGTCGTTAGGATAGCAAGGGCACCTGAGTAAGTCCAAATTTTACATTAAGGAAACGAAGCAGGTACAGTATAAATTATACTAACCCACCACAGCCCCATCAAATCTACCTGGCTAGGAGGAGCCTATCTCGCCGCCGACCGCACAGCCTTAAAAGCTATTCAAGTAACGCGGCAGGAGTACCAAGAACACGGGAGTGGCTGGGTAGGGCGAGCTTTTTCTGGTGCTGTGCAAAGATAGCAAAGTAGGCCTCGTACCGCCTATGGTTCATGTCAATACTAAGAAGATTATATAATAGTATGTGACCCTTTATCACTCTCACCCTTTTCTATATGAATTGGCTCAATCCTATAGCAAAGTGTTTAATCACTCCCCATAATTTACGGAAATCCAGGCCCCTATATATCTATTGCGATTACACCCATCCAAGACTTCACCGCCTACCTTACAACACAATAAACCACCAAACGACCACCCATCCCATCCCACCAGTCCCCTCTCTAACGCCATACAAAACACCCCCATTTCGGCCACAAGCCAGATCTACTGTAGAATTAGTATCAAATACCTTGATGGGACACGAGCAAGCAAGTCTTGGCATAAAGAACCAGTATACAGCTTCAAAATTTCTCAACAGTAAATTATTAAGAAGAATTTACATTATAAGCTTGTAAAATAACCATATAGTTTTACAACTTGGCTCACACAAAGTTACCGCTCCAAAATCGTCGACTCTCCAAAGTCGTTGAAAAGCCAGAATGAGATTCACCTTCTCACGCGTCCCACTACTTAATACTAAACCGATAGCCAACCTTACCATCCCATGTTCTCATCATCGTCATTCCATCCCCCTAAACGAACAGCTCAACCATAAAAACGCCCTGCCAACACACCAACCCCCCCCCCATTCCTTCCCAAACCCCTTCCGCATTACTCGCCATCTTTCCGTGAATTTGCTACTTCATGCGTCATTGGGTAAGAAGGTTTTGTTCGACGTATTTAGTATATAGCAGGCATGTGTTGAGGGAAAGAAGCATGAGTAAGAGAAGAGCCCTCGAGCGCAATGGAAGGATTACGAAATGGAAAGGGAGAGATTGGGGAATTAGGATGGGCGGCGATGTGTAGTTGCCCAGTAGCTCGATACAAGTAGCGAGCGGACGGTAGATTTATATCACTGTATAGCCAGGGAGCACATGGGCAGTGCTGGATATGGTCGAGATCTGATTCGATTTTGCTATATATGTATAGATGGCTCCAAAGGGCTTCCGTTCTAACTACACATTACGTCAAATCACCATCCGAAGATAGTGCTAAATTCGTTCTTTTGCGTTAGTGCTAAGGGCCAGCGACTGGATTTTTGGGAAGTTCTGCGGAAGGTATAGAGGTTAGACACATTGTTCCATTACAATAACCAGCAATAAGTTTAACTTACCGGAGTTCCGAAGCCAGTAACAGCATCCCAACCCGCTTCAGCAGGGAAACCTGATACTCCACAGCCAATAGCGGAACCACTAGTAATATCTGTGAATGCCGAGTAGCCAGTGGAGTATAACCACGGATTCAAGAAACCAAGGGGAGGGTTGCCAGCAGCGATCAAGGCGTCGTTGACCAAGGCAAGGACCGCACTTGCAGTTGGCGTGGCAGCACTAGTACCATCGAGGATGGCGATACTTCCATTCCATATTGTCACAAAGCGCTGTCCTTGAGCTGCAATATCTGGGTATCCGCGACCGTTCGGGTTGAATAGCCCAGCAAACTCGCCGCCAAGACTCGAAACGTAGTTCTTCACGACCTTGTTGTCATTCTGATAAGACGGACGCGGGAAATAGTTGCTGAAGCCGCCGCCGCTTGCGAAGTTGTTTGCTGGGTCGAAAGCCACTACTTCAGGGTTGAAGTTCTTGGTTGCACCAACACTGGTTACATAAGGGCAGCCGTCTGGGAAGGACGGAAGGAAAGTTGAAGTGTTTTTGCCGTCGTTTGTGACGCAGGCGCCGGTCGTCCCTACACCATCATCGCCACTTGCGCAAAGAAATGACGTCCCTCGTGCTCCCAATTGAGCAAAGAGATTGCAGACCTTTTTAGCGTAGGACTCGGGTACAGTCTGTTCGTCATCGCCATATGAGGAACTGATGACCTGTGGAAGCGTGGTCAAGTCAAGCACGGCGTTAAGAAATTGCAGATAGGGTTCGTTGGTATCCGTAGCTAGGACAAGGTCAGTAAGTGACCTAGCAAATGAGAACACAGTACAACTCACGGGTGTTTTCGTCGGGATTGAAAGGAGGCATTCCTCCAGTTGTGAATGCTGTGAGAGGGGTAGGGTAGTCGATGCCAATAATTGTCTCAGCATCGAGATTGCCCTCTAGGTCTGTGCCTGCTGCGAGTTGAGCTGGAGTGTCAGGGGTTTGCTGGTTGCTGCCTCCGTTGATAACATCGAAGGTGAAGGTCTCAGCCTCGGAAACTGCCCCTTTCCTGTACATCTCCAAGAAGATCTGGACATCTGATCGATTGTTTGACTCCCCCAAGAAATCTGTCAAGCCAACTTGATTCTTTCCTGGAACCTGGGGTTTGTAGCCCTTAGTACCGTAGAGGGTCCTTAAACAGAGGGGCGTGACAGCGCTAGTATTGCAGGCTTTGGCAACGGAGATCTCCGTTGAATCAGGGGTAGCAGCAATGGCGTTGACGGCGGCAAATTCAGCATCCTGGTCTGCTGGAGTTGTTTTGGCGATTTCCTCCATTGGTACGACAGTCTTAAGTGCCCTTCGGCGGCCTAGTGGACGGAAGAAAGAGTTGGTTGGCTGAATGGCGTCAATGTGTTCGTGAAGATGCTGAGGTAGCGACCATTGTGGTGCACGAACTATACGATCTCCATCTTCATGTTCGAAAACAGAGTACTTCGTGTCCAGGAGCTTCTCCACGGCGCTGACAGGGAGAGACAGCTTTATCCAATCTTTGGCTTGATTGTACTCAAGTTGGGCGCGGTCAATGCCATTGTCCTGCAGCCAGTCGTGGACTAGGTCCAAGGTGTCATCCGTGGGCTTCACCAGCTCCTTCACTTCCTCGGCCGTGAGATGTTGTCCATAACGAGGGTGGGAGGGAATCGATACTGGTAGACAGATCAGCCATATTCGGCAGGGTTTGTTTTCTGGGGCACTATCAAGGTACCTTCATATAGATGTCGCTCAAGCTCGTCGAATTGGCTCTGCTTGAGCCCAATGTGTAGATTTATGAGTTTGTCTGCAGGGGCTGGGCCGATGTTGGACCATCTATTCGGCACGTGATGCTTGTCTTTAACAACATAGGGAGACCGAATCCGCACAGGGGAGCTGAGAACAGAGGTTGTGAGGACGAAGAGGGCTAGCGACACTGAACGAAAGACATGCATTAGCATTGTGGCGGCTAAGAGTAGAGATGTGGAGGAGGAACATCGTGACTTACGCTCCTTTAAATGCAGCCGGAATTGAGCACCTTCCTAGTAATCGGGATATAAACCTGCACACCTCCCTGCTAATCCATACGCAATGGGAAGGAGCTCCCTTCTCTAGATGAAATTGTCATCCTCCAACCCGAAGCGAACTACCCTTGCATGATGGTGTATTCTGTACCCCGCTGGCGAAGAGCGAGAAGGCATGGAGAGAGCTATCCTCCTAAGCCTGGAGGGCACGATTCAGAACAAGTATCCGGGACCTTGCCCATCTAAGTAGGAGGTCTTGAGGATGTTTAATGAAGTCAGAGGACTGGATAAAGCTACCTTTTGGAGCTTCCCCATTTGGCATAGACGTGCGTATCAAGGACCGTTGTAGCCGAAAGCATCATACCATATCGCCAATCAATAGGCGTCTGTTGCCTGCAGTAAATCTTTAAAGTATTCGTTTCTGCCGTGTGCAGATTTGTTCTCACGAATTGATCAACGAGCATGCAATGATAGATGGCAGTATCGTGAATGACGACGAATGCGGGGGCGATTCCCTTCTCGATGGTGTCCGCCTTAGCTCGGAAAGTGCCCCGAAACCCCTGACGCTAAAACCGAGAACACCTATTAGCCGTAGAGCCCCTAGAGACGCCCTAATCATCGGTCGTCTAGGCGATTAGATGGGTCCCCAGAGCTATATTTCTTAGGCCGATCTCTCATCGCCCAGGCGACCAGTTTTAAGGGCCTCTAAGCATTAGCCCTATAGGGCTATAATGTTGCGTCCGCAGCCATCAACGCCGTGCGTGGGCCATCAGACATCCATAAAACGGCTATGGAGTTCCAGATACCCTCGTCAATCTCTGCATGACGAGGGTAACCCCACTGTCCACCACCAATGCGACACAGCCCCTCTATCTCCTCTAGTAAATGGTAGTCCCAATGGAGCTTTGCTAAGTTATCCATAATACACGTACTGAAACGGCTTTGGATCGCTGATGTGCACGGCCGAAAGAGGTACTGCAGTACACCGATATAACGTTATTTGATTTTTGGTGTTTTATATATAGTCTAAGACTCTTTTTTTAAAAAGTGTGAACAGAAGTAAAGCTATATATTATTTAGTTACTTGCTTGAGTTGAACCCTTTTTAGAGAATCTTGGTTATTTATTCTACACTGGATCGCGTTTCATTATCATTATMCCCCCACCAGCCTCCACAACCCCATCAAAGCCCTCATTCCGAACACCATAATGAACACTTCCAACCACAAGCTGGGATGTCCTATTTGCAGAGCTTTTACACCACCACCAGTAAAGGGTTCCACTCTACTTGTCCCATTCCCGCCCGGCCCACTTCCCAACCCAGCCGTGATCAAGGGTCCCAGCGCCTCAGTACTCGTCCCCACAACAGCCCCCGTATCTCCCACCTCCAGACTAACTCTTGTCCCATTGGCAGTAACGACTCCCCCCGGCGTTAGCGTCAGCCCATCAACAATAAATTGGCCTGCATTATTCGCTGTCACGATTTGAGTCCCAATTGTTAGAGGTGGGAGGATCGTGGCTGAGGAACCTAGAGAGATGGTATTTGAGCCGATAATGAGGGCTGTGACGGAGGGTGCGAGGGAGATAGGTGTGCCGGACATTGTAATGGCGCCGAAGGGCGTGAGTATTTGGGAGGCGATGATGTATTGAGCTGCCTTGTTAGCGGTTACGGTTTGGGAGCCTATTGTAAGGATAGGAAGGTTCGTTATTCCGGTTGTTAGGTTTTGAGTGCTGGTGCCAATCATCAATTGAGTGGCGGAGGGTGCTAAGAGGATAGAGGTTCCGGAAAGTGCGATCGCGCCCCCAGGGGTGAGCGTTTGTGAGTCGATGATGTATTGGCTTTGGCTGTTAGGTGTTACGACTTGGGTGCCTACTATGATGGGTGGCGTGGTGGCTACGGCAATGAGAGGTTGGGTTATAGGAGATGTTATAATGATCTGAGAACCTTGGGCATTGGTGGTGGTGAGGATGACTGCTGGAATCTTGGTGGTTGAGGAGACGATGCTACCTTTGTCGTCGGTAGATGTGATTACGACATTTGCGGAGGCAGTGGCAGCGGCTGTTAGGAGGCTGCTAGATAAGACTACTTGGCCTTGCGAATTGGTCGAGGAGACAATGATAGGAATGATTGCAGCGGTGCCGGTGGAGGTAGTGGTGATACCTTGCGCGTTTGTAGTTGTGATTGCTGTTGGGAGGAATGCTATTGGTGAGACTGGGTGGCTAGCTGAAATCATAGCCCCCGGAACTACCGTTATTGGCGCATTAGGTATCAAAGGCGAGAAACTTGTAGAAACCACGGTCTGTCCTCCATTCTGTGTGGAAGTCTGTAAGACTGGAATCGCTGCCACAGGAGCTGTAGAGACCAGATTGCTTCCTTGCGCGTTGGTCGAAGTTACAGCTATCGAAATAATTGTTGCAGAGGGCGGTGGAAGGGGGTTGGCAGCTGGTCGATTGTCTGGAGCTGATTGATTTGGACCTTCCAATGGTTGTACAGCTGGTGGAACGGAAGTCGGTAAGCTATGCGCAGCCGGTTGATTGTTTGGAGCCGGTTGGTTATTTGGAGCCGGTTCACTGGTTGTCGCTTGCTGAACAGGACTTGGTGAGTTATTCGCAGCTGGCTGATTATTTGGAGCTGGTTGGTTGAGAGAAACTGGTTGGCTCGGCGGTGACAGGCCTGTCGAGGTCGGTTGAGCCGGTGTAGGTTCGTTATTTGGAGCTGGCTGGGGGGGTGAATTATATTGATTCCCATTAGATATATGATTCGGCACAGGCGTGTTTGAAGCTGCTGCTACTAAGCCTAATTCTGGTACATGGGCTTGTGGTGCTCCAGGAGCTGGAATTGTCACTGGTGGAGTTGCAGACCCTGCTTCGTGAGACGTGGAAGTCACCGTAAGATATAAAGCGGTATTAAGGATCATTTCTGGGCTCGCGCAAGTCGCCGCTCCTCCGCAAGACCAAAATCCCAGATCCGGAAATAGCGGCTTGAGGAGCATTCTGGCGTCCCCACAGTCTTCTCCTAACATAGCTATGTACGTCCAGCCTCTGGGGTCCTGGCTGAGGTCTAGCCCGGTCTGGACGCCCACTGGGATAGGCGGATGTGACGGAAATGTAAATACTCCGTTGTTGCTATTAAGACCTGACGCTGAATATCCAGAAATGGCACATGATTTGGACTGAATGGTTAAACAGGTTGACGTCCCACTGATGACAGTTGGGAGCGTGCCACAGAAAGCATAAGTTGACGGATAATCCTCGTAGGGGGTTGAAGGAAATGTTCTGATAAGATGATAATCAGGTTAGGACTTATAAGATTTTGGAGAATACCGTACGCAGTGATCGTATTGCCATCACCTACTGAAATTACTGTAGTTACCGTGCCAGCACTATTCGTGTTGGTAGGAATGCTAATGTTGGCGAAATTAATATCTGTATTCTTGATAGTAGAAGTCCTGGTGCTGTTTGTTTGGTTGTTGACGATAAGCAAAGCGGTTTCAAGCGTAAAGGTAGCAGTAATAGTTAGTTGTGACCATGTTATACCGTAGAGGTTTGTTTGAGTTGTATTGCAATTAGGTGCACATCCAGTGATCGCCGACCTTGGTGCAGATATACTTGTAGAGTTGGTAAATTTGGCTGAGTAAGGTTAGTCTAATCCCTTCGAGCTTTGCCTGTTAACAGCAAGAGAATACGGGTGCGTACTTGTTGAAGAAAGCGCTGACGCCTTGATAGAGCGCAAGGATAGTGCTAGTAATACAATAGGAAAGAGCAACATAATAAGGTCAGCGAATACCAGACTGCTCAATTAGCTAAGCAGCAAGTTAGATAGAGACAGCGTAGAGACCACCTACCAGCAAGAGAGCTAGAAATGAAGAGAGTAAGCACATACTTATGAGAAGTATGCACCAGTGGGAAATTGAAACCGCAAGCCTGCTCACCCGCCATCATAGTCCAGGCAAAGAGCAAGACTCAGCTGGCCGTCCCATGCGCCTTATGATCTTCTGAGGCTGACTATTGGCGGTCCAAGCGATTTACTCATACCAGATCATATGTGTAGAGGAGGACCGGGTTGGGGTCATTATCGTTATAGTTTTCGTTGACGCTACACCGCATTTGCAGACACTGCCACCACCGAGACCAGCAGTGCAGAGTGTAGGTCTTTCCAAACGCTGTCTCGGCTATTTTGGTATTCTGCAGGGAAAGACGTGGATCTGATAGGCGTGGCAAAGACACGCGGGAGGGCACATGTCCTAGCGTCTTCGAGGCTGTTAGGCAGAGGTCTGGACTGTGAAGGGCAAGTTGTGAAAATCAATCACTGCACGGGCGTGTTCGCGGGTGATGAACCATATGTAGCGTGTAATTTGGACTGCACTTACCTGGAGCTACATCGCGTGTACCACTTTCCAAGTTGCTTGACAAAGAACGAAAGAGCGGCCGGCTGAAACGGAGAAACAATTGACGACATCTTGTTATTGCAATCATTATGCAGCTTTCGGAGGGTTTCAGTCACATTTAGAGTATTTCCGGTCCAAGCGCACATCCTCCTCCAAGCCTCTCAGTGTTGTGTAGAATTAATATTGTCAGTACGGGCCTACTCGGCGAAGTCATTAAGAATTGTTGCAATGCTAGGACTTGATTCTATGGATAATCAGTRCATTGCCTGACCTTCTAAGGTCTATGGATGATGCTCTATATACATGAAGCGCAATGACCATTAGAATAGGGGCAAAATATGCTAGAATAGTTACAGTGTACTAGATAAAGAAAAATAAAGAAACTAGCTAAGTAAGTTAACAAAAAGGGATAATAAGGATAAGAAGTAATATTATAATATACCCCCCTAGCTTAAGTAGTAGTCTAATTAAGCTAAAAGAATATAATTAAAAATATCTATTATATTAAGTAGCTTAACAAAGTTTTAATATTTCTAATTAGGTAAGGCCTTAGTAAGATTATTAATTAGTATTTTTATAATTAAGATTTATTAGATAATAATCTTTCTTTCTTATACTTCCTAATATAGCTAGTAACTATAAATATTAATATACCTTAAATATATTAAAAGCCTTAGAGTCTCTTTCTAAATAAGYYYTAATATTTATTAATTATTATAATTAATAACTATATCTTACTTAGTATTAAATTTAATATTTTTAAAAAATCTCTTCTACTATAAGGTCTACTTAGTTATTTTTAATAATATTAATAACTCTACCTTAATACTTAATATAATAATAGTAGCCTATTTAAATACTTTTTAATTAATTAATCCTTTATATAATTAGATAAGAAATCTAAATAAAGAYTTATATATYTTARAGTTATCTATAAATAYRGTATCTAAGCTTAATAARAAGATAGGGTTATAATTTATTTAAAAAAATTTAATAGCTAGGTATTTTAAATAATATAAATAAAAAAGAATTTAATTAGCTATATATAAATAAATTAGTAAAGGATTAATAAGAAATTAGGCTAGTTTAACTATAATAAATAATATATTAAGCCTAATAATAGTAGCCGTAAATATAAATAATCTAATATACTATTAATATATAAAAATTTAATCCTTAGTAATAGTTTTATTATATAAGATTAGCTTATCTAATAATATTAATATCTTATAATAAGGTATTATAATAATAGTACTATACTTCTTAATAATCTTTTTAATATATAAATCCTARTATARATARARCGYGTTATTAATYTAAATAATATAGATTCCTAAGAACTAATTAAGATTACTAAGACTATATATTTTATATTTTATAAGTAATAAAGCTTTAAATTYTAAGTACTTTTCTTTATTCTAARRRTAATAAAGTATAATAAAATTATTAATATAAAAAAAAAGGATAAGCTARTTATTAATAAARAGRTARTCTAYTYYTAATAYTAARTATAAACTAAGATTTAATAATATTAATATAACTTTTTATAGCTATAAAAATAAAGACTATTTAAATCTATAAAATACTTTAAATAAGAGGTAATATTAATCCTTAAACTTTAAAAATAACTTAATACCTTCTAAGTATTTAATAAAAACTTTTTTATCTATAATACTATTAATAAAGGCATTTACTATATTATATTATTTAGTTTTAAGTTTAAAGCTTATAGTAATAGCTATAAATACTTAAAATATATAAATAATTAATATAATAATAATAGTATCTTACTCTATCTTTTATAAATCTCTTTTAATATATAACCTTACCTTATGCTTTATAAGATAGCTTATATTATTAAATTTATATTTAAATACCTATATAAGAGGAAGAATAGATTTCTTAATAAGTTAAATAATAAGCTTAAAAATACCTTTAAAGCATAGATATTTAAATTCCTTATTAATAACTTAAATAAATTAAGTATTATAAGGGTATTTTAGTATACTCTTCTAATTCTTTAATTCTTCTAGGAAATTATCATAATATTATAAATTTTTTAATTTTAAGATAGGATTTATAATAAAAGTAGAATAATAACTAGAATATTAATCTATATTATTAAGTATAATAGTATARRTATACTACCTATTTCTTATCCTAATAAGTATAATTAGGGTATTATTAAGATCTATAAAGATCTTAGTAATATATAGTACTATTACTTCTACTAGATAATATTACTATTACCTTTCCCTAATTATTTTTTTAGTATTTTTTCTAATATCTTCTCTAACTACTTCTTTAAAAATAGTATTTAGCGGTGATAATAATAGCTCTAAGGTAGATCCACCTATATCTAATAATAATAGGGTTATATATATATATATAGGTATAGTAATAGCCTTATCTAACTATTTATTAAGTAATACTATCATTATTATTATAGGATAGGATATTAAGATTAATAATTCTTTCTTATCTTAATTATAAGTAATAAGGGAACTTAGGATATCTTATAAAATTTTAATAATATAATAAAGGTCGCGTTCCTAGACTAATTAAATAATATTAATATTATTAGGTTAATAATATATCTTCTTATTAAATTYAATATCTTATACGCGTATAATATCCTTTTTAGAAGGAATCTAAATATAGTAAATATTTCTTAAATTATAGCCTATTAAATATCTAAGATATATATATACTTAAARCTTTTAAAGCTTTAAAATATTATAATTAAGTAGATATACTTAATAACTATATAACTTTATATAAATAATACCTAGCTTCTTCTTATATAAAGACTTAAATAGGGTAATACTAATTCTAAAGACTAGGGTATAATTAAGGATATAGATAGCTATTAATATTATTTCTAACTATAAATTATATAATAAATTTAAAGCTATTTATATATAATATACTTTAGTAATAATTATTTTTTTAGAGTATTTAATTTTACTATTTTAAGCTAGGGTATAAAAAGCTATATACTCTAAAATAATTCCTTCTTTAGTATAAATATTTTTAAAGGCCTTTCCTAAGGCCTGTTTATTATTAGTATATATAAATAAGACTTATATTTTATAATAATACTTAGTAAGATAGACTATTTATTAAATAATTTTTATARCTTTARATTTAAGGGTATAARTTTAAAYCTAATAATAATTAATAACTAGGTAGATAAAGTAGCTAATATAATAATATTTATTATAAGTAATATCTATATATATAATATTATAAGTAATATATTATAGCGGATATATTATAAGTACTTTAGAGTTATTACTTCTTAAAATAATCTAATATATTTTAGATAATTAATATACCTTATAACTTTAAAATTTATCCTAAGTATATAATAACTTTAGTTTAAGTCTATTAATAGTAGAAGATAGTTATATAATAATATTAATACTTATATAACCTATAATACTATATAGATAATTAAGTGTTATTTTAAAAATTTTTAGTAGAGCTAAGAAGAAAGTTAAAAAAGCTATCTTAGGAATATTAATACTATTTTATATATAAATTTATAAAAAAGATAAAGAAGTAATCTTATCTATCTTTTCTAAATAAATTTTTAACTTTTCTTTAGAAATAGATTTTAGTACGTTAGATATTATATATACTATTAATATAAATAGTAGATTATAATATTTAACTATTTAATAACTATTATAAGGTTATAATAAATAAAAGTAGTTCTTTTATTAACTATTATCTATATATAGGGTATCTTTTTTAATATTTTAATAGATACCTACTTCTTTTACTTAACTAAATAAAACTAAATTTATAAAAAATCCTAGTATAAGGATAATATAACTAAGTATTATTTCCTCTATTATATTTAATAGTAAGGTAATATAAATATTAACTATCCTATATACTTTAATTAGGTAGGTTATAGATCCTAATATAAAATAATTATTAAATATAATAATATAAGTARTTTTAAATTAACTTARATTATTATARATATARATATTAAACCCTAAATCTAATATCTAATAATTAAAAATTTTATAGTTAATACCTCTATTAACTAAATAACTTAATAGGATAATATTAACAGCGTTACCTTTATACTAAATTATTATAAATATATAGTTAACTTAGGGCTAAGTTAATTACTTAAAAAATAAAAATATAGATTTTTTTTTATCTTTATATTCTTTCTATTATTATTTCTGTTTATTAATAATAATTTTAAGTCCTAGTTTCTTTAATACCTCCTCTACCTTCTTTAAAACCTTAGTATTAGGTTTTTAGCCAGMGTATTATATTTCTTTATAAAGGTAATAGTATTTATACTAAGAATATATCTTTCTATAAATATATTGCCTTTAAAGATATAACGCGCCTAAGGGTAATAAATTATAAGATATAGAGTATCTAAGGTCTAGTAAATATCCTTATAAAGAGACAATAATTAAAAAAGGATATTTAAAAAACTTAAGATTAAGTTATAATACCTATTAAATATTTTTAATAACTTTTATAAATCTTAGTTTTATATTAATTTATTATTTTTCTTAGAATAAGTAGAGTGTTACTAATATATAGTATAAATTAACTTATTTAAAACTTTAAAAAAAATAAGTTACTATTAATCTTAATATAATATTAATATAATTAAGTATAGTTAGCTTTATATAAACTCTTTCCTATTTTTAAAATTACTTTTTATTATTTTCTCTTTTTAGTAATTCTAAATATAGAGTTCTATACTAATTATTAACTTCTATAAGTCTATTATCTAAATTAAGGATAATTACCTCTTATAAAGCTCTAAGGGCTTAATAGGGACTATTCTTACTAAAGGTATATAGTAAATAGTTARCTAAGATAAAATTTTATATAAAATAAAGTATTATAATAAGAGCTTTTTATTAGTTCTTATATTTTACTATATCTTTCTTATATAATTATAATAAGTTTTAATATACTTTTAATTTTACTTCTAGTATATTACTAGGGGCTATAACCCTAAGTAATATAAGTAGTTTTATATAACTTAATTTAATTACTTTAAARGGATTTATAAGGTCCTAAATTTTTATTTATTATATATTAAATTTAATAATTAAGAGCTATCTAATCTATTATAAGATATTTATAAGGAAGATAATATTTCCTATAATTACTAGTAGGTCTATAATGTTAATAAATAACTATATAAGATTATTATTATTTTAGAATAAATAAAGTTAAAAATTTTCTATAGTAGTTTATTACTTAGTAATTAACTAAGCGAGTAAATAAGATAAATTTAGGCTTATAACTATTATAATACTAAGACTTAATTTTATAGATAATTAGTATATTACCTAACCTTCTAAGGTCTATAGATGATGCTCTATATATATAAAGCATAATGACTATTAGAATAGGGGCAGAATATGCTAGAATGGTTGTAGTGTACTAGATAAGGAAAAATGAAGAAACTAGCTAAGCGAGTTGACGAAAAGGGATAACAGGGATAAGAAGCGATATTGCAACAAGAATGCACCCCGTTCAGGAATGATCGAACAAAGAAAATTGACTGTCAAAGTACTTGGTCAGAAAGATATCCTGGCCCACTGAATTTAAGCTGAATGCTTCACCGTCGCAATCTCTTGACAGGTGTGGCAATTGCTTGATCGATTGCCTGAACAGAGATCTCATTGCAAGCCATTGCATCAGAAACAGCACGCGGCAATTGATTTCTGCATCTGTAAACACAAAATTGCCCCGGACATTTTTGATGCTCGGCTACGCCGTGCAACAGGCCGAATAACTCGCAGGTTGGGTTGGTCAATCCAACCCATTGCGCGGCGTGTGCTAGGTACGGCGCGCGGACCCTAAAACTTGTCCCCTAGGAGATAAGATATAGGGCGGAGAAATCAGGCTCCGGTGACTGATTTTAGCGCCTAAGGTAGGCGACCAACACTAGGAAATCTTCAGGGGGCTGTACGGTTGCCAGGTGTACACCTTTGGGGGTTGATCCCTTCCAGAGAGGATTCCCAAGTCCGCTTCGGGAATCAGGTTGCACTATATCCTGTAAAGTCTCATATTGATTAGTTACTGGAATCAGATCCTTTGCATGACGAGTAAGTGCTGTCTCGAGGCTGTTGTAATCTGGTCGACCAAAGACCAAATGTACCAAAACAGCCTCTAAAATCGCGCTGACAGTCTCACAAGAGACCTTAAAGTCTTCTGTGCCCTATATCGTCCTTACTTCTGATCGAGAAAAATGGCTCCTCCCCGCCGCAAATCATGCCTCAACTGTGTCAAAGGCAAGCGTAGGTGCGACGCGGCTGTACCTCATTGTCAGCGTTGTGCCAGCAAGGGTCTCGCCTGTGACTACCTAGGTGCTAGCCAATCAGCTCCTGTTAATGGCCCATTATCACAACTCAGTCCTGAGGAGGGGAACTTACATTCTACCACGCCGGGATTCCTGGTTGATGACAATCTCGAGACGTTCAATAGCACAGATCTCAACCCTGAAATGGGCTTACTCTCCTTTCCCGAACAGGATTTTGATTGGTCCGAATTTCAAAAGATGGGGGACATGGAAGGTTATGTGAACGCTATGCCTGCCACCATCGAATCAGGTGACGACTGTGTAATCACAGGCGCTATCTATCACTCTCGCGTCGTCTTTGTATCTCAACAATTCAAGACCTATCCCGGCTTGTTTTACAGGCGAGGCCAGACGCCGTTTATCCACCGCCATATGTACGACGAGCACACTCCCACTGTAATATATGATGCTCTCAGCTCCTGCGCGTTATACTGCGGCAAAAACAAAGACAACGAAACACTCGTCTTCGGCGACATCAGCAGAAAAGTACGGCAATTGAAAGCCGCAATGCAACAATCGTTTCTCTCGCCCGTTGATCATTTGGCTTCGGTACAAGCGCTGCTTCTCTACCAGATTATAAGACTGCTAGATGGTGACGTCCGCCAGAGAGCCGATGCCGAGTCAGATGAAGCGGTCCTTATGTCCTGGAATGAGCAGCTCCAGGGCAGGCTCCAACCGCCATCATTAAGCTCAGAGCGAGAAAGCTTATCCGATGTACAAGGGACCATGACTGTCTCTTCATGGCAAGATTGGATAGTGTCAGAAAGCGTCAGGAGGACAGTCCTCACATGTTACATGCTACAAGGCGTCTATTCGTTTCTAAAGCTTGGCTACGACAAATTATCTGGCAAAGTGGACCAGCTGGCTTTTACTGCACAATCCACGCTTTGGAACGCACCTTCCGAATTTCATTGGCGTGAAGCGTTGAAGAGCAGAAACCCTTTGGAAGTAACTATGGGTCAGTGGGATGATGTTATGGGTGCGGCACAAGCTGCGGATTTCGAGGAGTTTGGGGTGATGATTATGGCTGCCTACAAGGGTATGGATATTGTGTCTGAGAGGCTTGGGAAAGAGCATCTCCCTCGATATGGGTTGGAATGGGGATCATCTGAAGCCAAGGATTAATGGATCTATACTCTCAAAGTTTCTACAACACGTTTTCATCTCAACACATTAACCGTTCTGCGAACTTCTTCTTGCTTAACTCGGCAAATTCAAACAATGGAGGGCAATCTCAGGAAGGTATCCAAGATCCCATCACGTTGGCTGAGCAGGCCAACCAGTGAGCCGCATGGTCAACAGATCTTTTTCCATTATTTCGTCAGCTTTGGCCTTCATTTCATTGACGTCCCAATTCGCCCATACCAATCTGCCCTTGAGAAAGTCCGATTCTCCACTCGCTAGCCAGACGCAAAATGACGCAGGGAGATCTGTGATTGAGCCAGTCGTGTCAACACTCCTTTCCGCTATAAGAACTGTCTCTGCGATATTGCTTACTAATCTGATCTTCCATCTGGTAATGACCCCCCACTTTCTTGGCCATATCCGTTGGGATCGTTCCTGGCTGCATATTAAAAACTCTCAAACCAGGCTCTTCATGCTGCAAATACTCCATGAGTTTCGCAGAAGCCATCTTAGCAGTACCATATCCAGAGTATCCTGGTGCATATGGTACATGCGCCGCTCCAGAAACGAGGTTAATGACCGTAGCGTTACCAGCGGCGACTTTCAAGAAGGCTTGGGTGGCGATAATGGGACCTTTAACATTGACTTCGAAGCAATACCAGTAGTCATCCAAGGAGGACTCAGCGATCGAGACATGTGTATCGAGGTAGCCGGCGTTGTTAACGAGGATATCGACTTTGCCGTAAGTGCGCGCGGTAGCTGAGAAAGCTGCTTCGACGGCTGAGACATCGGTTATGTCTGCGACGAAGTATTCGATTTCGCTCTTTCCGGTGCGTGAAAGTTCGACCTTGGTCTCTTTGAGGGATGTCTCTGAGCGGCCAATGATCACGATGGCTTTGGCGCCTGCTTCGACGAATGCGGTGGCGATTCCTTTACCAATGCCTCTACCACCGCCAGTAATGAACACAACTTTGCCAGCTGCGGAGAGGGATGGGTTGTTGGGGGTAATGGCATCGTAGGAAGTGTGGTGGAAGGTCTTGGTGAATAATGGGAATATAGTATTGGACATCTTCATTTGAATTCTGAGGGGTTGAGGTTTGTCTGAGAGACTGGTAAGAGGCAGGCTGGTCTCTTCTAGAAGAGATGGTCGGAGCTGAATGCGGAATTAGAATCCTGAGGTGACAGCAGCGGCGAATCATGTTTAGAGCCTTGTGGTTTGATTGTTAACTGTTCCATAGCAAGGCTGCGGAGCTGTGGCGGAACTCTTGCGGAATTCCGCACAATGATTATATACCACAACAAGTTATTTGTGCTGTTGCCGCATTGATCTCGGGCTCAAAACATAAGTATTCGCCACTCTTTTGGGTAAATTAGTGAGGATTCAAGTCAGAAATGCATTGTAAAAGGCAAATGATCGGGAAAAGGCATTTCAGTGTCTAATCCGGCGTTTCCTCAACGCCTGTTCTCCGTATAGTATAACCATCCTCACCGTTGCGGTTGAGACGAGCACAAACTCTCACTTAAAGTATCTGTATAATATCTGATTTGATCCTAGTCATAACCCTGTAATAGCCAGAGAATAGTAAGGATTTATGCGAACAAAGCAAAGCATCGAGATGATATTCTGTCATTCATGTCCGTAACCACTTAAAGGGAGGACAATTTTGAGCCTTAGCATTGTCTTGGCGCCAGACTCTTTCGAACGACATGCCATCAGTGCTTCGGCTCTTGATGTAGAAACTCATGATACCGTGATTCGTTGTACCTCTTTCTGAAATTTAACCCTTTGGAACATCTCATCTATACATGTCGGGAATATTCGAAGCGTTTCAGCGTACCCAAATGGCCTAGAACAGTCAATATGGCCAGTGGTATTTCCCTGAGCTCCTGTTACACTTCTGTCGGCCATGGCTAATTAAGTAAAAGAATGGAGCATGAGTCATACATATGATAGGAGTGTTTAAACCAAGTTTTAACATTTATGAAGCTCCTCTAAAGCAGCAAATTTCTTCCTCCACCTTTTGTTAAGTGCGGAACTGATATAATAGGGTTGTTCTTAGGATCGGACTGATCGAGTATCAGCTCTATATGCATAACTTATGCTCCATTATCTTACCTTATGGCCGAGGTTCCGACGCGCTCTTGATCCGCGTTGAGGTTTGATGAATATAAGTATCGCTGCCAAGAAACTAGCTCGCTGTCTGAAGCGACAATAATGTGTTGTGCACGAACGAGTGGAGAAAATGGTGTAGACCTGTTGGAGGCTGGGAAGGTCACTGATGTGGAGGAAAGTCGTTGTTTGCGTGTTGGAGGAAAGGTACCTACTGGATTGCGACCGGGCGACATTGAGCAAGCCGGTAATATTGGTAATCTATCTGGTCCTCGGTTCGAATCTGAGGTCTGCATTTCTTTTTTGCCCTTCAAACTTTTGGTTGCTGAAATACTGTTTACGTCAACACCACCAAATTTAGCATGACGCGGCTCTTCTGCTCCTTCAAGGTGACAAGTGTTGTTGAAGCATGGAATTCTGCATCCTTACACGGTCATCTATGGTGGTTTATGTCGGAGTAGTGGGTTATCAATATTCTAAATGCCAGTGTTGTTGGAATATAAACCAGAATAGACGGGTCTAAGTAATACAAAACAGTGATATGTGACCGAGGTGCCGTGGTGCAGTGGCAGCGCGGAGCTCTTGCGAACCTTCACTGTTAGTGCTACCTCCGATGTTCGGGGTTCGGTGCCAGAGGATGGCAGGACCGGGGAAGGGTTCAAAAGCGTCCTCTCTACACCGGGCCATTGCCCGTCGGCCGTCTCCCACACTCGGCGTGCGCCCCCCAACGTAGGGATTCGTTCCCCCCTTGGGATAAATGTGGACCGCAGTTATGTTACTCGAGACGGCCGTTTAGTTAGCGAGGCCACCTGACCTTGGCACCCAGCATTAATGGCATCGTTCCCCTGTATCGTGTCGGTTGTAGCACTGGGTGGCCACCCTATTTTTTTTGTTTAACTCCTTTCAACCCTCTCTTATGTAACACCGGGATGCCACCTACCTTTTGGGTCCGGCTCAACTTATTCTCTCTTATATTTGTTAGAGCACTTGGCAATCACCCCAAATTTTTGTTGTTTTCCTTTTTCTTTTTTGTATGTTAGTTTGCTTTTATTAAAGTGTTAAAAACTATGGTTCGTAGGGTTGCTAACCCTTTATTATATCTTTTTCACACTTAAAAAGTGTGCGATAAAGATATTCGCTGCTCTGTAGAAGCCTTAAAAGGATTGAACCCAACTTAAACATTCATGTTATATGCATGACTTATGGTCTACGGGCCATTGAACTCATTGAGGCTTGATGATTATCAGAGAGTGTTCAAGTTTTATTCTGGTTGGCTACCCTTGAACTATGTATGCTACATGCTTAAAATTTTGTCAACTCCCGCTTGGACTTGAACTTCTTAAGTCCCTTGCTGTGAAGTTTCCCCTTAAGTGTTCCGATTTTGCGTTTGAGCAGAGCGTTCTCTCCTTTAAGCCTCGCAATTTCCTGCGCCATCTGCTCCTCCAACTGCTGGCCTACCGCGATGGTGGCTGTGCTTATTCCGGCATGAGCTACCGAGAGGGTGGGTGCGCTCGTTCCGGCATCAGCTAGCGAGAGGGTGGGTGTGCTCGTTCCGGCATCAACTAGCTTCCATTTGATGAAGCTCGCTTCCCTTAATTTTGCGAGCCTAACATCGTCTTTCTCGAAGTGATAGACTTTCTGGATAAGTGTTGACCAAAGCTCAACGATTGTCGGATAGTCGATTGTAACATCTCGGTTGCACATGATGAGTGTGTACATGAAGATTGAGTAGTCGATCGCCGCCAAGGGTTTGAAATTATAGGCGGGGAGATAGAACGTCTTAGAGTTGTCGCCCAGTGTGAGCAGCCCTGGATCGACTTTGAGATCGGCTTTGGTAAGCTGGTGTGGAAAGGGCCAGAATCCGCATTGAGCGTCGTTCTGCTTCCTGAGCTGATTTGCAGCTGGATCGGTGCGTTGTGCCCAAAATTCTTCGTTGGCCGGGCTTTTCATCTGTACGTGTCGAGTCAGTTATACAGTCGTCCGCAAGGAGACATACGAGCACTAACCTGAGACAGTAGACGGTCGAAATTCGGATTGTTCTTCGCGTACCGATCGCGTACTAGAAATCCCCAAAAGAATTCGACGTCACGACGGTCGACGGGCTTGCCTTTGGTATTGCAGTAATTAACGTACTTCGTGACATGCTCGACGATATTGGAGTTTTGGACGAGGACTAGACGCAGTCTGGTCCCGCGAGCGGGCTGCCCATGGGCTTGTTTAGACATGGCGTTCGACATTATGATACAAACAAGGAGTAGCGATATGTTTAGATCAACAAGTGTGATGTTACTGGAGATGAAGAAGAAGACTGTGAGTGTGCTTTTAAAGTGTTGAGAGAAGTGAGGGAATTGTCCCGTCAGACGGCATGCGCTCGGAAAGTGTCGGCTAAGTCTGACAAATTTCAGGATGGGAAGAAGTGAATGAAGCTCTACCAGACTCGGGGTTAGGGGGGCGTGACGGGGAACCTCATCCGGGAGCCGGGACGAGTCCAGAAATAGTGGGCCACTTGTGGCAAATTGCAGGATGAGAGAGAGTGAAGCTGCAAAGTTTATGAATCTGAGCTCACTGGCGGTGTTTAGCAGTGCTCTTCAGGGTCCTGGGACCTCCCGGTCTGAATCACAGAAGTGCATTTACTCAGTTGAATATATGTTTCAGGAGATTTCAAAGAAAAATCTAGACGACGACGTAGGTTTTAAACACATTTTTTCCAGGCAGACTGTAGCGCTTTCGCAGCGTCGCATGCAAGAAAGCCATTTGCATCACATTTTAAATGCCGGGGACACAGGAAAAGTGTTGAAGGAGCGCATCTCGGACGAACACGCTTAATATTTGTCGACTCGACCATGTTAAATTCTGGGGTTATAACAGATATGGCACTTATCCAAACTCTCACATTGATTCCGCAATCACTCAGACATGCTCTAATTACGTTTGACAGAGAATATAAAAGTATTCAAATACAGCAGGTATCCACACCGCCACAGCAATAATCTGCCCGAACGACCAATCCTGAAGTATCACGGTATGCCGGAAATAGGCGCTAAAAAGGTTGAATTGGAAGCCAAAGCATACAATCCACGTAAGCATAGACAGGAGCGGCCACGCTGAACTTTTGCCAATCGAGTTCAGATGCCCCGCAACAGAAGATGAGTCTATCAAACTTTTCAGCAGCTTGATGTGTCGACTACCTTCAGTAGTCTTCCTCACAAGACAAGAGATCGTCCATATAACACAGTTAAGCCATATGGCCCAAATCCAAGGTTTGGCGAACGTAGTGGTGCCAATATCATTAATTCTGAGCTTAGATGATCCACATAGTGGGTACAGATCCTCGAGATTAGGACCAAGATACTGATTGGTGACAGGGTCACCGAACCTGCGAAGATATATGAATGGACATGCAAGCGTTGCGGTTGAAAGTGCCATCGTTATCAGCGATAAAATGATCAGATGCCAGGTTTGATGCCCATAGCGCGTGAGGCAAACTAGAGTAAGGCTTATAGGCACAAGGCCACTCAGTGCCAGGACTGTTAATACGGATAAGTCAAATATGTCTGGCGGTAAAGCCTTGCCGTGCCGTGCTTGAGCGGTATGGAACTGGATAACATGGAATAGCATCAGTCCTGTGACCTGAATGGTGCTTGAAAAGTAGCATTGACATTTATGGAAGTCCACCAGAGCCGTTATTATCGCATTGGTATGCACTTCCTTGGTCTTCTGCGGTGTTATCTTAAGACCAAGCAAGACAATGAATGCGATGATGGCAATACCAGACTGGATGAGAAAAGATGAGAATACCTGGCTTCCTAAGTCCAGTGTTTATTGATGTCCCTGCAGGAGAGAACTTACCCCAATGCCAGCAAGGTCGGGATTTAGTGCTACCGGGGAGCAAATGGCCTCTAGACAGCTTCGTAAGGCTTGTAAACTGTCGTCCGTGGAGTTGCTGTTCGAACCCAAAGGAAAAAGCGCACTCCTGGTGCACGCTGACGGTGTCGTCCCGTCGTTGGAGGAGGTGAGGAATTTAGCATCGAAGTGGAGAAGCTGTAGCCGCGAGCTGATACTGTCTGCGACTGCTAAAGCCTGTTCGTGGACATCATCGTTGAAGCCGAGCTCCTGAAATTGCTTTAAAAGATGAGTAGACTGATTGTTGCTGTTTGGAACAAGGTAATTTCCTGGGCCAATAGCAGTATATGCACTGATTAGCGTCGTCCATAGCCCACATGTTACGAGATTGTCGTATGGCGGACTGTACAACGACAGCGATTGATTGCAGACTGTTGTGCAATTGGCTTCTTTAATCCTAGGAAACTCGTGGTGACCCATTTCGACATCGTGACAACTGGAAATGGTCGGCAGGGTTCCGTTGAAGTCTAACCAAGCTTGAACAGAAGAAGCGGAAGAATTGAACCAGGACATCGCACGGCTTCTGAAGAGCTTGAGAGCTTGGCACACAACGTTGATGCGCAAGGAACATCGAGGAAGTAGTACCCATATAACGAGTGATCTGGTTAGAATGATCCTTGAAGAAACATGGTTGCGTACCCAGCCGCGCGTACAATATGCAAGTATTTTCTCGAAACCCTGAAGGAGTTTCAGCCTCGTGGGTCGCATATGGGGCCCGGTGTGTCAGATATGAGGATGTGACTGGACAATTGGTAAATCTAAGCAACCGCGTCATCTAATAAGCCTTGAAGAACCAGCGCGCCCAATCATAGATGCATTTGTGAGGCAAGAATTTCAAATGCCTGAGCCAACGCCGATGACCACTCTGGCGGTGTGGTATTTTGTACGGGTGCTCATAAGACTCTTCAACATGTAGCAACAGGCAGAGAATTCTGCAGCTGAGCCACAGGCAATGCTGAAGGACGCCTAACGTTGTCTGTCTGAAGTCTCTGAGCAGTGAGAGTCATCGCCTTATCTAGGCGCTCAATTCAGCACAAACGTCCAGATCACTTTGATTCAGAGCAGCGACTGAGCGGACTTGACCCTCGACATCGGGCCCAGGCTCCAAGCCAATGGAAATCAGTCCCCCACACGAGTCTAGTTGGGGTGCTCCAAGGCTTTGGTAATTTCCAGGCCGCTTGTTTGGCGCTGTTGGCTTCTGGCGATTCAGCATCAGAATCTTGTGAGCTGTCGGTTCCGGTTTTCAATGTTGATGAGCCATTGAATCATCACAAGGGTAAGTAGGGTATGAACGTAGTTTTGGTCCCATTGCCTAAGCTCTTAGAGCCTGGGATAGCATTAGCCATTGATAGTAATACATGTTTTGATATCTGGAGTAGGGTAGTAAGCCGGACATGTACGAAATTCAAAAAAAGAACCCTGTTGAGCACCTCGCTAAGACCAACCACGATGTCGCTATACGCCCTGGAATGCAGCATTGATGAGATGATTTCTTCATGTTACGACGATTCCTTCGCCCTGACTTTTCCGCCACTGGCTCGATACCACACATCTCGACTCCATCTTGTCATCCGCTCAGCCGCAGCAGTAGGTCCGTCTATAGCCGGCCGGACATCAAGATAGAACACTGGCTCCCCCGTAGGTTCAGGCGGCCCCGAATAATAATCGATGACGTATCTGACCTCTCGTGTGCTCCCATCTGGCATCCTTCTCTGCACATACCAATCGTGTCGATCAAAAGGTGGTTCGCTACTATAAGTCATCAGTCACAAAGTCTCTTGTGCTGCGGAGTTTAGACCTACGCAAATTTCTCAGGCCATGCCTGACCCAATAGACCCCACATCCGAGCTTTCGGAGTCAATTCGCCTGGCCTCCCCATAAATCTGGTCAATCTTGGCTGCTGATCTGGCGCTTGTCTCTCCGGTACAAAACCCTCTTCGCCGCGACTACATGCCCTCCATCCATAGCTCAGACCACGACTGAACCGAGCTTCCCATCCCTCGATCTCTGCCCATGCACCTTCATTCAGAAAATTATGCACCTCCACCATCGATTCCACACCGTCATCAGGTGTGCCGTCGTAGCCTTTTCTTAAGAGAGCATTGTACATCTGCTGTGGAGAGGGGTATTCCCAATTGCCCCCCGCATCGCCGCGAGGTATTGAGGAGACTGTCCGGGAGGTAGGTAGGGTGGTAGTTTGGTTAGATGCACGGGCTTGGGAGATATTGGGCATATAGTTGAGTGGATTTAGTTTAGAGAAAGCCGAGGAGGGTTGAGATGCGGGACCAGAGGAATCTTTAGGTGAAGTGATTGGACATGATGATGCATCTGCCGGGGAAGGCTTCTGCGGCGGGAAAACGGCGGTCGAGGACGACGAAGGGGCATTGTGCATGGGGCAACCAGGCTGTTAGGTGTCAGCACGAGCTCTCATAGCATAGAATTAGAATGGTAACATACTGGGGGTGTTGCGTCCGTTCTTGCTGTAGGATGGGGCGCCACCGGCCTCGCTGGCGCAGCAGCGTCTGCCCAAAACCAGCCCATGAAAGTCTGATAGAAGATGCTACTTAGAGGAAAGGAACGTTATGGGCTTCAAGATTTAGTACAGCGCATCTAAAAACGTATGTAGTGAGGAGGGATGAATCTAAGATTAATGCATTCGAGGATCTAGACAACTTTATTTCCGGAGGCAAACAGCGGGCTTGGCACTGTTGACCGTTGCGGCCAAATATGACGTCCCAGGTGCTCCCGCTGCCTCCAAGGCCATTCCTAGGTCAACAGCTTCAATCATGATGTCCAGGAAAGCGCCGAGTGCAGGTCGACTTCGATAATAGCTGCGAAGTACGAGAGTACCCTACAATGCGAACGGCTTTCTCCCTTGGCCGACTATGCCTTCGTCTAAAGCCCCCACGCCTCATAGCAACCGTTGCGCGCCATGAACGGCACTACTCCTCCCTCTTTAGACTGAGGATACCTTTCAGACCTCCACCAAAACCGCCAAGAACCAGAGTTCTTCTATGGAGCTTACTGACACCGGCGACGTTTGTGGCACTGAGCGAAGAAGAGAATGGAGACGGCAAGACCGCAGAAGAGCACATGCTAGAGGCGTCAAGGGCAGAGATAGCTAAGGAACTGCCCGACGACTTACAAGGCTATAAGCGAGCTTTGAGCGGGATATGGTTGTTCTTGGACATATATATTGTGGAACCTGTTGCAACTACTTTCAGGTTTCTACACTTGGTCATTATATTTGTGCCAGTACTAGCCACGATACCTGTGATTTGGTTCGGCTCAAGGAGAAAAGACCGTGATAATGAACGTGCAGGGACACTATGGTGGTACGCTTTCCTTGTCCATTCAATGGAGCGAGCAGGACCAGCGTTCATAAAGGTACTCCGTGCAATGCGAAACACAACAATTCTCCTGGCTAATATCCCTTACTTTAGCTCGGTCAATGGGCTGCTTCTAGAACAGACATATTTCCCCTGGAGATGTGCAGTATCATGTCGTCGCTGCACTCTAATGCCCCTGCGCATTCCTTGAGATATACCAAGCAAGCGATAGTGAAAGCCTTCGATGGGCGGCCCTTCGAAGAAATATTCGAGGAGTTTCATGAGAAGCCGCTTGGTGTAGGAGCAATCGCGCAAGTCTATAAGGCGAAGCTGAAGTCGGATCTTGCTGCTGAATCAGATGTCGATCTTGACCCCAGCAAACCGAACATGAGGCAACGAGTGAGAAAGAACGTAGACGCGCTGGTGAAGAGCAGTCCCCAGAGAACACCATCTTCCTACGTCGCAATAAAGGTCCTCCATCCTAAAGTTGAGCGCATGGTCCGACGTGATCTGCGGATCATGGGCTTGTTCGCCGCTGTTCTTAACGCAATCCCAACGATAGAATGGCTATCTTTGCCTGACGAAGTCGCCCAATTCGGCGAGATGATGCGACTCCAGCTCGATCTTAGGATCGAAGCTGCCAACCTGATTATGTTTCGTAAGAAGTTCAAAGATCGCACAACAGCCTGGTTCCCCTTCCCCTACGTCGAACAGACCACGCGCCAAGTCCTGATCGAAGAATTCGCCCAAGGCATCCCTCTAGCCGCATTCCTTGAAGACGGCGGTGGCGTCTTCGAAAAGGAAATCGCAGACGAAGGCCTTGATGCCTTCCTGCACATGTTACTCATCGACAATTTCATTCACGCCGATCTCCATCCCGGAAACATCATGGTCCGCTTCTACAAACCCGAACAAATCAGCCTCTCCTTCGGCCGCCAAAAGCAATCAGACACCCCACAACACTCCACAGACGTCACAGAAGAAGTCCTCCAGCGCCTCCGCCCGCACCGCCACCATCCCAAGGAATGGACCGCCCAGCTCGACGCCCTCGAAAAGGAAGGATACCGTCCCCAACTCATATTCATAGACACCGGCCTCGTCACAACCCTAAACGCCACAAACCGCAAAAACTTCCTCGATCTCTTCAAAGCAATCGCCGAATTCGACGGCTACCGCGCCGGTCACTTAATGGTCGAACGCTGTCGCCAACCCGAAGCCGTCATCGATCAAGAAATCTTCGCGCTTAAAATGCAACATCTCGTCCTCGGCGTGAAAAGCAAGACTTTTGCCCTCGGCAACATCAAAATCGGAGACGTCCTCCAGGAAGTCCTGAGTATGGTTCGCTCGCATCACGTGCGCATGGAAGGTGATTTCGTAAACGTTGTTATCAGCATCCTCCTACTCGAAGGCATTGGGCGGAATTTAGACCCTAATTTAGATCTCTTCAAAAGGTACAACAATGATTTCCCCTTCGCCTACCCTTCCCTTCCCCTCTATCATCTTCAAATGAACATAAAGACTAATCACCCCCATTCTCTAGCGCTCTCCCCATCCTCCGCCAACTCGGCGCCCAGGGCGGCGGCACATCTCTCCTCAAGAGCGCTCGAGAAGGCGATTTCTCTATGATTAAGATATGGGTTGGGTTGGAGGGGAGGCAGTTTTTGCAGGCGTCTGCGGAGCAGACGGAGGCGTGTGTGAAGTATGATTTGTTGAGTCCGAATATCTGACGGGGAGCGGTTTGGAGTGAGGTATGCTTTCGTGGGCATCGGTTGGGAGGTATGGCGTCTTGGAGTGAGGGGAGTGGCAAGCGGTGTTTTAAGGGCATCATTAGGATGGTTAGCGATAGGCGTGCAATAAGATCTTGTACCGATTACCACTCAATTGAGATGAATATTGGTATAGATTATGGAGCTGGGTATTTCTGCCTCGAGGGCGCGAGGCATCTATCTGTTTATCTATATGTACACAGAAGCAAATATTATATTACACCCAACCGGCCAGATGCAAGATTCCGTACCGACTCCGTGATCTATGATTGGCCATCCGTGTAAATGCATCAACGCTCGCCATGCGCATGCCCTATTCCATCTTCAACAGACCATCATAAAACTTCGAAAAACTTCTTCTCCTCCTGCCGTAATCACTACCCCTATCCCCACTACCTTCCCGTCTTCTATCCGTATCCCCACTGCCTTCCCGTCTTCTATCCGTATCCCCACTGCTATCCCGTACTCTATCCCTATCCCCACCGCCATTGCGTCTTCTATTCTCATCTCTCCTCTCCCAATGACTCCCTTCCCCAACCCTCTGCTCCCTACCACCAGCATACCACCTCTTCTCCCTACTCTCGAAAGGGTCCATTATCGCCTGCCTACCCCACGGCTCCGCATCCCCAGGCTGTGAACGCCCCCACCCTCTCAAAGCCACTTTCTCCGTAATCTTAACGTCCCGATCTAGCACATCAACAAGTCCATTCGCAAAGATCTCCCTCGCTCGATCATCAGCTAAGTACTGGGGCTCTTGTTGAGCCGGCCCCGCAGACGCAAGATTACCAGTAGCATCCACGCCGAAACTCCTCTGCCTTTGCGAGCGCGCAAGCCCGTCCGGGCCGAATTTTCTGACTCTCTCTTTAGAGATCTTGCCGAGATCTGTGAATGCTGTGACGAGGAGACGTTCGAGGGTTTTGCGGAACTCGAAGATGGTTTTGGGGGTGCGGTAGTCCGAGGATTGGACGTAGAAAGGGAGCCAGTCGTCTATTTCGAGGACGTTGCCACGGTCCATTCGTCTTCTGAGTCTGCCGCCGAAAAGGGCTGCCATGAGTGGTGTGGATTGGGTAGTGTCTTTCAGGTAGATGGCATTGCCGTCATTGGAGCGGCTCATGGTGGTATATGAGAAGAGCGCGCCTTTGCTGAAGGTGAGCTGTTCGTTTTTCCCTTGTGGGGCGTTAGTAGACGTGCGGTGCAGCATTGCGTTTCTCTCGCCAGGTGTTCGGAACAAACGGCCTCCTGTGCACATGGCGAGGTTGGGGTGGACACCTGCCATCACAAGAGCTTTGATGAGAGGAATCTTGTGGCTGTTTTCATTGAGGGATGGGGCACCATACTGATGATCTCGGCGGTCACAAGCCGGCGTACGAGGGATCAAACCAGCTTCGACGAGGATATCCTCGATTTGAACTGCAGTGGCGTCAATGGTGCTGAATGTGTTGAAGTGAAGAAAATTACTGCTGGCAAAATTTCGCATGCTGAAAGTTGGACAGCTTTCCTGACGCAAGCAGCGAAGTTCGCGTACAGCGTTCAGGAGGGCGATGTGATCGCTACCAGTACCCTGAACGAAGGAGAGCTTAGCATCTTGAGCTTGTGTGCGGAGTTCAACGGGGCTGAGGAACATGGACCGATTGGCGGAGGCAGCACCCAAAATGAGCATTGGGTCGAAACAGCGGAAGATTATACCCAATAGTATCATTTTGCCAAGGCTTGGGTGCACTGGCAGGGAGGCTAGAAGGCGACCCAATGGAGTGATAGCTTCGTCATCCGTGAGAGCGTCCAGGGACTGCAAATTTATGACGGACTGATCCACCGAGCTTGGTCCAGGGGGCTCGACGGCTTCAGCTAGGAAATCTCGGATCGGGGCTTGGAAAGCTTGAGCCTTGATCTGGAGACAGATTTCTTGCAAATCGGAGCGGAGAAGTTCAGGTAAGCCTATAGCCCGCAGTGTATCGTAGCGCTCTTTGGTATAAAGGGCATAATAGTTGMCATTCTGCACCCGTCCTGCCCTACCAGCACGCTGCTTTGCATTCGATTTGCTAATCCATGTACACACAAGTGAAGAGATGCGCCGCATTTGATCATATTGCATCTCTCTCAACTTGCCAGTATCAACGACATACTGGACATCTGGGATGGTGACGGACGTTTCAGCAATGTTCGTGGAAAGAATGACTTTTCGACATCCATCGGGCACAGGCTCAAACACAGCGCCGTGACTTTCTGGCAATGATGAGTGCAGTAAGATGACCTTGAATTTTGAGTCGTTGAAGTCGACCCCCAAACTTCTATCTTGAAGAAGCTTCTTGACTTTCACCATCTCTTCAAGCCCTGGAAGGAAAACAAGGATGGCCCCTTCTTGGCTAGTTTTCGCAATATGTGCAATGGTACAAGTGACAAGACCAAAGGGTATCAGGGCATCTTCTTTGCCGTTCGAATCCACAACAACACCATCTGCTGAGAGCTTACGTTCACGTTTCCAATCAATAACAGACACTTCATCGGTCGAAGCGTTTGACTGTTGCTGAATGCTTGTTGTCTGATTGGCGTTGCGAAAGCTCTCTTCAGCCTGAAGAAAATCTCGACTTCCAGGATCAGCGTGCATCACGCTCAATTGAGCAGTGGGGCTTGCAGCAGTAATCTCTTTAACGACTTCATCCAAATATTTCTCACGCACAGGGAACGTACGGCCAGGTACACTCAATGAAGGACAACCTGTGGACTCTTTCCCTGTAACATCGGTTGTGAAGTATGAAGCAAAGAGTTCGGTATCCATGGTGGCACTCATCAGGACCACCTTTGGCACCGATCTGCCTTGGGCAAGTCGCCTCGTTACATTCTTCTTGAGAAGTATGAGCAGGAAATCCATTTCCAAGTCACGCTCGTGAATTTCGTCTATGACGAAGTGCGAGTGATGATCCATGGCCTCGTCAGGGAAGCGCTGAAGCCATTGTAGAAGGACGCCGGTAGTGCAGTATGTTATACTGCCACTTTGCCGTGGGGGTCTGGTGTCAAAGCGTACACGATAACCAACGGTATCCTGCAAAGTCTCGAATCGCTCATCAGCAACCCGTCGGGCGACAGAGGTTGCTGCAATACGTCGAGGCTGCGTGCATATGATGTTACAACTCGAGCCGAACCCTTTCTTTATACAATCTTCTAGTAATATTTGAGGCACTTGAGTAGTCTTTCCGCTACCAGTCGCTCCGACGATGATACTGTAGACATTGTTGTTCACGAGCTTGATAACTTTTTCTTTATATTGATTCATTGGAAGGTCGGTCTTCTTCTTTAAAAGATCTGCGAAAGCAGGGTTTTGAAGGTCTGCATTCAGCTTCTGCTGGAGCGCTTGATCGCGCAAGGAGGCTTGATTTCCAGTCAAATGTTTGTGAAAACTAATACCCGAACGTGTTTCGGCGCCGCCGATGTCAGGGGCCAATTCGTCAACCTCATCAGGTAAGCCTGCTCTACGAGCTGCGAGCATCGTCTCTCGCATGATAAGCGAACAGTCTTCGTCAACCGGCATATTCACTGGCGCGATTGTATGTAATATCTGACCGTTGCCATTCTTCAATGCCTGAAGATACCGAGGGTATGAGTCTGGCTCTTTCCTCTTTAAAGCTATAGCTGCAGTGAGCCAGGCAATCCGTTGTGCCGTTTTCTTGATCAGGGTCCCAACCACCTCAATGGGTTCTCCAAGAGGCTCTCCACCCATCTTAATAACGCATCTAAGGGGTGCTTTCTTGCGCTCTTCCCAAATATCATATGGACGGTCACTGCCCAGGTGAATGTTCCGATAGAAGTCGAAGTACATATGAGCATTATCCGCTGTTAGCGCACCAGAGTCTTTGATGACTATGGCTCCAGCACCACGTTCGGCATGGTACCTTTCAGCTTCTGTCTTGAAAAGCTGGCCAACGCGAGCGTCGGCCTCTTTAGCATCTATACCAATTGCTATTACCTTTATATTCTGCTCTGCCAATTCTACAGTAACCTGGGTGTATTTTCTTGTACGCTGGCGCTCCTTGCGAATAATGCTTGCGCGGTTGACCGTTGGTATTAAATCGAACCTTGCGGCATAATTATAGATGTCCAGCCAAACAGATTTTATCTCTTCTTTTATAGTTTTTTTAATAGATTTGTTCAGTGCGGAGTCCTTGTCCAAGATATCCGCAAGGACACCTTGCTCATGGAACGTCGCCGCTAGATGCAGATAAGCTGCATTGGTGGCGGCCACCTACTAATTGTAAGTAAGTTGGAGAACTGAGGTATAAGCTGTCTTACCTTACTCCTGCCTTCGCCAATAACCACTTCATTATAGACCGTAGATTTGTATCGTAAAGTGGTTTGGAAGACTTCATTCGTGAGCATCTTGACATCAGACTCTATATCTGCAACTCCTTGTGAGGCGTCATGAATAGAAGCTTTCATGTGTTTGAAGAGCTTTGCTGGCAGCTCTGGATAATCCTCAGGCACGGGAATGCGCATGGTCTTTCTGATATATGCTTCATCTTTCAACTCCAGATGCGCAGCATCTTTGCCGCCGCGCCGTCGCCGAGCTGGTCTTTGGCTAATATGATTGTCTGCTTTTCTCTTTCTGCTGGAGCCAGGTAGAGACGGCTTCACAGGTGGATGCACGCGATGTCTTCGACTCGAACTTGATGCAGATTCGGGGGGGTTGACCGCTTCTACCGTTTGAGATTTCGCGTCCTTTTGCCAGATAGCAGAGTGTGCACGAGATACCCGCACGTCACTTGTGTCTTTAGAGGTGCTCCTTTTGCCAACGGGCCCCGGACTCCTTCTCTTCCCATGCAGCATTGCTGAGGTTCTCTCACCATCCTGGAGTGAACTCCATTCTTGCGCTGTGGAACTTTGCCTTTCCTGTGTCGGATGTCGCCATGAGGGCAGTGCAAGCACATTCCTAGTATGTGCGAGATATGGCATGATGCGGGTGCGTAGCACCTAGATAACTCATCAATTAGCTCTGCGATACTTGCATCCGTAAGGACGTGCTATACGTACCAAAGCCCGTACCATCTTCCCAAGGACGGACAATATTATTTGCGGGTTTTAATGAATTTCATTCCCATCTCAGTCTCCCACTCCTGCAGCAACAACAATGCAAAGAGGTCTGGTTGACATGTCCGTAATTGAATGCAACCTGCAGCTCTACCAAGCAAATTGCCTCCTGTACATTTTTTATGCGGAAGTCTCCGCTCCGCATTTAGCGGCGGGCAATTAATACTGCGATTCAGCCTTACGCCTCATCACGATCCGATGATGCTCTGATGAAATACGGAGTGACAGTCAATTGACTCCCCCAAATGTTTGATCCTGTGATGACCAGTTACTCTAAGGCTTAATAGTTCAAAAAGAATCAAAAATGGACCCTGTGGGAATTGAACCCACGACCTTTCACAAGTGACATTTATTAAAATGCGAAGCGAAAATCATACCCCTAGACCAAGAGCCCATTGTTATCTTTGTGGCTTAGACGGATAAATATTAAATCTAAGGTTACTGTGGAAGACCAAATACAAGAGCTCTGCATGGAAAGCCTCGTCCAGTCAATCACGACCACCATATTCCAATAAGGCAAATGATAATAGATCAATTACGTAGAATGAAAACAAAAATCTCTGATTTGCGTCAAGAGCCTTAGGGTGCTAAGAGTTGTATCTTGACCCTAATAAACAAAGCCCTTGGGCTCCAGTCCACTATAACTGGCTGCTTGGATTTCAATTTAGGGTCCCCCTACGCCGCTTAGGCTTCCGCAAGGTATGAGCACTCTGATTAACATTTCCTACTGATTTTCTATCCTTCTAACATATTTAACACTTATATTTTGGGCTTTTACGATGTCTCGAAGCGTTCAATATTGCGAGTCCTGCATCCGAGAAGCAACTCGTGTATATCTTGCAAATCGATTTCTCCACACAACTACACTATGTGATTCGTGCTCAAAATCTTGGAAGAAATATGTCGCACATTTGAGGAGGGACGCTGCTTATCGTTCTCATATCTCCCGCGAGCTGGCCGGTATTTCATGCGATGCAAAAAGCGGATGTCCTCACCACACCGCTTCGGAGCCCAGCTATACTTGGGTCGATGGAGGAGAGACGTCCAATGTACAAAGGCTCCATATTCTTGAGGCATGGAAGGAAGTCCGAAGAACCTCGTTTGATAAAATCACCTCTATGGAGCTTCTTAGCGGACACCACCTTGGATTCGTTAGGTATTGCAATGGTTGTTACGAACATGCCATAACCGATAGCATCACGATCAATGGCAAACTTTGCTGTTTCCATAAAGAAGTCAAGATTTGTTCGGAATGCCGTAAACACCGAGAAGCCTTCATCGAGCGTTTCCATGGGCATCAAAACAATTTCAGCGAGCCGTGGGATATAAGGCTTCGTGATCCCATGGCACGGGAGGTCTTACACAACAACAACGGTGATGATTATGACAATTACATGACGCAGTTCTATTCCCGTAAGATCGGTGGAGGAAGCTGGAACAATGGAGATACGATCGCCGTGGCAATTGGCGTTCCATCGTTCCTCGTTACCTCCGCAGGTCTCATGATTGCTTTAGTCAGAGAGCATCGTGAATGGCGTGAGAGACATAGAAGAAGGGATCTTGAAGCTGGACAAATGGAGCCGAGCGTTGACCTGGGTGCAATGCCGCGCGCTCCCGACGCCATTCATCCTGCCCCTCCGACTTCAGCGCATGTGCGTGACGATGCAGCTAGTCACATCTCTGATTTGTCTTTCCATACTGCCAGAGGATCAATATAATCGTGTAATTGAAGATTCAAAACGCTTTATGACTTCTGACGCTTCAAAACACATCATATGCTCCTATTACGATAACATTAAGCATATACACGTAGAAGGATCGTTATAAGGAGGAATGTATATCATCAAAAATGGAGCTCTTATTAAGAGGTTAACATTGTCAAGGCACCCATCACGCCAAGCCTTCTCAGCCCTACGGACATACGTCTCGCCAGCTTTGCAAACAATAACTCGACATTCCCATATAGCCCGCCACAAAGCACCAGTGCTTCTCCAAAACCAAACCGGTACAACTTCCGCCCTCACACCCACACCCCAACTCCCCCCAGTGCCACAACCCCCCCCCCGGGGACCATGGCCCAATACTACCCACAACCCCCCCAACAACCCTACAACCCATCCAACCTCCAGTTCTACCCCTCCACCTACCCTGCACCCGTCTCCGGCCACACCACCCCCTCCCAAGCCCACTACTATGGCCAGCAATCCCCCAGCAACAACCAAGCTTATGGCAGCGCATCAGGCTTTGGCGCCGCACCAACATTCGGCCCCGGCGTCAGTGGGCGGATGGGAGAGCAAGGGGGGTTGAGAACAGGGTGGTTGGCGGCGTTTGGGACGGAGGGCTATGATGGGGAACCGCCGCTGTTGGAGGAGTTGGGGGTGAATTTCGGGCATATTAAGGGGAAGGTGGGTTTGGTTCCTATTCATCAGCTGTTCATTTGGTCTTATAACAACCGCATACTGATTTCAGCTCTACAGACCCTCACAGTCCTCAACCCCCTCCACCCCATCTCCCAACACATAATGGACGACTCCGACCTCGCCGGCCCCATCCTCTTCTTCCTCCTCTTCGGCACCTTCCTCCTCTTCAGCGGAAAAGTCCATTTCGGATACATATACGGTCTCGCCCTCGTCGGTTCCCTCTCGCTCCACACAATCTTCTCACTCATGTCTCCCGCCCTCTCATCCCCTTCCCCAACATCCACCCCGGCCCCAATAAACTCCTACGCCGCCCCAACCTCCCAACATCACGGCCACCTCTCCAGCAACAGCAACGATAATCAGCACCTCTCCTCCACCCTCACATTCCCGCGCTCAGCCTCCGTGCTAGGTTACTGTCTCCTCCCCCTCGTCTTAACTAGTTTCGTGGGGGTACTGCTGCCGATGGATACGGCGGTGGGGTATGTATTGAGTACGCTGGCGATAGTGTGGTGCACGTATAGTAGTAGTAAGATGTTTTGCGCTGTGGGGCGGATGCGGAGTATGAGGGGCTTGGTGGCGTATCCGTTGGGACTGTTTTATGTGGGGTTTGGGATTATGGGGATTTTTAGTAGTAAGGGGAGTGGTGGGGGGTTGGGGAGGGTGGCTACATTGTGAGGTGAAGGGAGAGGGGAGCGGGGTGGGGAGGGGGGGTTTGTATATATAAAGTTGTGGGGGATATAGAATGGAAGGAAGATACGGATTGTATCGTCTATTGTGATTCTATGATGGTATTAATGCCCGATAATGTGCGTAGATATCACCTCGCCGTCTCCGCTCTGGTAGGCGCATAATCCTTCAACCACTGCCTTCCCTTATCCAAGTCCCCATTCTCCACCTCCAACGCCGCAACACACCACTCAAGCTCATACCCACTCCTCATCCCTTCCTTCTCCTTCCCCTTCCCCTTCCCCTTCCCCTTCCCCCTCACAGCTTCCCCCTCACCCCCCTCAGCAGCCATCATCTCCGCCAACCTCCTCCTCCTCTGACTCCCCTCATCCGTACAAAACCACACCGGCACCGCCCTATCCCCCAACCTCTCCACCAACGGCTTAATCAACCCCATCGCCTCCTTAGACGTAATACTCTGTCCTTCGAGCAACAACCCCAGATTCTTCCGCCCGCTTTTGCAATACTCATTCCTGCACCACTGCTGCCCGCACCCCGTCAATAGCTGCGTGAGATACTTTCTCTCCACGCGCCGCTTAAGCGCTTTACCATCCGGATCATACATAGAGACGTAAAGCGGACCGAAGCAGGCGTCGCAGACGCCCAGATCATTACGAGATCCTTGGACTCTGACTTCGGCGCCTTTACCGATGCCGTCGAGGGTGCGGCCGCAGTTTACGTTTCGGCATATACGCGGTTTGGAGCGAGAGAGGCGCTGGAGGTCGTGATGTTTCAGGTGGGTGGACATATCGCGCAAGCGGGTGATTTTAGCGCAGATATGACATTCGGTGGTCCTTGCGCCGTCGGAGAGTTCGTGTGGTGTGAGGCCTGAAAGGATTACTTCTGCTGAGTCGGCTGGTGGGTCGTCGGGTCCTTGTTGGGGGACTTGGAGATGGCAGAATTGACAGAGAATGATTTTGCCGGGGCAGGTGGTCGTACGGTGGTGGGCGAGATCTGGCGTGTTTGTAGCCTGGTAGTCACAGGAGGGACAGGGAGATGGAGTGTGCATCAAGTCGTCGTGCTTCTTTCGTGAGGAGGGCGTGTTGCCGTAGGAATTATCGTGTGGACAGTGCCAGTGATTATTCCATGCTGGCGAGGATTTCTGGTAGACGTTGTGGCAATGAGAGCACAGAATGTTATTACGGAGACAGAAATTCTGATGGAGAAACATGGTGCGAGAGGGCACGGCTTGGTGGCAGTTACTGCAGCGTTCTTCGTCCGGCCCCAAAGTTACTTCATCATTTGTCGAGGAGTCGTTGTCAATACTAGCAGGCGGATTGGCGTTCGAAGAGACAAGAAGGTTGTACTGGATCGGGTGATGGCTTTGAGATGCTCCGTCTCGTTCGTCGTAGCCCCTTACCGATATCCAGAGCGCTTCTGCATTGTCAAGCTCGCTGTTCGTGTGCCGTATCTTTATTCTCTTCGTAGCTTTAGGTGAGAAGTCGCCAAAGACGTGTTCGGTCTCCCGGGGTTTGTCACGGTGTTTTGGCMTGTAAGGCGTGACGAATAAATCAACGTCTTTCTCCGGGTCGAGCGGTGTCAGCTCGAATTCCACATCTTTTCCTACCTCCCAATTCTCGACGCTGTAATCCACGTATTCCCCAGGTCGGACTTGGCCCACCTCATTGGTGTCTATGTTTATCTTTCCGCCCGAAGAGCTGCCCTCGCTCGTGCCTGGAGCTTTCTTTGCTTTCTCTAGCAGCCGTTTCAGAGTCTCCCTTGCCTGCTCTTCATTCAAAGGCTCAATATCAACCTCCAAGTCTGTGTCCACAAGGGTCACTGCCTCCTCATTGGGCTTCAATCCATCAACTAAAAACCGAAAGGTATCTTTACCCGCAGAGATAGCCAAAACTTCGCCATTCGTCAAGGTAGTGTAGTTGTCTCGAAGGTACTGTTCTAGAAGGGCCTTCCAGTCTTCTGGCGCGTAGCCAGCTTCCAGCGGTCTTAACCTGACATAGGTCCCCTTTGGCAGTTCTTGAACATGTACCGTAAGCCTTGGCAGAGCTTCGCTCTCACCCTCTGTCCCTGATCCGTTGACCTCAGCGCCGCTTGATGTGCCGTTGACATGATTCGCAATTTCTTCACCCCCATACCCAAGCAATTGTCTCAAGAACGAGCTGAGCCCCACTGCTTTTTCCTCTGCCGAAAACTCTCGAATGCCAGCAAATACAATCCTTCCATTATCAGGATTAACAAGTCTGAACGTCAGTGGATGCGGAAGCTGTTGTTGCCTCTCTACAAGTTGTTCCCTTGCCTGGCGCTCGGCGGCGAAACTATATGGATTATAGGGATCGAATGTTGAAGTTTGAGGGCGGGCGTCCTGTGTGACGGTGACTGTTGCTGCTGAGAGTAATTGTTCCAGAGCAGATGGGGGCAAGATGATCTTGTCGCCTCTCAGAGAAGGTGTCAACCTTTGAGGAAGTACATCTAGTTGGGCCGACCATTTTAATGATGGCGGACTAGGATTGGCATTCATGGTGTGTCGTAGGGGAGAGTTTCAACGGGCGATCCGTTGAGATGTCGCATTTTGTACGCCGGCGAGGGTTACGGTCGGTTCACTCATCGTTGTCCTTCTGGAAGCATCGGTGGATATGTCATCATTTGTTTTACTCTAGCCTCCAAGCGTTGTTTGCCGCACCGATAACGCGGAGCCCATGCCTTAGAATCGCGGGAGGGGGCCCTTAACAAACAAGCTCCGGGGCTTGATTATTCCCGTTTGACCCCTTACGCAGCCCTGGAGCAGCTTCGCTTGTCTCGCAAAAATTGGGAATAACACAATAGACAGTAATAATACGATGATATTCGCAGAGGATTCAGTAGAACTAAGTCTATTTATCGGCACAGTACTTCACGATTTCCCCCTCATTCCTCTCTATCTTCATCTCTACGCAGTTCAAATATTCCTTCTCTGACATCGTACACACCCTTCTTCCGCTTCTATGCCACTGGTGGATCGGCATCTATGAAAGATATTCTCTTCACGCTCTCAACGTGGTTATCATGATCCACATGCAAGTAAAGGACCGTTCCTCCACACCGATGTCTCTCTAGGGAGATAATAAGCCCGAAAGGTCAAGGAAATCAAGGTCTAGTCGAACATATTCACATAACTGAGACCGATTCTCAGTCCAACCCCTATCATAAAGAAGGAAGTACCACTTCTCCATCATGGACAGTCGTTGCATCTGAAGGTTGACATCATGATGCTCGTATCAGATCACACCTTCTCAAAGTTCGTAACTATGATCTTGCCCTTTGGATCGATAGCGAATAGTCTCTCACCGTCCGGGTCAAACCTCAGGCAAGAAGTCGACGGCTTCTCCTGGGCGCAAAGAGCTTCCGGCAAACGTTTCGCACCTCCTTCTTCACCACAAATTCCTCCCTTTTCATGATTCACGAGCGAGAGAATTGAAATGTTTCCTGAGGCCTCTAGAACCGCAAGGAGGTCATGTTTCCTAGAGACACAGCCGACTGTGAGAGCATGATGCCCTTTGAATTGCTCGAGATCGTGGCATGGGAGGTTCGGTGGTCGGAGTCGTGGGCCCATAGTGTACGATAGCGGTGAGATGAAGGACCATTCCCCGTCGTTCCTGTAACGCTCCGATGATGGCGATGTAGTACATACGACGTAGGTGGTGCCAGAAGGCCCTTTGAACGTTGAAGCGGAAGTTATACCAGTCACTCTAGTCTCCTACAAGGTGACATTTAGCTCTAATCATTGCTAGCAAGATAAAGTCCTGCCTACCTCAGTATATTGATTCTTCACAAAGTCGAAGGGGTCCTCCAATAGGGGCAAGAAGTCATGGTTTAATTCCCATGCCAAAACCCTGTTTCGAATCCTGGTTATACTGACAAGGGTTTTTGTAGCTGCATTGTAAGAGAGCAGCTTCGGACAGTCGTAGCCTGATAAGGATATTATAGCGGTATCATATGGCTTCCCCTTGCCGTTAACCTTGAACTTGATGATTTTGATCCTGCCTATATAGCCGTCCTTACTATTTCCTTGGCGCTGCCCAAGCATAACAACCAAATCTGTATCATCTTCATGGCAAGCAATCCCACTGTAATCGAACTCCCCGTGGACAATCGGGCCAAATTGCGAGTCATTGTCGTCCCGAGTGATATCAAGAGCGAATAAGCATCTATTCGTAACTATAATCAGACATTTTCGGGCTAGTAGAACATCAAAAATCTGCTCGTTCGCAAATCGTTTACGGAGAACAGAAGGGAAAGGACTTGGGTCAGGCCCCTCAAGAGGCTCCAGGCAGAAGACTACCACATCCGTGGTGTTGTAGAGAACGGCATGTTTGCAATCGATCGAGAGTCCGGCGGTGTGGTAGGAGACTTTGCCCTTAAACAGTCCATGTTTAGAGAAGCTCCTCTGACGGACCTTTGGTGGTGTTAGAGGCCGTGAGCTAACCAACTCCTGCTCCACTAACGATGGGGCTAGACTAGCGCGCGTGTTGATCCGAGGAAGTCTCTCTGCGGGTTCCGATCGAATTGATTCGATGGTAGGCAATCCTACGTCTTCATCTTAATGGATTGAATGTAATCAACGCCACCAAAACACTTACGCGTAAGAGGTGGAGACAGGCGGAACCTTTGTTCATTGTGAACTAGATGTCCACGAACAAGTTTGAGCTCTTCAAGAAGTGTTTCTCTTGCTTCACGCCCGGGTTCCCGGGCCTTCAGCCCAGGCCTTTCCTCCATCTCTTTTCTCAGCATATGATACATGTCGTTGGACTGATCACTGTGAGCCGATAACAACACTTCAATCTAACGAAAGGGTTAGCCGACAGTGCTATTAATTGTATCTACCCTATCATTAGATAAATCAACACGGTGATACTGACAGCTTTCCATCGATACTCTGGGCTTGCACCCCTAAAAATCAAATCTTTCATCTCATCCAAGATGCCTTTATGGCGTAGAGTATTTGTATCGGTGAGAGCTGATAGTTGACTCAAGCAATCTAGGATCCCGTAGTAGAACCACCCTCGATCCAGGCCTGGCGGTCCGCGTCCTATCGCTGCACGAACTTTATTAGGCCACTGTGACCCAATTTTAGGCCTACCGGGTGATGGTTCCTGACCCTCTTCTACTAGAAGTGTGTAAATTTTGTCCAGCAGGGTAGAAACGATGACGGCTGCATTTTCTCTTATTTGCTGTCTCTCGGCCTCTGGCACCAGCTCCCCCATGGACTCACGCATCAGGCTGACAACCAGACGCGCGCATTCTTGGAGACCGCAAAGCACGCGGTACTTGTTCTGTGGTCTGTGCCGAAGTGCAAGCAACTCATCGAGAGCTTGCAGTATCTGCTGTGCATGATTATACTGACCGCCAACCTATAGCCATTGCCATTCGTCAGTCTTTGAGCAAACCCAAATAGAAGGTTGACTGACTATCGATATAGTTGCAAAGAACATCTTGACTAGCGGGCCGGCAACCAAAGGCACCACGGATTCTCCACGACGAATAAACGACATGTACAGAGATGCGAGCTGTATCAGGTAGATACTGGGCGTATACAGCATTTTATCGGCAAGCGCCGTACGAGACGAAGTCTGGTACGAGATGCGTTGAAACTGAGCAGCAAGCCCGTCCTTCAGCTTTTCCCATGGAGCTTGATCCAAGGTTGCCACACCGCTATGTTGTAGCAGTGCAAGCGATGCAATCAAAGCACGCAGTTGAGTTTCCTGGAACTCGAATCTGCCTGAGTGCCCGCACTCATTGAGAGGCCCAGAGAGGATCAAAGCTGCGGCCTTCGCTGAGTTGGCGTCCGATGTCAGGTCATGCTCTGATTTCACGCCAGCAGCACGCTGCAGACTTTGATGATCAAGCTCCACTTGCAGATCATAGAGCTCACACGACGATGGGTTTGTTGGTATGTCGAACGAGGCCATTATATCTTTAGAGAGTCGTCGCGGCCGAATCATTTTAGGCAAGTTGTCACAAAATCCTGCAGGCGCGCGATGGTACCCCGACATCTGAGTGGATATTAGCGATGTATAAGTGGACATGGTATTCGACGTGTGGCAGGGTAGATTGAATGATTCTTAAGGTCGATTTGATAGCACTACCTTAGATAATGCTGCTGTGAATCGAAGATAAGGCAAGCAAAGTGCCAAGGTGGGGCTTACGATAGGATAGTACTGAATGGTGGTACAGCAGCCCGCAAGTCTGGGCGTAAAGACTTGTGGGCTCCCGTACCACTATTTAACACTATCCCTATCGTAGCCATCCAAGGCGGCAGTGGCGTCAATCGGCAAGGCCCGTGCATTCCAGCTTGGAAATCATCAGGCTAAGGTAACATTGGCTCGTCGCGGGCTTATGTCGAACCTATCAGCAAACTGTATAAGCGAGTGAGCATTACGTGTACACATGTACACCGACAGGTTCTCTTCAGATTGACCAATCAAAGGCAGCAGGCACTACTTTGCACTGGGTAAGGCAGTGTAACGACTGCAAGGCTGGCAATGTACGTGCAGATTTAGCAGGAAACCTTGCGCTTGAGGCGCTGTGCGTGCATGCGTCGACATCCTGACCTACCTACACAGCCCTCAGTAGCGGCAAGACTCCTCTCATTTCTAGCCTTATATCTGACCATCTCCCATTTAAAATCTCGCAATTGACGGTCAGAAGTCGTAGCGTCCCAGCTCCACAAACATCGTTTCATCTTTTATTGATCAAATCTGAGAAGAAAAGCTGGACCTGATCAATGGCAACACACCGTACTACATTTGACGTAGAAGAAGAGAGCAATGCAGAAACCGAGCCTTATGACAATCCCCACCTTCTTCAGAGAATCGGTCATGAAGTCTTCAAAAATTCCTGTCTTGACCGAAAATTGAAACGCCATCATATCACTGGTACGTTGTCGCAAGATAACAACGCATTGCTGACTTACATGCTGTAGGCATCGCGTTCTCCGGGGCTGTAGGCATCGGCCTACTCGAGACCTCAGGCCAGATCATTGCGATGGGTGGGTTGCTGCTTATACTGTAGCGTGCCAAAACCAGGTTTCTAACGAGCATAAGGCGGCCCTATCGGAGCCATTCTAGCGTTTCTGGGTGCTGGACTTATAATATTTTCGGTAATGCGGTCACTGGCAGAGATGGTCTCGGTTCGCCCAGTCAGCGGCGCGCTCATGGATTATCCTTATGTGTTCGTCGATAAGGCTCTTGGTATTACCGTTGGGATTTTCTATTGGGAAGTCGCTGACATCGCATACATCTGTTGCCGCTAACTAGCAGTACAGGTTGGCAAATTGTATGAGCATGGTATCATTGACCGTCGCAGCCACCATGTTCTCCCAGTACTGGGGTCCAGGCTTTTCAATTCGAGCAGCGACATTCGTGTTGCTTGCTACCATGTTTTTCATGAATGCCTGCGGAGTCAGGCTTTATGGAAATATGGAATGCGGCTTCAAATGGTTGAAAATATTGCAAATTCTCCTGGTCTGCATAGTCATGATTGCAGTCAAAGCTGGAGCTGGACCGGATGCAGTTCATGGAAATTTCCAGATTGCCCCAGGGTATAGTTCGACAGCTTTCTATTCGAATGGAACAAAGATCTCGACATTGCCGGATATCCAATCCGATGTACCTTTACCAGGGACAGGTGGTAGGATCCTTGCTGTCTGGACCTGCCTAAGCATAGCCATGTTCCAATTCATGGGAGGTGAGATGGTCTTGGTGACAGCAGGGGAAGCAGAATCACCTCGGCGAGACTTGCCGACAGCCGCTCGGTACATGTACACTTTACCTGTAAGCCTGTATCTGGTTGGCATCCTGCTTGTAGGAATATCCGTGAATTATTTGGATCCAAGACTTATCCATCCCCATGTGGACTATTATCTACCGGGCGCCCGCTTAGACGGCATAATCACTGCCTCTAGGTCACCATTCGTAATAGTTATCCTGGACGCAGGCATCAGGGTTCTTCCAGGCTTCCTCAATGCTGGGTTCTTGTTTTCCGCGATTACTGCTGCGTAAGCTGGGCAATCACTTTCCTGGCTTGATAGTCCTGGCTAATGGAAGCTTGTAGCAATTCCGCTCTGTATGTCTCGAGTCGGACCCTATTCGTCCTCGCCAGGGAGAGCTCTGTGGAGAGAATTAGGAACACCATTGGCAGGACAAACAATGGCCACACCCCGCTTACAGCCATCTTGATTAGTTTCATTCCGGGAACCCTTGCATTCCTGGTGATTGGGGCAGATAAGGTGTCGTTCCAGGAGGTAATAAATTGGCCATCGACATCTCGCACCAGACTGATCTTCTTGTAGCCTATCATTGTGTTTGGCCGTCTGTATACAAGCATAATGCTCTGCGTCTACGCAAGTGAATGCATTGCCTTCGTTCGTTTTATGAAAGGGCAAGCACCCATCTGAGCTTGACTCGTCACACACTGACACATCTTGCAGAATGAAGCTCTTCCCGAACACCATCGACAGGGACTCGGATAAGTACAAAAGCAACCACTACAGAGCCCATTGGCAACCACTTTGGGCATATCTCGGACTTGTCTTGTGTGTAGCGCTTGTTATATCTTCGGGATGGGGTGCAATATATGATCTTTGTGCCAAGACTAAGGGTGTCAGTAAGGAAGACTCCATAGTGGATTTGACCACTGCATACCTGGGAGTAAGTATACACCAGCCATCAAGGTACAAGGGATGCAGCTGACCTTCTGAAAAGCCGGCTTTATTCATTAGTACGTACGTCGGATACAAGGTCATTCATAAGACGGATATAAGGCCGTATACTTCATTTGAGAACTTGTGGTTTCCACGAGCTGCATGGATTGATGAGCAGGACGGAGTGGCCGCTCATAACCTCAACAGACGAGGAGGCAAGTGGGGGGCAATTGTTGACTTCCTTAGCTGGATCAGATGATGCTATAGGTAGTGGTGATTACAAGTCATTGATTGCGAATGTGGTCGTGCGGAGGTTCATCTGAAGTTGACGGGTCGAGAAATATCGCTTTTCTAGCTTGGATTCCTAGGGCCCGTCTTGGCCCCAGACGTGCCCTCTTTCCATAGTACTCAAACTATTCCTTCAACGTCTCACGTGAACACATCTCAAGTCTCTGAGCCATGATTCAGAGCGCAGCACATGCTTCATGAGACCATTGGCCCCACCTGCCAACGGCTATACAATCTTTGAATCTATCCAAGCATGCATTTGGGAGAGATTCTTGCAGAAACAATAAAACCCCAAGGGTTCCAGGAGATGGAAGATACCTATACATGCATCCCTCCACCGTACTGCCAGACTACCTTGTCATGGTGCCTAAAGATTCCGGCGCCAGCAATACCTTCCAATTCCTTGAGCAAACCAAACCAAATCAAAGATCTACACTGAGCTCTGGCGACAATGGCTAGGCTACGATGGCTTCAGTGCTACTGCCGAAGACCTTGTCCCTATCTCCTACAACACCCGTCGGCCCCTCTGCTTTCTTGGCATGCGTTGTCGGTCTTGGTTTGATCGTTGGTCCCAGCGTGCCTGCTTTCCAGACCTACACAATCTGACCAGATCTCTGTGAGGGTGCAGCCGCCAACAGTACCTTCTACCATCTCTTATGGCTCGATTGTCACCCGTGGAAGTGTGTCGAAGGGGGTTTCATAACCAACGTTCGCGGTGTGCCCCTCCTCATTTGCACCAAGGCCAAAGCTATGTATTTCTACAGCATACATTGATCTGCGTGCTACTGGACAACTGAATATGCATAAGTTCATTCCACGAGCTCTTGATACATTACTGACCGATCAGATACCTCTAATGACTCCAATCCTGCAGAGAGGCCAGTTAGCAACATTCCCAAGGCAACAAGTAAGTACTCAATATAGCATGTCAAGCGCCAGAGCCCATCGCAAGCCTCAAGTCAAGTCAAGGATTTTGGGGAAGCCGGAGACGATTGGCGCAAGGCTATCTGCTCCCCTGGCTTAAAATACCTGTGTTTTGGATCTGAGGTCTAGTATATTCGTTCCGGAGTAGGGGCAGAGCGGAGAGTGGATCTTGAACTTGGGACTGAAATTCGTGCCTGAGATGGTTAACGGTATAGACTGCATGGACTGTTCTAGGCCATTTGCTCTTTGCACAATACCTGGAAGCGAATGGATATTGTCCTTAGATAAACATTGGTAATTGCTTAGGTTATCCTTAGATAAACATTGGTAATTGCTTAGGTTATATGAGTAACATAAGCCTTCACAAGTGAGGAGAATAGGAAAAAGGGTATACATAAGGTAAGAAGCAACCTCTAGCATGACTTGAACGCCTCCGCAATTGAATCTGCGAGCGCCTGTATCCCCCAAATATCGTATTGCATCACACACCCAGTCTGCGCCCATATCCACTCCTTTCCCTACTCCGCCATCCATTACAACTCTCCACTACCCACCCCCATCCACCTCGTCAACAACGCCCACCCAATCAACAACGCACACCCAAGCAGCACCTTATGACTTCCCACCCACCCCTGCCCCGCCAAAACCCCCACCCGTCCCTCCCGGCCCCCTCCTCAACGCCGCAACCTGCGGATCACACGCCGTCTTCATCTCCCCCTCACTTCCCTCCCCCTCCTGCATCAACACCCTCCCACTCGCGGCATCAATCCTATTCGCACGCATCCACCTCCAATTCTCCTCATCCAACTCCGGCCACTCAGCGCGAAACTTGACTCCGCCATCCCCAGCCTTAACCGCCCCAACACCCTTTACGGATGCATTATTCCCCTTTACAGGATTCGTGCACGACCCACCACCAGTACTATTCCACCACCTACTCCTGGCAGCCAACCATTTCCGCTCGTTCTCTCCAGCCGATAAGCTCCCTGTAGTCATCTCATCGCTGGTCATGAACGACATCAGGCCGATGAGGATGGTGCTGACTTCCCATGCTGGATTGAAGGATTTGGGGTGGAAGTCTGAGATGGAGAGACAGAGGCGGGTGGAGGGTTGGAAGCGGCCGGAGGGGGTGTGCATGATGATGGCGGGCGGGGCAAAGGGGTAGTTGTGTGGGAATTTGAGCGTGCCCCAGTATTGGCCCTTGTGGTAGGGGGTGTCCTCGGGGCCGTCTATTATGTAGTGCCATTCTAGGATGTTGGATTCTGAGGGGTGGGCGGTGATATAGGGGGGTGGGTTAGCTTGGATGGTGGCATATTCGCGGGTTAGCTGGTGAGAGTGTTAGTTGTGTACTTGGAGTTGGATTAGACAGGATTGATGGGAGGAGAACTTACTCGTTTATCGGCAGCTCGTGAAGCCATGATGATATGGATTGGACTGATATGTTACTTGTTCTAGGGAGGGTATGAGGGGGAGGTCAGGATCGAGCTATATCATGGGAGCTCTAATTCCGGTTTAGATAATGGAATATTTGTATTTAGGGGATTGTGATGAATAAGTAGTGTCGAGGGAKGTGGGATGTATTAGGTACAGGTGGATTAAATATGACAAAAGAACTATGACAAGGCTGATGTCGGCGTTTACAAATGCCGATATTTCTTGGCAAGCCGCCGCCATGTTGAGCAAGTTGTATGGAGCTCTGCCTACGATCCATTGAGCTTCAATGGCGGATCCCCTGGACTCTGGAGACGATGTGAGTGATGAATCATGACCTTTGATACCTTTGGCAAGGGCTGGATAGCTGTACTGATCCGAGTCTCTGGCTAGCTCTTCGGCAAACTCCAGAAAGGCGTGGACCCAAAATTCCAAGAGGAGAAGGACAAATTGAGACATGAGAGAGAACATGCACAGCATGAGAAGGCCCGAAGACGGCTGGGCGAGCTGGTAAGCTCTCCCCCATGGATATTTTTCCCTTGCTCGACCTCCATTAAGGCCAAACTACACCAATGTCAATGCTAATTGCTGGTTCAGATCCAAGACAACTCTACATTACCAACTACAATATCCTCCATCCGGGTAATAGGTGCTCCAAACACTCGAAAATCATTCCTAGAACGCATATTCAATCCCATACTAAGCGTTAACCACGACCGCCCCTACACCCTCGCCGAAGCCATTCGCGAAGTCTCCATAGGAGCAGACAAACTTAACAGACTAGACATCTTCCACGAACCCATCTCACTATACCTAGACCGCCCACCCAAAACAGACCCCTCCACAACCCCCACAGACATAGACATCTACCTCACCGTCCGCGAAAAATCCCGCATCCTCCTCAAAACCGGCACCAGCGCCGGCAACGGCGAAGGCGAAGCCTACACCAACCTCCTCCTCCGCAACATCTTCGGCGGCGCCGAATCCCTCTCCGTCAACGCCTCCCTCGGCACCCGTACCCGCTCCTCCTACAGCGCCAGCTTCGAAACCCCCCTCCTCAGCAACCCCTCCCTCCGCCTCGAACTCGGCGGCCTCGCATCCTCCACCCAAAAAACCTGGTCCTCCCACGAAGAAGTCCTCCGCGGCGCCTTCACCAAACTCCGCTACCTAACCCCCCACAACTCCAAACACGAACTCTCCTACACCTCCCTCTGGCGCCAAATCACCTCCCTCTCCCCCTCCGCCTCCCCCACCGTTCGCCACGACGCAGGCGACTCCCTCAAATCCTCCCTCACCCACACCTGGACCCTCGACCTCCGCGACAACCCCCTGCTTCCCACCCGCGGCACCTACACCCGCTCCCTCCTCGAACTCGCCGGCTGGGGCCCCCTAGCCGGCGACGTCGCCTTCGCCAAAACAGAACTCGAAACCCAAGCCGCGACTCCCGTCCCCATCCCCGGCCTCGACGGCATATCCTTCACCACCGGCCTCCGCGCCGGCCTCCTCTACCCCCTCGCCCTAAACCACGAATCCAAACCCCGCCCCTCCCGCATCAACGACCGCTTCTCCCTCGGCGGCCCCACCGACGTCCGCGGTTTCCGTCTCTCAGGCCTAGGCCCGCATGACGGTCAAGACGCTATAGGCGGCGACATATACTACGCCTTCAGCTCGAACCTCTTATTCCCGATCCCCCGCGTCCTCCTCTCCACTCCCTTCCGGTTCCAAGCTTTCCTCACTGGCGGGCGGTTACTAGCCCTAGATAAAAGGGGGGGTAACCAGAATGAGAAAGTGGGACATGCGGTGAGGGAGTTGGTGGGGGGTGGAATGCCAAGTGTGGCGGCGGGGGTGGGACTGGTGTATGCGCATCCGGTGGCGAGGTTTGAGTTGAATTTTAGTTTGCCGTTGGTGGTGAGGAGGGGGGAGGGGGGGAGGAAGGGGGTTAGTTTTGGGGTGGGGATCAGTATGTTGTAGGGTGAATAATCATGTTTACTAGTTTTTGTGGACATTGATGAGGTGGTGAGGAGGTGATGTGCTGGTGTGATCATGATGAGTTGGGGGAGAAATGTATGTATATATTGCTGCGGAACATGAGAGCTCTTCTTGCATGTTATACTCTCCACATCGCACCCGATGTGTATGATTTCTAAAGTCTGCCTACTATTCTCAGCAAGATCTATTTCCGAATACTTCCGATCCTCCTTTCTAAATACCAATCATCACATTCCCATTGTACCTAAGCCCCATTAACCTTCCGCTCATCCTCAACTCCATTGACCTTGGCTTCATGCTCGACACCATTAACCTTCCCCTCATGCTCGACACCGTTACCCTTCCCGTCAAGCTCGACACCACTATCCTTCCTCACCCCCTCTCCCACCCCATTCACACCCTTCCCTCCCGCCCTCAACCTCGGAAACAACCCCTCCGCACACCCCCTCTCCACCAACCACCTCTCCTCCTCCCCCAACCCCTCCGCAAACTTTTCCCACCCATCCTTCATAACCTCGCACGTCTCCGCCGGTGCAAACGGGAAATCACTTCCAAACATCACATGCCCCTTCTTCGCAAACCGCATCAGTAGCGGGAGCGTATATTCATTCCCACTAAGCGCGATATCGAAATAGAAAGATTTCGCTTCATTCATGATTTCTTCTGTAGATTTCGGTGTCGTTTTGCAATTAGGCAGGAGGACGGCGGCGCGGGAGATGAGGTAGGGGAGAGTGCCGCCGGCGTGGGAGAGGATGATTTTCATGGAAGGGTGGTCGCGGATGACGTTATTAAGGATCATATCCATAGCTGCGCGGCCGGTTTCGTGGGGGAAATCGAAGAAGGGGGGGATGAGGAGGGGGTTTATAGGTCTTGGGTCGGCGGGGCCGGTGGGATGGACGAAGACGATGGCGGAGCGTTTTTCGAGTTCGGTCCAGAGGGGGAGGAAGTCGGGGTGGCCGAGGTAGTGGTTGTCATTGCCGTAGCGGGTGAAGAGGGTGATGCCGTCGGCGTGGAGAGTGTCGAGGGCGTAGGTTAGTTCTTCGATAGCGGCAGAGAGGGATTCAGTGGGGTCGGGAATGCAGGCGAAGAAACCATATTTGTGAGGGGAGGCGGTGGTGAGGGAGTGGCCGTAGAGGTTCGTGGTGCGGGCTAGGGAGGGAGCGCCGGGGCCTCGGAGGTTGAATGCGCCGGTGGTAGTGAGGGAGAGGATGGAGGTTGTGATGTTTTGGGTGGAGGAAAATGTGCTGTCGAGGTCGGTGTTCCACTGGGGGAGGGAAAAGCCACGTTCTGTCATGCCGGAGTCGTAGTACGCTGAATGTTGTTAGTGGGGTCGTTGGAGGAGAAGGAGGTGATACCTTTGCGATAGGCATCAGAGAGATAGTGATGGTGAACGTCGATTCGTCCAGCCATTGTAAAGTGGTGCAAATCTTGAGGTATGTAAGATACAGAAGATGCTTTCCGCAGCTATATCGAGAGCTGTGCTACCTCCGCCGATACACTTATATTCTTGTCTCACCATTCGGCATCATGGGTTCAAGGCAAAACTGATCAGCCTCACCGACCTCAGCACAGATCCATTAACCGATTGACGCCACGTTCAAGACTTCTAGTAAGGCACATGGCCAATCATCGGGCTGAAAACACCAAGCTTGCGAGATAGGAATCTTGTGCGCACTAGCTAAAGGAATGTGTTAGTCTACGCGATGGATGTGTTAGTCTACGCGATGGACTCAGATCACGCGGAGACGAGAGATGCTGCACAAATCAGACATAGTAGATGAAAGAACCTGCCGAACAACATTAAATGTAGCATACTACTGTTGTCAATGCGAAAGTCCATCACCAGTACCGTATTGGGTGGCTGTAACCGATGCGCATCAACCCGGGCCACACAACCGGCACCGTATGATTTACATCTTTCAACCAAGAACGGTCAAGTGAGCTATTCCTTCTTCACAGATGAGAGATCCGTTGGAAGAGTATGACGGTAGTAGCTGAGATGTGCATTGACAATCTTCAGATATCTGAATATGGCGACTTCTTGAAAGGAAAGAGTAGAAATATGTTGTCTCTAGTAACCCTCCCCACCAAGCAGTGATCATAGACTTCAATAGTATTGATCATTGTCTTTTTCCAGCCCGAATACACTAGGGTAGAGTTAGTGCGTCAACCACATATAGGGGTCCAGCCCCGAAGATGACTATAGTAAATTGACACCATGACTGTTGACAAGAGGGTGGGGGTAGACAAGACCAGCTTGACCACTGGAACCTAGCAGCCAGGTTTTCTTTGGACAATTGGCGCATTATTGCTTGTAAATCGCAAGTACCTCTAGATATGAGTGCGGCAGTGGTCTGTCATGGACCTGCAGTTCGTAGGGTTGTCATTGGATACATATTTGCGATCTCTTGGCCAGATCCTCGAACAATGCTAAGCTGCGCGGTGCATATGCACATCATCTCCATCTTGGCATTAAGATTGTTCAAGATCTGCGAGGCCGAGAACGTATCAATTTATGGGGTCGAAGGGTTTGAATTACACCTCGTTGACCGACAGCCTCCGATGTCTGGCCAGAGACGATTACGCACTTTGCTTCACAGTGATAAATTGATCTCTAATCACTGGACTAGTCAAGCACGAAGCAGGTGAGACGGGAGGAATAAGGCGCTACTCCTCCTTCCATGCCACTTGAGAGCGAGCGTGCTTACAGTCAGCACCGACGGAATTGTGCTGTCTGTGAGTGCGATTGCGAGCTGACAAGAAATCGTGAAGAGGTGAGGGAAGACGAGGGAAGACTCGGACGGAAAGTGCTCAGGTAGTCAAATTCCTCCATCAGGCTAGAGCCTTGGCAGCTGACCATCATGTCGTCTAGATAAACCCTCCGACAGCGTCCATACTGTTCTATCCTATCGCATTCAATTCCTGAGAGGTTCTGGACTAGCAAAGCTTGTGATCATGGGTCCGGTGTGGTGATCGTGCGGAGTCAGCCACGAAGAGAGAGAGGATATCTTCTTGCTTCAAGGTCGAAGGCCTGGAGAAAAGGGTACTTTGATAAMCCTGCCATGATTGGCAGATTTATTCCTAGAGAAAGCTGTGATTAGTGGTGAGAGTGCAGGCATTTTGACGATCCAGCCCAGAATGGCCCCATGTAGTAGGATTTCATTGGAAACTTCTCCAGCTACCTGGAAGAGGTGTTCCTTGCGACAATTTATTCATCCTGCCGKRCTAACGTATTACTCCCCAACGCTGATAGTCATGTCATGTTGAGGAGGCAACCTGGGTTTCGTTCCTGTGCGGAAAACAGCAGATGTCCGGGTTGGTGCTGGAACTAGAACCTTTAGCGTTGTAAATCAGCCCTACCCGATAAGGTACCCTTAAGGAACGGCAAGACCTCAGCTACCTTACCTTACCCAGCGACACTATAGTAGTAGAGGTAGGAGCGGATCGGGCAGGAGAGTCTACCTTCGGAGCCCAAGCCCAAGCCGAAATTGTGTAAGCTAGTTCCCTAGGTAGGCCAATGGAAATTATGCCCCCGGGGGCAGTCCCCCGAACATTGGTGCTCGAGGATACGCTTCCAAGGCTCTTGAAAGAACCAAACCCTACTTGTAGGAGTACAACCTAGAAATCTGTACTGCTCCATGGATATATATCGATCATCGAGTACAGATTTATCTATACGTAGAGCGGGATTGGCATACACTGGCTATACCCAAGCTTGTTTAGGGACCTAGATGAAGGAGCGTCTAAAAACGAGAAGCTCCAGCCCCATCGTACCTCTAGCACCATGGGATTTCCTAGCAGCTCTGTCCGCTCTAGAGTTGGGGCGAGGCCGCTCTCAAACCGCTTCGCAGCTTGGACACCAGGTCAAGGCGTGGCGCCTTGCCTGCGGACTTGCCTTATAACGCTGAATTTAAGGCTTTTGGTACTCCTTTTGTTCATACTGAAGCAGTAGACTCGAAGCCTGGGAATGATTCCCAGCCCGTCACTGCCTTACTTATGTGATTTGGTCCAACACTTCGGGGTCCCCTTCTACATCAATCTCCCCTTTGAGGTCCTCGTCATCCATATCCTCCTCTTTCAGTACATCCAGATTCGCTTCCTGTGGTGGCAAGCTGCCGTCACCCCTCCTCAACATTTCTACTTTCGCTTGGGTCATCTCGAAAACGTACTGTCCCAGATGCTCCACCCCAGCCATTTCCGTCCCTTCTACCTCATCTTTCAACAGCCGCTGCGTGGGAAAGACTTCCCCAGTCGTGACTATCAATTTATCCGGTCTTCCAAGGGGCAGCTCAAAGGCTCGTAGCAATTCTGGCGAAGATTGGAAAACGCTTCGGCGGCCAAGGATGTACAATCCGAGTCGTGCGCGCGAAAGCGCGACGGTAAGGCGGCGAATGTCGCGGAGGTAGCCAGGGTGGCGGGTCCTTGTCAGAGAGAGTATGATATAGTCATTCTGCTCTCCCTGGTATTTATCCACAGTCGTGACGATTCTCGGCATACCAAAAAGCCTATTCTTTGCACATCGATGGCCTAGTATGTCTTTGATCAACGCCCTTTGTCCAGCATAAGTGGTAAGCATGGAGATCCTGCTCGCTGGGTAACCAAGCAAGCACATGTATTGAAATATGGCCACGGCATATTCTGCCTCTCCTAGATTTTGAAAGAAATGGGGAGTTGGTTGCGATTCGCCTGTACCCTTGTAGTCAGGAACATCTATTAATTGATAATCATACCTAAATCCTGCATTGGCAAGTAAGTATTCAGGGTCCGATAGTACGTTTGGTAGGTTTTTAAGATCAGGGTAACGCCATTTGTAGAGTTCCGCTATGCTGGGCCGTGCGCGGCCTTGGTGGTCGAGGTTGATTGTAGGTACTCCTAGCCGGACGAAGCGGAGAAAGAGTGATTGTTCAAGGTTGGCAAATTGGCGAAACGCCATATTTTGTATTATAGGTGAGTTTTGCAGATGATCACCACACAAGACGATCCTCTGTAGCGGTGACTCGCCATTTCTGGGTTTCTGCAGGGCGAGAGGTATGAAGTTTTCGATTTCAGTAATCTGAGCTGCTTCTTCCATTATAACATTGTCGTAGTGAAAGCCTGTATCAGCAATCTCTTGGCGACGCATCGCAGCATGCGTAGTAGTCATAGCGATAATGCGTGCTTCCTTGATCATCAAGTAATTTGTTTTATCCTTACTAGTTCGGAGAATTTCGAAAGGGCGAATGTCTTCGAGACTCGTAAAGATCTTGCTGATGTGATGGTGGCAGCCACGAGCAATGTCGAACATGTCATCTTTCGTAGAATCAGAAGGGAAGAGCGGTTGGGGTGCATTTTGGAAGTAGTGATGGAAAGGAAACCGGGAGATGATATCTTCTCTAGCAGTTTCAGGAGCATTTGCAAAATCCCAGAATTTCGACCAAGCGGGTTGCACATAGACAGAGTTGAAATATCCAGCAGTCTCGCAGGTACTACCGTGGGCTCCAGGAGCGGCAAAATTTACAGCAAGCCGATCAACTTCAGCAAGCAAATAAGCTCGAGAATCCAAGAATGACTCGACCCGCCCATATTTGCTGAAGCTTTCTTCGGTCTCTAGATCACCCTCTCCTTGGCCTAATCTGAGAAGGTGCCGTCCGTCTATGTCAAGGCTCGTTATCTTTTGAAAAAGTTGATTTAGAGCCTGGTTACTGTGGGCTATCAGCAGGGTTCTCTGAGAGGGAAAGTCGTGATAGATATTGTTGATGATTTGCGTAGCTACATCTGTTTTACCGGTACCTGGGGGTCCCACAATGACTGTAAGACCGGGTTGTGTGCCCGATGCTACGGCTTCAATCTGAATAGGGGTGAAACGAACGCGATTCAATTTTGGCGCATCACTAGGGTAAGGTCCACTAGGAGGGGGGCGGTATGTGGAAACTTTAATCGAATCTGCAGCCGGCTGCATGGGCTCGGCTTCGTCACGCCGACGCTTCTTCGAGGGTTTGGGAACAACAGGATTCGAAGTAGTTGAAGTCTCAAGGATGTATGGGGGTCCTTGAGACTTGACGTCGTCGCTATGAGCTTCAATTGTCTAGGTGGTCGATTAGCTATGAGGCTGTGAGTGGTTTTGCATGATTTCCTACCTTGCCAGGAAAACTTTCCAGAAGATGCTGCCAGTTGATGAATGTGTCCTGAAAGTCAACAGCCTGGAGCCGATTCGCAAGCCGAGCGTAAGTGGCAGAGGCAGGATCCCCATAACCAAGGAATACTTCTTGGAGCCATGAGGGTAACGGCATGTCAGAAACAGCGAGTTGCTGGATGGTCTCTAAAATCTTCTTAAAATTGTTCTCCCGCTGGCTTCGGCGTACAATGACATTGATAGATTCATACACGTCAGGCCTACCCTTCAACTTGATTTCCATATCGGCCTTGAATGCAGTAGAGTCAAGATGAACAATAAGTCTTCGAATGCGAGGTCTTGCACCATTACCGTTGGTTTGATCGGGTGGGGGTTCTCTGATCGGACGACCACCCTCGTCGAGCAGCTGGACGACCTCAGCGGTACGCAGAACTAGTAGGCCAGAATTTTGTGGACCCTTCTGCTCGGCGTGGCCGTTCGTCAGGCTGTTAGAGCTCTCGCTAGCTTTCACAGCCAGCAAATAAACAACGTCATCTGGCCGGAGGGAGTCCCAATCCCGCTGAACAGGACCAGCTAGCCTGCTGACATTGAGAATTATCTCAGCTCTGACATAGGCTGGCTGATCGTATCCAACTTTCGCTGGGGCAGCTTCTAGAATACTATTCGCAATATTAGCGATGTCTTCCAGACTTGGGGAGTGTAAACTAGTGCCAATAATACTTACGCAGGTTTGGTGATGGGAAGAGCCATCCTCGAGAAGCCGTTAAACCGTACGTCTCCATCTGGGCCGGTGCCTTCAGGCTGTAGCCGCTTGATGATGTCTTCGAGGTATCTTCTTATCTCGAAAAATTGCTCGCATCGGTAAAGTACAAATGACCGCCACAGAAAATCTCCAACACTAAGATACTGGAGGTTGATTTTGGGAATAGCAAGCGAGTGGGCGCCATTATATACTTCGTTTCGCATTAGCGATGGGTCGTAAAGCTCGACCTCGGTAGGCTTCGTGGTCAAATCACGTATGGTTTCTTGGAACGTCTTCCTCCTCTCATGTGCGGTTATCAAAATCTCCATAAGCAATTCACGGTTCAGTTGGACGCCCACTGCCGAGGGGTAGGCGGTCCAAAAGCCAAGCAACGCGCAGCATTCTTCCAATTCGGTTTCTTTAAGAGACTCAAAGTGTGCTTGCAATTCCTGCCGGTGATCGATAGCTCCATAGTTGGATAAAGCTAGTATAGTAAGATCTGACTTAAAATGCTTTAGTGCAATTCTCTGCAGCCTAGCTAAGCGTTCATAATGTCTTTCATTAGTCTGGGCCCTTGAGTACTGAGTACCCGTGTTATCATCGATGGGAAAATTTACGAAATGACGGAAAAGAACAAAAAGGTCACGAAGAAGGCCATTGGCTTGGACATTGAACATTGGGGATATTCGAACCAAAGCCAGGAGATTCATGTCTTGAATCAGCGTATTGACATACCGCCTAGTAGGCAATTGACTTTCAAGGTCAGTAAGAAGCTCAAGGAAGCGTTCGCAGTAGATGAGATTTTCTATTGCTGGGTCAACACTGACGATGCTCCGAGTGTGGGCCGAATTACCTGAAGTCCCGTTGAACAGACGTCCCACAAAATCCATCAACAGTGTGTATAGCCAAGCTCGTTCAAATCGTAATCTTGCTTGTGCCTCTTCGTCGGCCCCCTCGTATCGTCTAGCAGCTGCCCGCCATGCTTTTCTGAGTTGTCCATGTTCCTCGAATTTGTGCTCTCGAGCTGAATCGCTCGCCAAATTATGCCATATCGATATCGAGACAAGTGGCGCGCACTCTTTGCGTACAAGCCCATTGTCTAGCGATTGGAAGGCACTTATGAGAAAAGTAAGCAGATGTGTTCTAATTTTGGCGCTTAGAGAAGCGTCCAAGCTCATTGATAGAACACGACGGAAAAAGGATGAGAAGGGTGGAGGGTCATCGGAGAAAACATCTGGCAATGGTCAGATTGACGTCTAGTGTACGCAAATGAGTACTAACCCCAGCTTGGGAGGCCTTCTCTGCTTTTGACGGTCACCAACAATGCCGTCAGTAGCACATGGTAGTTGGTCGAGGCATCGGTGTAGCCAGGCCATAGATAGCTAATCACAGTCAACACGATGTATCCGTAGGTTGAGGCACCGTACTTCTCTAAGAGCTGTGAATTCTCAAGTTGTAGCAGAGATCGAAAGAGAAAATCTTCGGCCTCTAATACATCCCAGATCTCATTTTTGATGATCTCAGACTTGACCTTCCCTGACTTCGAAGGTCTCGACCAATGTTTTTGGGCGAGCTGAGTCCAACGGTTGTCATCTTCCAGCTCTTCACCAGCCGAGAAAAGCCCTGCTTCTGGTCTGCTAAATTCTGGCATTGCTGTTTGATAGTGCCGTCAGAGGTCGCAACGAAATCCGTCTGACGTTGGTCAAACTAGAAGTACACGCTGGACAAGACCTCATCCCGTAGCTCCCCAATTCACCTTTGCCTGCGTCGTGCCCAGGCTTGTGAAAGTCGCGTCAAAAGAGCCTTGGTAGGGCTGGACGGTTCCAGCGCTAGCGCGTGTTTTAGGCTCCGGCCCGCAGAGCCTCAAGCAATGATCGACGCCATCATCCTAATGCGTGTTATAACAATGAACCCTCCGTTTTGAAATTTGGCGCCTCGTCATGTCGACTCGAATGCACAGGCAGTTCGAACATGTGTAGCGCGCCACTCGAGTCTGTGAATGACTTCACAGCCAGCTTCAAAAGGCTACTAGCGAGCGCGCGAGGCGTCAAACCAAATGGGGGTATCGAGCCAGCCTTGACTACAGCAGATTTTAAAGGAGAGATCAAGGCCATCGGACAGAAGTCGCAAGGAGCCCCTAATCGAGAATACGCCGCAATCGAGACCGCGTGTCGAAACATCTTTTACAATCTTCTGGTAAGACTACGCGTAGGGACCAAGACTCAGACTAACGATCTCAGGCATCAAGATCTATCGAGGATCCTGCTTTCAGTGAAGTATGGAATCTTTTCGATGTCTTATCTATTCTCTCGGACTTAGGTAAGACCTCCGAATTTGATCTAAGAAAACTTGGACTAAAAATTCAAAGAATACTGTGAACCCAGCTTGCTGTTCTGGCTAGTAGAAGAGTTGTTGGATACGCAGACGATCGACGGTTGTAGGGTGGTCTTTGACTATCTCGACTCGAGGAGAGAGCGCATTACTGCGGTCAGTACACTTCAATCCCTTCCCTTCTCTGATCCGCACCTCGGTCTGATCAATGCTGCAGAAACATTTCAAACAGAAAAGTCTCATCATATTAAGGGCTTGCAACGAACTCCTCCGTCGACTTTCGCGAGCGGAAGACACGGTGTTCTGTGGTAGAGTGTTCATATTCCTTTTCCAGAGCTTCCCACTGGGTGACAGAAGCTCCGTTAACTTGAGGGGAGAATATCATGTCGAAAATTTCACAGTCTACGAGGAATTGCTTCCAAAGTACGAAGCGGGGCTGGAAGATGAAATGGATATTGATAAAGAGAACGGAACAAGAGAGGTAGAGGACGGTGCGAAGAAGGCAGGACAGGAGCCGGCCACCGAACAAACAAATCGCTCTGGGGAACAAACTGGAGCTTCGTCGAAGACCGTCAAATTCGATTCGCAGGAAGAGAAACCGCGGGAAAGTGCACCGGATATGGACACTCTTTATCCCGTCTTCTGGTCTCTTCAAACGAATTTCTCTAACCCAACCCGACTATTTGACGAGTCAAGTTTACAAACGTTCCGGATTGGACTTGAAGCGACGATGCGCAAGTTTAGAGAAGTGCATCATGAACTACAAGCTCGAGGTACATCGAAACTTCCAGACGAGAACAAGCGCGGAGTCAAACGAAAGCGTATTGGTCAAGAGGATGAGCTGTCGAGTAGTTTCAATCCTAAATATTTGACAAGCCGGGATCTTTTCGATTTGGAGGTAAGAATTGGTTACATTCAAGATGCCACCTGCTGACACTCATAAGATCAGCGATCTCGCCTTTCGCCGCCACATCTTGGTACAAGCGTTAATCCTGCTTGACTTTCTTCTATCGCTCACCCCCAAAGCCAAGAAGAAGCTTGAACATACCAGCAACAAATCGGTACTCTATAGCTACACGTTGAACGAGGAAAACGTATGTCACATTAAAACCATCCCTGGTGGTGTTCGATGATGACTAACTACGACAGGCGAAATGGGCGTCTACCGTGCGGAACGATATAGCAGATTATCTACAACAGGGTACAGAAGGCAGATTCTACTATCGGATGGTGGATACTGTTTTGTCAAGAGACAAGAATTGGGTTTACTGGAAAGCCGAAAGCTGTCCACCCATTCAACGTGATCCTGTCTCCGCCCCTGACTTTGCGGAAGCGCAGACTGGTGCACAAAGAGCATGTGCAAACAAGAGACTAAGACCCACACCTATGGGATCTCTGGATCTCAAGTTCCTTACGGACCGAAGTGATACTGATGGAATGGAGAAGTTGAAGGATCCCGAGAGGTGAATAACATGTCCATGCTTGCTGGGTACGTCTAACTCTTCTAGGTATACAATCCCTACTGCAGAATCATTTAGAGGACCGATTGGCGACGATGACTTTGAGATTAGCTTGGCGAAGACGGACGAAGAGAAACAATCACTGATTGATGCACGGGCGAGCAAGCTATGGCGAACGCTTCGGATTGCATCGAAAGGCAAACTTAATCTCTTCGACAAAATCGATGACGGCAATAAACTAGATGCGCTGTTCGAGCCTGAGGTCGACGAGAGTAAAGAGAAAGAGGTGAATGGGATGGAAGACAACCAAGAGCAATCAAACAGAGAATCAACGCCGCTCCCGATTGTTACAGAGAAGGAAGCAGCGAGTAAGGATAGAATGGAGGCAGTGCAAGAGGCACCTATCAAGTAGACACCAAATATAACGTAGAACGAATATTTGCATTCCGCATAGTAACAGCTTTCGTAAATATGCCGGTGCTACCACACCTGCTCGATGTAGGTTAAATCAACAGCTATAATTCGACCACAGACTGAGATATTTGGTCCTTGATAATTTGCTTCGCCACTTGAGGTGTGAGAAAAGAAAACGGTTAGGATTGCAGTTTCACACTTTCAACTTCCATCAATGTTGTTCCATCTCTTTAGTCTTACTCTTGTAGCGCCCTCACTGCACGTGTGGCTGCTACTTGCCTCCGGCTATTCTGCCTAATGATTACTACAGTCCTCCAAGCATTCTCTAAACCACATTACATGGTATACTGCTTGCTCACTCAGACGGTCTTGCCACTTCATACCAACTCACCTAATGATGCGGACATTCCCAGCCGATGCACGTAGGCCCGGAGACGGCCTGATGGGAGTCAACGAGTGTCACATTGTGCCGTTCGCTACCCAATGCTTTCTCACTTTTCTTTAGGGTCGGCATCGAAGAGTCCATTACCGGTTCCTTCCAGCGGCGCGCTAGGTTGGCCTCCTGAATGGCCCCCAATGGAGGCGGCGTTACTATGGGAGCTCTAGAGGGCTACGGGCATCTAATTACACGCTGCTACCCCCTTCGGACACGAAGGCGAGCATCCTTAAGTCCATCACATCTTAGGTGAGAGCCTTACGTCGTCGGCGTCCCCAGCGGCATAGCCACCGGACAACACTTCTTTTGAATACTGAGAAAATTCTTACGTCCGAGCACGACATATTTGAACTGGTTCGTGATAAGGGTCTCGGTTGACAATCAGGGAATAGTCATTGTGTGCCTTGCAGCATGACTTGAGTTAGTGGTTTGCAGCATAGACCTGCCCAAACAGTCATGATGCATACAACTACTCGACTATCTTACGTCCAATCTCCAATGATCAGGCTTCAATAAGCATCATTCCGACGGTTTCTCGCATTGGATACGTGTTTCCCAACCTCCAGGGGATTCTGAACCTGTTGCGACTGATTGTGTAGGAAGCCAGGTGGGGGTAAAAACCCCAACGTTGATCCAACTCCTGCACTGCCTGCGCAACCAACATCTGCAATCTTAGTCACTCACAAGCTCACAGCGCATATACCCATAGATGCAAACGGAGCATAGAGTCTACATAAGAAATTCGCAATGTGCGAAGCGCTGATTACTCAACAAGTCTGGAGGGGTTTTCTTAATAGGAACCCCCAATCGATTGCCCTGGGGCTAAGTTCGATCTTGGGTGAACCTCCGGTGTAACCTCCCAGGCGAAGATCTGTCATTATTGAGATGACGACCGCGAGTCTCCGTGGCACGATGTGGGGCGTTCCTATGTGCCCAGCCGGATGCTACATGTAACTCGCCATCATCATGCTTGTGTTATCAAAGACACTGGGTCGACGAGCCAATCTCGCACACCCAACTTGACAGTGCATCTAAGGTCATGAGTTTCGCAAAGCAGTTCTCATCTCGTACATACCAGGAATAGCTTATCTTCGGGGCTTCCCCACGACAGTCGATGTTCAACGCTTTTACGCCTTACTTTAGGCAAGCCTATCGTACTAGCTCCGAAGGATGCTTAGGCAAACTGGAAATATCAATCTCTAAATAGTCCAAGTCTGACACCCTGATGGCCGTAATGAAGTTGCGGCAGAGTCTTGCTGCTATGATGGGTAATGCAATGATCACCTCGAAGTGATGCTATGTAGCGCTTGAAACGATTTCATTCATGTCATAAGATGTTTCAGGTAGTAGGCTCATATATGGAACGCCTAGTGGTTCGCCTCTGCTACCGCCCTATAATGTTGGTTTCATCATCTGGACGCGTGCACTGTACGAGCCTTCAATGCTTAGTGGCATCCTTGATTGAAGACTAAAGAGCTGCTTCGTGGACGCTAAATGATTGGTAGGGGCTGTGGGTGAGGAAAGAGCACGGCATTCCATTGTACGCCTCGAAATGTCGATCCAATAAGACGCAGGTTTTACAGCCACACAACATCTGACATTGTACACCAAGTCCAGGGCTGGTAGCCCGGCTTCTCCGTTCCGTGTGCACCTAGGCGGCGGCTATGACAAGGTTCTTCTTGGAGCTCTCGTGTGAGGCTATCTGATGTGAAAGAACCCTTACTATCAAGACTGCGTTCACTGGCCCTACAACTTGGAGGTCTCCGAATCTATATCTTTCGACTATCCATGAAGAACGATGCTAACCTGCCTGCCCTCTTTTCGGTTCTCTATTCCTACAGTATTACTTCTTTTGCGCTGGGATACTGAGGACGGGGATAACTGCACTTAGGGAAATCCTTCCGATTAGGTTGCAGCAAGAAAAGCCGCGGCAGATTATCAGCAACATTCTATGCAGTACGGTGAGTGGTGGACTCTATGACAGGTGTCCGTAATGATCCGTCGAATAGAAGTCTGGCCCTATTGTTGCTGGCTGAGCCAGCACCCACATCCCCTTCACAATTTGGTAATTGGGGGTAGCCACCTGCATTGGGCTGATATCCCCAACATGCAACAGCATTGAATAGGCGCAGGTCCCAGGACAATGGCAGAAGAGTAGCTGACGTTTCTCGAGCCCATCGTTGCGCCAGCTAACTATACAATACTAATTGTTCGGGGTTTCCCGTCATCCTTGACACCGAACCCCCACACAAGCCACATGTTCTCAACATCTGTTCGTCGTTGCTACTGCTCTCGTTTCAGCGTGCCTTCGGTGAACAGGGTGTCACTTTCGTGTTGGCAGTACCTAAATGACCCACTTGGTATCGAATCTCCGCGATATCGCTACTAGGCAGCCGGCGCCGAAGGGATCTAGGTTCTAAGAAAGGCTATTGAAAGGATCGCCCTGCTGACTGACTCTTCTCGCTTTCATTTCGTACGCAACCATTATTCTCGCAACATCTTCCTCAGCACTAATTACAGTCCGGGTAATCTAGTGCCCTACCATCATCCCGTCATCAGTAGTGGACACCTAGCTGTATGTACTTGGTGATGACCAATTGTACATATAATAGTTGCCACGAGCCTGCATCCGTGGTCTTCCTCAACCATTATTAAAGAGAGCTGTTTGCCTTCAAGGTGTCCATCATTCCTTCCATCTTCACCTGAGTCGCCATCAAAGTCTGGACATCATCTCGTATCAGGGCGTCGACGCTGCCCTGGTAACCCAACGCTGCAATATAGCTACCACAATCAATCGCCTTCCATTTGAAGAACATCACAGAATCTAGCTTATGGCGGCTGGTTTGCTCCAAGGAACGGAAGAAGTATGGCATCGCAGCCCCAGAGAGGCTACCAGTATGGATCTTCTCGGGGAATCGCATCTGGCCGGACCGACCAGGGACGGGGAATTGGCTCCGGGGGAAGAGACAGGGAAGGCATTCACCTTCTTCCACGGGATTCCACCTCAGGCTTCTCTCGTGGTACTCCTGCCAACGCACGAACCCAGACTTCAGCGTTTGCCAGTTCTGCTTCTCAATACACACCCGAGGTTGTCTTGACCGAGGCGGAACATCAAGCGGGGGAAGAGGAGGATCTTGTTTCATCTTCAGAAGATGAAGAGGAGGGTATGGAAGGGACAGAAGGTCACAAATCAAGTGCAGAAAGATTAGCGGAGAAGCGCAAAATGAAACGTTTCAGGTTTGTGCTCTTTCCGTGGGCGATAGTCGATAGACTGACTGGCCGTTCAAGATTGACGCATGCTCAAACCCGATACCTTATGAACGAATTCGCCCGTCAGGCTCATCCAAACGCGGAGCAGCGCGAGAGATTATCGCGCGACATCCCGGGACTTACCCCACGGCAGGTGCAAGTATGGTTCCAGAACAGGTATACTTGTCATCGAAGCATCTTTTGTTTTTCATCAAGGCTTATGAGCAACTACAGACGAGCAAAACTGAAGAGGTTAACGACCGATGACCAGGAGCGTATGATGAGGTCAAGAGCTCTGCCCGAAGACTTCGACTTTGCTCAAACGTTACAACCTAATTTGAGAGATACTCGATCACCATATGAGACTATACCTTCTTTCAACAATCTTAGCTTGACTGGTGGTGGCATGCAGCAAAGACCTGCCTTAGATCCAGGTTCACAGAGGCGCAATGTTGCCCCTACTGCGATGCCTTCTGTTTACACCAATTTCCCGCCAACTGCTGGCTCTGCTGCAGGTTCTGCCAACTTATCACCAGTTTCGTCAATCAATGAGGGGTCGCAGTACTCCGGATCTCAGTACTCGGAAAATCTGTCTCCCCTGACTACGAGTACCCATCTGGCTAGCCCTTTTGGTAGGTCAAACAGCCTGTCCGCACCTTCGCAAGGACATCAGCATCGGGTTGAGCAGTCACGGCAAAGGAGTGCAACTTACGTTCAGCCAAATCCAGTTTTCGTTGGAAATGCTGGCGCCTATGGAGATTATGAACCAGAAAGTGCTCCTCACACATCATATCTCCCTCAGATCTCTTCACAACGTGCTACAACCGTTCTCCAAGGACCAGAACCACCGCATATGGTCTCTCCATTAGAACCCTCCAATGCAAGCCCCGACCTCCAGCGACAGGCCACGTACCCACAACCCGCAGTAGCGCCGGGATACTATGGACCATCCCACGCGGCCCAGAACGTTGAGCTCGGTGGGTGGCAAAGAGGGCAGCTTGCGCCTGAAACTCTTCGATATGATCTGTCAAATTCATCAACAGGAGGTTTTGGAATACCTCCAGCTGGACAGCCCCATAGCAGTCCAAATCCGGGCTCTGATCCTCATATGTACGACCACGTGAGCAGCTATCAGTATGCAGGGGATCCAAGGTTTTTGGCGGAGCCAGGTCGACAGTCCTTTCCCGCTCCCAGCGATACTCATGCAGCGAGTGGTGCTAGCAGACGAAGAGGAGGCAATTCCCCCAGCTATGGGCCACGTTCATGGTAGTTGCCTTGGTCATGCTGTTCCGTGAAATCCGTTGAATCTGGCATAATTCACGCTTGACATTGAGAACTCCGGCATCAAGATACAGCAATGCCGTAGTCGATATCTTTCATACAAAAATGCCTCCCCCATATCTCGATATCATATGAAAGATTTTGGCGTATAAAGAGCACGTCTCCAGAGAGCTCGACATGCGCTATTCGATTGGTCGTTAATCCTAGATACTACTGACAGAGCATCAGAAGCTGAAGACGCACTTCTCCAAACACGACTTGACCTCGGCTCCTGATTACCTAGCTCATCTTCCGCTACAGTCTCGATCCACACTTGACCGAAACGGGTTTCATGACAGGACACAAGCTCTACCTTCAAAAGTCGCTCATCCTTGCGTCATGGTGAGAGGGCTTTGTCATGGCAGGAATCTTCCGTTCGGAGGATCAACTCATCGAATCCGCCGTACAAGGAGACACTTGAGGCAAACAGCGAACCTCACGAATAAAATAAGAATCGGAAGGTTACATCATTGTTGGATTTCCGAAGGTAGCCCATACGTATGTGAAACACGAATCCAACACCGTTGGGAACTTTGGTGTGGCTTGGCAGCCTTGACCAACACAGATCTTGCCACCTCCGCCGTTGGAGGCGAAAAGCGCGGCGGAGAGCAAGGTTGATAAGGCATCTTACTGGACTATGATCCCTTACGAAACAAATTGACGGAAGGGGCCGATCCTGCCAGGGGGGGCAGGCTATTCATGGAGATTACGCTGAAGATTACGTTGAAGTGAATAGGGCCGAATCCAAGCGAATTAGCCAATCGGAACTGTGCCTCTGCTTATGTAAGTAATGAATATGCCCCTATTCAGGTCTTACTATAAGCAAGCTGTTCCTCCTTATCCGTAGCTGTCGTACCTCTATGTTAATGATGACTTGATTTTGTCACTGTCTGTTCAACGTATACGTACCACATAAGTGGGTCACTGTCTATTCCCATCCATCGCATCACCTTCTTTCTATGTAACGCAATATTCATCCAAGTACTACCTTACCTTTTCAGATCCATCCCCGATATTGCTTATCCACAACAACACACGCCCCTCAACCCCAAAGCACGGAGACGCCGATATTCGAGAATAATACGTGTGCTTACCTAGGCATAGCAAATTCGTCACCCAAAAGTAAGGAGTCAACTACGTGCGTGGCAGCCTCAATGACAAATATCATTATTCAGTAATAGTCATCTCAAATAATCATTTCGTCTAAGAAGGAACTGTTAGACATGGAAGCACACARAGCGCTGAACATCTCACCTCTGCTTCGTCCACCCCTGCCCAGTACTACTAGCATATCCCCTAATTCCAAGACCCTTCCCCATCAAGCTATCAAACAGATCCAGGAACATCATTCCCCTTTACCCATCAGACCTAATACTCGACTCTCATGCACATGAGTGTGACAAATCATCTTCCAACACCACTTCCTCGCACCGTCCCCTCTCATCTCATATCCTCAAAAATCAAACACTAAACTCATACCCTCACATACTCTTCTTCCTACATCTATCTCCCCTCTCATCCCACCACTCTCAAACATCAAACACTAAACTCATACCCTCACGTTCCCCTTCTTCCAACATCTGTCTCCCCTCTCATCTCACTACCCTCAGATATCAAACACTAGACTCATAGCCTCGCATTCCCCCTCTCTCGGCATCTACCTCCCCTCTCATCCCATCCCATCATCACCACCCCCAGCCCCCGGCCGCCACCGTCCATCAAACCTACTATAGAAACTAGCTCCCTAACAACACACTCCTTCCCTCAATCATCTAACACAGCCCCCAAACACAGCACACCCATTCCACTTTATGAACTTGGGATGGAAAYCTAAGCCTATTTRTCTACCTTAAATGAAGTAGAGATGTAAGGGATTCATGTGTTCATTCATTATTCTCTCTTCTCCTCACCTCTTCTCTTTTATATACTGCCATGGGGTGGTAAAGGGGCTACATCGGGTATATGTTGCATTCATATTAAGCAGGGGGGTCTCATGATTGCCATAACACCAGGCCAGCGAAGGGAGTCACCTTACACGCGGTGCTGGCTACGAACCTTCTCTTTTTGGAGAGGAGAGCTAAGAGACTCCTACAGAACTATATGGCCCCTTAACCTAGAACCATATACATACAGTACACGAACAAGCAGGCCGATACAGGCCAGCTAGTAGCTGGCAGCTATTGAACACGCGTATACAGACCCATGCAAGATACGTATAACCTACTCATCCTATGACCCTTCTCATACAATCATATATATATATATAAATACATACACTACTACTAGAAAACTAATCAAGTTTAAAAAGTTATATACCCTCTACTCACTAAGAGTATGTAGTATTCACTCTAATAACGTCGCTGTATCTGTCTAGGGAAGCCTTTATTTAGAGCTTAGGTTAGTAGGTATATACCACAATCTCTATATAAGGCATCCCCAGATGTCTACCATAATAGATAGATGGATGGAAAGACTAGCAAAGATAGCGCTGCATAGCGCCCTTGTGGCTACTAGGGTAGGTTATAGATGAGTCAATTGATCAGTCCGTGCAAGTTGAACAATATTAGAGTCTTGAATCTCARAATCTGTGTTAAGGAGTTTTCTGCGTTTGGCAGAATGTTCAATTTAGGCTCTCTTCTAGTACTTTGGGGAAATGGAAAGGTAGGGGGATTCTGTTTTATTTTCATTTCATGTTGCGTTTCTAGGCTTCATAAGTCGTCGTACGTAAATGCTGAAAGACTCTTCAAATCACAGTCACTTATTCAGCATCCCCCCTTTCCCCCAATCATCCACCCTCTTACCTCTCACATCTCACACCCCCACCCCCAGCTCGACAGCCACTAACTGTCCCCCCACCCTCACCTCCTCTCCCCCCTCCACAACCGGCACCGCCAACCCCCCCGCTGTCGTCACATACAACACTCCATCCCCCCCCAACTGCGCACTCGTCGGCTCCGCAATCGTCGTCGAATTCACGTTCCCAGCAACAATCTCCTGCCTCCCATTCCTCGTGTTAACCTCCGCAATAGAATTCCCCTGCGACGTAGCCAGAAACGCGTTTCCGAAAACATCAAAGGTGAAATCGTCATAACTTTCTCCTGGAGGGGCGTGTGCTACAATTTCAGCGGGGCCGGCGGCTGTGAGGTTGTGGTGAAGCGGGATTTTAGCGAGGATAGCGAGCGCGGAGTTTGTGAAATAGAGGGCTGGGGGGTTGGAATTGGGGAGGAGTTTTATACCGTTGATGCCGATGCCGGGGGGGGCGGCGGTGGGGAGCATGAGGGGGTCGGAGAAGGCCTGATGGGAGATTCCGGTTGTGATGTCGGTGAGCCAGATGACGCCGAGGACGGAGTCGGCGGTTAGTATTTCGTTGGGGGTGAAGGTTGTGGCGCCGTTGAGGAGGTTGGCGCCGGAGAGGGTGGCTGCGAGGGAGACTTCTACGTTTGGATTGGGGTTGTGGGGGGTTGGTGGGGGGAAAGAGATGCGGTAGAGGCGGTTTGAGCCTGGGACGGTGGAGAGGGTTTGTAAGCTGCCGTTGGCAACGATGACGTAGAAGGTGTCTGGGGTTGTTTGGGTGATGCCGACGGTCCAGGTGGCGTCGGTGAAGTTGTGGATGAGGCTTTCTTGGGCGGGGGTGGTGAAGGGGTTTATTTGGTAGAGGGAGGGGGAGGTGAGGGATGTGATGAGGATGGAGCCGCAGGGGCGGATGGCGAGGTTTTCGAGCCAGGTGCCAATGGGGAATTGGTAGATTTGTTTGGTGGGATAGAGGGCGGTGGTGAGGGTGGAGAGTAAGGGAAGAAAGAGGTGGTAGTGGTAGCGCATGGTGATGGTGGTTGCTGAGCTGGCTCGATAGAGTACCTTACCTGAAGAACCAACAGCGAATTCTTCAATACTCACTTTTTCTACAAAGGGATTGTGGCGCCTTTATATCTTCTTCTGCCTACCTCATATCCTTCGCTTTTCGTAGGCGTGCATTGGTCTTGACGACACCGCTTGGCTTTACAAATCGTTCATCCTTCGCTCCCCACATTCAAGGCTCGAAGTGGTATTCCTGGCGCCTCACCCGACTCCCCAGGCGACTCCTTAGCCATTTTACATCGATTCCAGACCAGTAAAACGATAGGGAGAGACGCAGGCAGTAGGAAGGATTCAATAATCCTTCCGCCATGCAGGCACCGCTCCAATCAACGTGGCTAGTGGCTCGTCGGCGGCCTGCAAAGGGTATGCTTTAGCGATGAACATGTCGCCAGTGTTGCCCTGGCAGCCCTTGATCCCACGTGGCCGGGACGACAATTCAAGCAGTAGTGCTTCGTGCATTATGAAGTACAGCAGCAATATCATCGATGAACAGAAGAGCCTCCTTTGCCAGCTGCTGGGATTCCCTCTCTTTCGTGGAGCCTAAAGTAATCTCTGTTATCGCGGGGAGTAGGCCCCGGAACGATGTCCTATCAGGCTGCTAACGGAGCCCGCAATCAGCTTATCTCGGAAAAACCTCGCCTAATACTGCCCATAATTAGGTAAGATAGTTCACCCTAATGGGGCGGCTGTCGGGGGAACGTTAGCCTTGTCTTGTCTCGGTAATAAGGTAGCGAGGTTAGTAAGGTACTAAGGCTTCTAGAAGTTTGCTGACATGCAACCGGGCACAACCTCGTGGAAGGGCTTAGGCAAGGTGAGAATCCTCCTTGGGAGGTTTGGAAGTGATCACGACTGTTAAATCAGGTCGATTTGTAACTTACGAGGCAGCCAACGAGCGGGTTCTTGAATCGATGTGATATGACCCTATGAAGTAACACACGAAGAACCTCATCCACCTCTAATGCTCATCATTTTACCACTCCCTCAACAGATCTATCATACAATCATAGATGCATCGAGCATCCAGGACTATGCTTCCATCCACGAGCACGAATCATCCAATGAAACTAGGTAGTTCTACCAAGACCGCCAACGATCAGGCTCTTTGCTGTGAGAATGAGGAAATTAATGACCAGCCTGTTACGCCTTGCGACGAGAAAGCCAGAGATGGGGCCGTAGGACTGATGTGAGTCTTCTACCACAGAGACCAGATGCACAGGCATACTCATTACCACAAGCAATCAGTACGGTGCCTTACCGGGACTGCTCCAACTGCCAATAGAGATCAGAGACATGATCTACAGCCACGTCCTAGGAGGTATGCTCCTTCATAATTCTCGCGGAAGTCCTACCCGGCCCAAGTGGATTATCTGCCGGGCCACAATCTCAGAAAGGACCGCGCAAAAACATTTCGATCAGGCAAAAGCTCCTGCATGGTACGTTGAAAGCGACGCAGATCGTCATGCCGAATGTTACGATAATACAAGCCATTTACCACGCCTGGATTTAAACCTGCTCTTAGTCTGCCGTCAAGTATACCGCGAAGCAAAACGCATCCTATTTTCCACAAACACATTCTCATTCCGTCGATGTGCGGGGCTACGTACCTTCCTGGACCTTGACCCGCTATACAGATCGCTCCGGCCCTTCCCATGTCGAAATCATCGTCTTGCAGTCTGTAGCATACACCTCAATATAAGCATACAGTGCATGAAAGATGCAGTGGCCTGGCACATAATCATGGCCCAAATCGCTAACGTCCTACCAAACCTCCGGAACATCAATATTAGTTTCACCCAAGGCACACCATTCTTCTCCTACGAACGAAGAGATCCATCGTATGTTGCTCAAGATGACGCAGCCCAGTGGAATATTCTCATGGAAAGCCTACTCCATCTTGCAAGTCTACCATTGAGGAGCGTGACTTTCGATATCAATGATAGGAATGTGTGTCATCGCTGGTGTAGTGCTAGGATTTTTCTTTCACCACCAGAAGACTTTGACGTGTATCTATCGGCCGAGGAGCGTTATCGCTGGAGCCTTGAGGAAAAGCAATCGAGAGCTAAAGCTGTCAAAGATGCCATTCTCAGGTCTGACGGCTGAGGTGGCGGAATGATAGAATTGAGGGGTGGAATCGCAGGGCTTTGTTTGAATGGGACTGTTGGTCTTAGACATAACGGGACGGCCGGCTAGAGCCCTCAAATCAAAAAGGTGGGAGTGGCTTGTTATCTCCCTCAAGACATGCCCATGAATAGATATAAGGTCATGCAAACTAGGTAACTCCCCTTGTAAGAGGCAATGAATTGTTAAGCTGTGATAAATAAGGCCTAGAAATGTTTTCATATGCTCAATAATAAAGCTGCGATCTGAATCCCCAGCACCACATCAATCGCCAAACAAGCCGCAGTATATACACTCATCCAAGCTGCGCCACAATATTATTCTCATCCTTCCACGCCTGCGCCACATACCTATCCCCCCCAAAAACCGCATTAGCAAACTTCACCCACCCCCCTCCCCTCCTCCTCTTTCCCTCCCCCTCCCCCTCCCCACAAAAAACACAAAAACCCACTTACTTAGTATGACTCCCCCTCGCAACCATATCTCCTCCCTCATTAAAGAACGCAACAGACGTAAAAGCCAACGTCTTCCCAAACCTATCACAAGTAGCTTTGGCGAGGATCTTATCGCCGATTTTACCCCCGGAGGAGATGTAGGTTACGTTTAGGTCGGTGGAGACGCCGGTAGAGAAGAGGCCGCGAGATGCGACGGCTAGGGAGCCGCCGAGATCGACTGGGAGGGTTAGTTTTTGAGGTGGTGATTGTGGGAGGAGGGATGAGAGGGAGAAAGGGGGGAAGGGTGGAAGGGGAATTTACCCATGCTGGCTATGGTGCCGCCGTGGAGGATGCCGAGGCGGTTCTGGGGGGGAAGAGTTAGTGGTATGGTTGTGCAGGGAGAGGGGGTGGGTTGTGGGGGCAAGAGACGTACGGTGTGTTCTTTTTGGACGGAGAGTTCGAAATTGACGGCGGAGTGGGTTGCGTTTGTTATTTTGAGCTTTGAAGGAGAGGAATAAGCTACGGTAACGAGGTGCACTTGTTCAAAAGACTTGAATATACATTGATAACGTTGAGATATTGCAAATTTTAGGCGCATGTTTTGCTATGGTTCTTTCTTATTGGAAGAGGGATCAAGCTAAGATACATGGCAAAAGAATAAAATAAACCAAAAACCAAAGACCAGAAAACAAGAAACAAAAAACAAAATCCAAATGGCAGGAAGTGATGCATCTATGGAGTCATCTTACACCATCAAGTAGTCTTAGAGATACATGTTCATCAGCTATAATTTTCGAAGAATGATCTCGTGCTGTCTACCTGGGCTCGAGACCAGAATTTGCCCTAAATGACTCCCACACCTGCGTCATGTAAGTTCAACGAGTTCAATAACAGATACATGAGATATTGCTGTACCGAATTGACAAATTTGGACACTAATGCAGATTTGTTCGCCATGATGAATGACTACGGGAGCAGAGGCGGCGATGGGTTTATATGATAGATTGGTAGCGGACGAAGGTCCGATTTTCTTGGCGTTGTCATATTTCCCGACAAGGCATCTTTGACAACCATGACCACACCAGACATACCCATAGATGTATAGATAACATTGGCTACGTCGAAGAGAAGGATTCAGCGTCAAAGGACAAGATGTCGGCTTCTTCTCTTCGATCCTTTGAGTACCTGGAAGGTCTTCCAGGTACAACCTTCAACCGGCTGTACAAGCAACCCTCTACAGCGCTTGCTATATTCAGGCGCATGCTTCCACACCTAGGTACGCATCTATATATATCGAGCCATTTGCTCTGTTTCTGACTGGACCAGCTAAGAATTTTGTCATGGCTCTGCTATATATCAGCCGGCCTATGCCCGTCACAGATCTCGAGGCTTGGGTTCGGCCGGATGGTAGACTGTAGGCTGTAGGCAGCACAAACATCTAATTGCACGCTTCTAATGCTAGAAAAGTGAACGCGACAATGCCATCGATCTCCTCGAAAGATTGCACATCCTAACCGCTACAACAAGACCCGGAAAACCACGAGCTTATACTCTGACCAACCCGTTCGCAGCTTCTCTACGACTTGCGTTGACAGGAGGCGGAAATCATAAATCTTTCGGTGTACCTTCGAATATCTCAGACGACGATCACGTCACGATTCCAGAACTGGATGAGTTCGCGCGGAGACAGTGGGAAGGAGTACTTGGCTACATGGTTGGCAGCACGGGAATAGATCTTGCCAATGACGGCGTTGAGCTTAGCCCTGGCGTGCAGCATTTGCTGAAGCAGGGCGGACTCGTCGAAACAAGGGGAAGAAGAGTTGAGATCACGCAAGATGGTTTCGCATTTATCCTCCAGGAGGTGAACGCTCAAGTCTGGACAATGCTAATCCTCTACCTCCAAAATGCCGAAGCGGTACGCATCCGCACCCTGATATCCCCAAAACCCTACTAACCCTTCCCCAGCTAAACATGGACGAAGTCGACGTCCTCTCCTTCCTCTTCACCCTCGGATCCCTCGAACTCGGCCTCCCCTACTCCAAAGCCAACCTCACCCCCACCCAATCCCAAATGCTCCTCGACCTCGGCGACTTCGGCATCATCCACCAAACCACCCCCACCTCCACGCACTTCCACCCCACCCGCCTCGCCACAACCCTCACCTCCGACTCCAACGGCCTGCGCACCTCCTCCCTCGCCTCCTCCACCTCCACCACAACCGGTGGCTTCATCGTCATCGAAACAAACTACCGCATCTACGCCTACACCTCCTCCGCCCTCCAAATCGCAATCCTCCAACTCTTCACCCGCCTTATCACCCGCTACCCAAACATGGTCGCCGGCAAAATAACCCGCGAATCGATCCGCCGCGCCGTAAGCATGGGCATTACCTCCGACCAAATCATCAGCTACCTAACCACGCACGCGCATCCACAGATGCTCAAAAAACAACCCATCCTCCCCGCTACGGTGGTGGATCAGATACGGTTATGGCAGTTGGAGGGGGATAGGATGAAAGCGACGCCGGGGTATTTGTTTAAGGATTTCAATACGCAGGGGGATTTTGAGGGGTTGTGTAGGTATGCGGAGGAGATTGGGGTGTTGGTGTGGAAGAGTGAGGGCCAGAGAAAGTTTTTTGTGACGAGGCATGAGCAGGTGGCGGCTTATTTGAGGAATCAGGCTAGGAAGGGGTAGGGATGGAGGGTGAAATTGCAACTATGTGGACATGATTGACGAGTCATGACTGTTGCATGTCCGGGAGCACTGGGAACTCGGTACGTTAACTACCTAAGGATTCGGAGTCAGAGGGGTGCAATATCCAGAAGATAATGCATGCTGCTCTGCCTTTGAGCCGAATTTGAGGCCTTGCCCTGCCTTACTTCCTTTCAGGGCAGGAAAACGGTAGGTTAAGCTACCCTATTTGCGGACTACAAAAACTGGAGCGAAGGCTTGCTGGATCTGAAGTATGGCAAAAATTCCTGCCTATCAGCCAGCATGGGGGCGCTCTTATAAAATCAGGGTCTTTATTTGTGAGTGATAAAAGCTCTCATAGCTCATTTGCGTGGCAATAGTACCAGTAATTGACAACATCGCTAGGATTTCTGCCCCCTTTTCCCCATCAATCCCTCTAACCACCCCTTCTTCTCCCTAACCTTCGCCCCCACCCTTCCCTCCCCCTCCCTGATCTTCCTCTGCCTCTCCTCCCAAAAGGCCTTGAACTCCATCAAACTATCCCTCGCCGCATCCGTCACGCACAGTCCTCTCAAATGTATGAAAATGCGGCGGTGGCGGCGCGCCTCATCGTGCATGGGGTGGTGGAGGGAGTCGTGGGCGGAGGAGGATGTTGGGGAGGGAGAGGGAGTGGAGAAGTTGGAGAAGGTAGGGGAGGGGTGGGATGGGAGAGCTGAGGTGCGGAAACGGTCGGAGAGGGCGGTATAGCGGCCTAGCCAGTAGAGGGGGGGTTTGGGGGAGTGGATCTGGTGAGATGGGTTAGAGAGGGGTTTGAGAGGAGTGGGAGTGCTTACTTGACGCGGGTTAGATGGGTCAGGGATAGGGTCCCTGGCGCAGGTCCTGTGCAAGACGGTGTCTTCGTTGGACTCTGAGGCTTCAGTATCTTCAGTGTCATCCGCACTCGTGATGAGGGGAAGGGGTTTTGTTTGACCGATGCTGGATAGGTCCATGCTTGTGTTATATTGATCGAAACAGCGCTGGACTTCATCATCCCTTTCGAAAGCTACGCCGCTGTCTTGGCCTCCTGAATTTCTGACGGCCATGTTTGGTAGAGTTTCCGACTCCCTTAGCCATTGGCGTCTCTTCATGCTCGATCTCCTGGGTGGCGATGATGGCGTGTCTTCGTGGACTGGGTTTCTGTTCTGGGGCACTGGTGTTGGGAGCATGCTATATCTACGACCCGTCTTAACACCTTTGGACGTTGGTACTTGGGGTAGACTATCCTTGCGGACGGGAAATCGCGAAGATGGTGTACGTCGCCGATGTGTTGGAGAATCCAGTGGCGGCTGACGCGACGTAATGGTAGGCCGGGGGGTATTCATCTGCTTTGACCCGGTAAGACTACCACGTCTCGCTGCGCTGCTGGAGGTTGGACGCATATAACCTGGCGTCTGCGGTGAGCTATAAATTGTGGCTAGATTTGCTATGGTGCTGCTGCGAGGCAGCGGAGGGGCAACGGGCTGCATGAGGCCTCGAGTTTCAATCTTGACGGTCGTTTCACGGTGTATTGGATTCGTTAGGATTGGAGCCGTGGGGACCCGTTGTTGTTGACTACTAAGACTGAAAAAAGGTGTTGATGCCAGACGCTCCGAGATTTTTCGTGGGCGTTTGATTGGAGGGGGCTGTGATGTTTCACTTCTGTTTACGGACGATGAGCTGGACTTGGTGGCAAAAGAGTTAAGACTGCTGAAGAAGGAYGAGCTTTTGGGAATCCCTGCTGGAGTGGGGAGACGAGATTGCGGGTTCATTGAGCTTGTGGAGACGGAGATTGGAAGCCCAGCTGGCGTATCTCTTCGACTGAATGTCTTGGAGGTGAACTTGCTGAGAGCATCTGAGAATGAGGATTTGCGTTGACGCAGTGTCGGCCGTGGAGCGTTCGATCGATCGACATCTTCAGGCTCTTCTGCCATATTCGGCGCTTCATTGGATTGATTAACACGTTCAGCTTCGGAAGATAGAACATTAGAAGGGGGACTTTCATAAATAAGTAGGAATATCAACACAGGCAGGCACGCTAGCTAGCCGACGCTAGTCATTCATCACTTCCTCAACCCTCATTGTATATGAACTCACGTTGAACACATTACTTCTAACGGACTGTTTCTGCTCAAACAGCAAGAGCACTATGTACCAGCATCAAAGCTATCCTAAGGACAGGATGGATGAGGAGAGCCTGTCTCCTTACAACAGGGCTGCAGCGAGATTGCCCACACACAAAAATCACCAAGGGGTCTCTAGACGACAACACACGATTTAATATCCTCARCCTGAATCAAATAGCACGGACTGAAATTATCCTTGGGTTAGCAGCCGTTCAAGTCTGCTCGAGCCTAGGTAAATCTATCATCTCGCCCGGTTTCTGAGGTCTCAAATGCCATTCGAGGGCGACTGACAAGTTGGCTTTTGCCTAACGCAATACATCTTGCTACTGTATTACTTTCACACTTGACATTGTTCACCCTGCTATCCGACATTCCGACGTCACCTATTTGTCACTTGTTGAACGTCAAGATCGCACTGTCTAATGACAACATATCTACTAACTTCAGAAGGACTTGTACACTGACGGAATAAATTCAGAGCATGTGGTAGGACTACTGATGGAGAATATAGGCATCAGCCAGGGTTGCATAGTGCTTGATCACCAAAGCTCGTCCGATGTTTCAGCAGCTGCTAACATAGAGAAATTGATCCTAATAAACTTGATACCGTCAGACCATGATGTCTGTAGGAATATCCTAGTCGCCTTTCACACGGCAAGGGCTCGTGCGCAGGCTTGCCATAATATCGGTGATGACCAGTTTCACGCTTCGTCATTCGAATTGCTGTAGTCACTTCGGCAAACGCTGCTGCCTCTTCAACCCCCCCCAGAAGTACCCGAAAGCACCGACCCTCCACTTGTTCCTCGCCAACAAGTACTTCCAAAAGCGTTCCGCATAGAAGTAAGCCAGCGTACACTCCGGATACTCCTGTCCAGGGAAGTAGTGGCTCAGCAACGGCAAAGGTCTCAATGATGCCATTCCTTGGACGGGAGATCCAGGCTTCGTTGGCTTCTCTAGGTGCAAGTCTCCCACCCCAGGGTCTTTGAACCATGCCTGCTTCATGCAGGTGCTGTGATACGAGCGAAAAAGATTCTCTACTTCTTCGAATGTCTCTAGCACCATACTCTCAGACGGGGGGTTCGGTGAAACTGCGTGGTCCAAGAATGCGAACAATTGGACCTCTTCTTGGTACATTATCTCAGGCATCAAGTAGGTCCGATGGGAGGGGGGATAAGTATGAGCGTTTATGCAAAGGTAAGCGGCCCAAGAAGTGTAGTCTGGGCATTCGAAGGATCCGAGTAGGGCGCGACATTTCTTTGAGGTGAGTGATAGAGATGCTTTGTCGAAAAAGGCGAGGTCGCTGCCAATATTTTGGAAGAGCTCCGGGGGCATGGTATCGAGGGAGGGTACGTCTGTTGACTTGTGATTGGATTCGACGGATGTCATACTAGGAGAAGGCTGTATTATAGCTTTTGGTGGTAGTAGATGCTCAGTCCGATCGAGAAAGCAGCTGACGAAATCTCGATATTTGTTCTAAGAAGCTGCAACGGAAAATGCAAGACTCTGAGTTTGGATTCTGGGAATAAGAGAATGAGGGGTGAGTGGTAAATGATCAATGGGGTGTACGAGTTATATTTGGATTTAAGGCTGTGTCTCGAGTTTGTATTGTCACACCTTGATGAATAGCAGCGCATGTGCGACACTTCCTACAAAGCAAAGCAAAGGGATTGTACTAAAGTGCCACGTTAGACAGCCCCCTCTCTACCAAAATGATCGGATGCTGATCCTGATCCACTCACTCATCACATACACAGCTTCAGTAACATTATGATATTTGCTCAAACTTCTGATAGCATAAATCTGAAAGCTGGCATGTGTGAGGAGATGCTATTGCAACTGGTGCAAATCGTTGTAATACGCTTTTCGGGTACGGCAGGCCGAAACCACGTTCGGGCTGTGCACATCGTACGACAATCATTGAGGCCCGGCTCAGAATCTGTATCGGTGCCACCGCAACACCAGGCCTTCCTTCTTCATTGCTGTCTTTTCCTCTTTTGGGGTCAAGGCATGCCGTTGACATTCCTGCCGTCTTGGTCGATACCAAGTGACGCAGGCACTGTAATCGAAGACTATTCCGATATCTCCTCTACGCCATCTGTATGATCCGAATTACAGTCTTGCGCTTTGAGTCGAGTGGCAGCTGGTGTCGTACACGGTTTCGGCGACAGCTGTTCGATGAACCGAAAGACACTGGACCCATTCTGTGTTCGCTATTGTAATTTGGGTCACTCAAGTCGATCCAAGGCTGCAGGAATGGATTCGACGAAGCTGCCATCAAGGATGAGGGAATTGCAAGAGATGGGTTTATATGGAGCATTCTTGATGAAGACAAACCGCTATTATTGATGCCTGGGTGGATGCATCAGTGGCTTCAATGATGCGACCCCATAGCCTTTTATGCGTTTGGAGCGCAGCCTTGCGCAAGCATTGGCGAGAAAATCAAATTCGGAACATACGTCATGGGTCGTCTTCAGTGAACACCTATTATAGTGGAATAGGCCCGTGGACTCTTACGCCATAGACTCAGTCTCACGGGGGATTTCCCCTTAATGGCTTGGGTGATCGATGAAGGAGAATGAGAATGGTGCTGACTCCATTCCTCGCAACAGATGATGAGAGCCCAATCAAGGGACGCTGTCATGTCAAGTACTTGAACGCCTTGTGCCTTATGTACATTTGATCATTCGTCATCGCTGTCATCAATGAACGGACGAGCTCTTCGTCTGGCGGTCGAGATTAGCGGCGCCTCAGCTTCATCATCTGTATGGGCTTCTTGGTCCATGCTCTCCGCCGGAAAAATAGGCTCCGCCGACGTCTTTCTATTTTCTTTAGACAACGATAGGCCACCCAGCGGAGGCGACGAGAGCGGCGTATCCTCGTCTGCACTTTCCTCATCGGAGCTCGAGACTGAAAGTACACGCTGAGAAGAGGATGATGATGTCGAAACCATGTCAATGTCTCCAGCGGTCGTATGGACTTCCTCGTCACTTCCATCCAAGAAGCTATTCCGCCTGCGCCTCTTTCCCTTGTCTGCTCCAATACCCTCGCTCTTCCTCTTCCTGTCTTTCTTCTCACTCGTTCCAGTTGACCTCAGCTTCTCGCCCTCAACGGTCTTTGTAACCCTCCCAGCCCGCAACGCTTCCATAACTTTTTGCCCTTGCCCCTTCCTTCTCGCTTCCTCCCTCGCAAAGAATTCCCGGTCCCTGTCCTCATCAGTCTCCTCATCACTATCGTGAATGAAATCATGACTCTTAATTTTTCTCCGTTTCTCGAGGTCAGCGAGCTCTCGCGCTTTCCGCCTTGCCTCCCGGGTTGCCTCGTCAAGCTCGCTCTCGTCGCCAGAAAGGACTGTATGTCGTTTTCTTCGTTTCTTTACTAGTTCGTTAAGAACTGACTTGTGGGACATCCGGTGATTTGGGGGAAAGAGGAACTCCTCTTCTACGTTATTATCAGCGACGATGCCGTCACCATCACTATCATCGTCGTATTCTGCTCGCTTGGTCTTCTCTGTAGGCTTTCGGCGTAGCAGCTCTTCTGCTGTCATGGGTTCGTCCCCGTCGTATTCGAATATGGGGTTGTTACGATGTTGTTCGATTGTCTCTTGTGTATGTCTCAGCTCTGCGGAAGTGAGGGAGGACGGTATGATCCATGTAGCATTGGGTTCATCTTCAACGCTCAGGCGCTCGAAACCAGCAAGGGACATAAGTAGGCGAAGCTTGGGATCCTTGAACATTCCAATGCGTGTAAATTCGGTGTCTGGAGTTACGACTACGGATGGTGCTTTAGAACCAGATTCTTGCTGTTTTTGGGTTCCTGGACTGGAAGAGGGTTCAAGCTCTTGTCTTGCTGCCTGTTCAGCTTCCCATGACTGACGCTCACTGGCAGCGGAGGCAAGAGTCTTGATGACCCAGTCGATCTGTTCAATGTGGTTTTCATGATGCACGACGGCCACGGCAACACCGATCTGTTCATCAATTGTCATTGATCCTCGCACTTCCAGAGTCGCTGGTGGCCTAGGCTTGGAGGATGAGGTCTGCTTCTCATACCCGTACTCTAAGTAGAAAATCGTGGAGTTGATCTTGCTGAACAGCAGCTCAATGGCCAGCTCGGGTCGCTGTTCCAGCTTTTTGATCAATTTCCTAATCAATTGCTTCACGAGCTCATCCCATTCCTTGAATAGTGGACCGGCTGAATCAAGCCCTTCAGGGCCTTTGATCATCCTATTGAACAGCGCAAGAATGTCTAGGCGGAATAGAACAACGCTGAGATCCCGTTTGAAGGCCACTCGGTAGAAGAAACGGTGTGCCCGCTTTAGTTGCTCTGTATTGAGATCGCCATAATACTTGGTGAAACACACAAAGGTGTCGACGCAAGCCTGCGTCATAAATTTGGTTGAAAAACGAGCAAAGTCGAACTTGCGTTCTTTCGATACTCGTTCCGCTTCAGCTACATCTTCCATCTCTGATGCCTGATCTTCGTCCTCCTCGTTCGTTTGGCCCGGTTGCTGTGCAGCAGCTTTCTTGGACTTTCGAGCCCGTCGTCGCGATCGCACCTGCAGATTCACGTTTTCTCTGGAATATCTTTCAAGCATTCGTAAGAAAACGTGCGAAAGCTCTGTGCAAGAGTCCAGATAGCCAAAACCCTGATCTTTGTAGCCTCGAAGGATGGAAACGACCCGGTCGTGCGTGCTTTCTTCGTAAAAGATGCGGTTCTGTATGTTCTCTGCAATCTCTTGGTCTTCATCCAGGACCGACTCTGACATGTCTTGAACGATAAGTAGAATCTGGGTGAAGCATCGCATGCCGGCGTGGACCTCTCGCCATGCCTTCAAGTCCAGTCGGTCTTGCATAAAGCGGTTCAGGAGGATGAACGATTCTTGATTTAGTACGCTTGCGATGAGGGAGAAGCTATCCGGCTCGAATGTTTCATCGAGCTTTTTGTCTCTCCTCTTCTTCTCCGCCTCTCTTTTAGTCTTCCTCCGGACTCGTTCAGCTTCAAGGAACCAGGAGACTAAATAGAAGAATTGTTGTTTATGGGCCTCCAGCACCCGTTCCGCCTCACGCTCAATAGCTTTGCGAATATGATTGAATAGTGGGTTAAAGCTAGAGTCCAGAAACTCTTCCACAAAAGCGCGGAGGTGGGTGTTCGCTGACTCAGTTAACGCTACTGGCATATCGAAGCGGTCATATGCAAGTTCTTCGTTCTTCAATCGTTGTTTCGGCTTGTTCCACTTCTTGGACTGATCCATCTTCGATAAAGTCCGCTGGCCGTTCTTCAAGACGTCCTGGCCAGAGACCGTAGAAACCTTAGCATCGTCGCGCTTCACCCAGATCATTGTTCCAAATCGATTATGCCTTGTGGGAGCATTCCTTGCGTAGCTTCTGTGCATCCCTGCTTCTTGAGAAAGCAGAGATTTAAGCTCATCCGTGTTTTTAGATCTCAATTGCTCGTTGTTCATGAAGAGCTTTTTGACGTCGACGCCCTTGAGGAGATGGAATAGCACTTCCATTATCACAGTATCCTGCGTGTTGAAGTCTTCGCCCATGTTCGAAGAGATCGTGAGTAATAGAGCGAGCACGTCCTGACGATGGAATGCTTCGATAGTTGCGGACCTCGAAATCTCTCCCTCTTTACCTTCGTATGGAACATTTGGCGGCGGCGATATCATAGCTACATTCCTAAAGAAGTATAAAAGTAGCTTGATTATGCCCTCGTCTCTGGGATTTCGTTCGCCCATTGGCAAAGCTATTGAGGGAAGCCCAATTCGCACTACAGTCCGTAATATAGCTCCTGACTCGTGCTCAAGTATTGAGCGCTTGTAGGATGTCTGCGCCAATTGTAAGTATGGGACATGGCGGTGGTGGTTGACTGTCATTTGCATGTCATGTTTCTCAATCGGCCAGGTCAGAGGTACCAGAAGCTCCAGGCATGCCAAACAGATTTTCGATTGGACCCTGTCCTCAGACGCCGACTCTGGCCAGGCAGCTAGGATCGCCAATAGGTCGCCATTGACTATATTCGCTTCTGCCAGACACCGTGCCACGTCCAGTCGGTTTGCTTTCTCATCATGTAGTCTCAGCCATTTCTTGAGGTCTTTCAGACATGCTAATGCATCGTCCCCCAGCACATAGCGTCCATCTTCATCAGCGCCCGTCCCACCCAGCTATCGCCTTGTCAGTTGTTGCAGTGTTTGGGATCGTAAAACATACCGCCGACACAAGACTGTAGACATAGGCGCGGACCTCTGGGTCTACCGGACTGTGTGAAGTCTCCTCGATTTCCATTGCTCCCTATACGTCCAGCTAGAACCTATGGTGCCATGATACTACATGGTGCATAACTACCTAGAAACGTAGTTCTACACCGGAACACGAAATCTGGAGACGCGACGGACGCGACGGACGTCAAAGCGCGACAGCCGAGGTTATAATCCCTGCAAGCCCCAAATCCTCCCTTTACGTCACAAAGATTCCAATTTTCTTTACCTCGAGACGTTGGCCTGTCTATAGCGATCCATGTCACTACCTAACTATATCTTACCATGTCTGCTCCTTTACTCGCCAGAAGTCAATTGACGAATTTTGCCAGCAATGCTTCTAAATGCTCATTTAGCACCAGTTCAAGGCTCGCGGCCGCAGCGGAGGTCAAAAGGTTGGGCGTCATAGGGGCCGGGCAGATGGTAGGCATTTAGGGCATCTCGAGTGGACATCATTGAGAGAAGATGACTGATTCAAGGAGGTCAGGGTTTGGGCATTGCGCTCGTAGCAGCACAAAAGGCCAAAGTCCCGGTTACTTTGGTGGATAGCTCACAGGCCTCGTTAGACAAGGGCATGAAGTTTGCAGGTCTGCTTCACCTAGGAATGTTGAACTTTTAAAACCCCAGAGCTAACATACCTACAGATAAATTACTAGAAAAGGATGTGTCAAAGCAGCGAATCTCCCAATCTGACGCGGACTCTGCCCGCTCCCTTCTCTCACCAACTACAAATATGGACGACCTCTCCAACGCAGACTTCATTATAGAAGCTGTCCCCGAAATCCCATCATTGAAGGCCGAAATATTCTCAAAACTCGCCAAAGTTGCTCCCGCACACGCTATCCTCTCAACCAATACCTCCTCAATCTCCATAACAAAGATTGCTGCAGCCACAGCACCGGCGGATAACCCCACAGATCTCACCGCCGCCTCTCGAGTAATAAGTACTCATTTCATGAACCCAGTTCCCATACAGAAAGGCGTGGAGATAATAAGTGGGCTGCAAACGTCACCCGAGACTTTGGAGACAGCCATCGAATTCTGCAAACGAATGGGCAAAGTCCCATCCCAATCGGCGGACTCGCCAGGCTTCCTAGCCAATCGAATCCTGATGCCTTATATCAACGAAGCGATCATTTGTTTAGAAACGGGTGTAGGGACGAAAGAGGATATTGATAATATCATGAAGAATGGTACCAACGTGCCGATGGGCCCACTGCAGCTCGCTGATTTCATTGGCATTGATACGTGTTTGGCGATAATGAAGGTCCTGCATGAGGAGACGGGAGATAGCAAGTACAGACCTGCCATACTCTTGAAGAAGATGGTGGATGCAGGGTGGGTGGGAAAAAAGTGCGGCAAGGGGTTTTACGACTATTAGATCAAATAAAATAGTGTTGAATATGAAACATCACTGTTTGACTGAGCTACCCAGAAATGATCTATGATATCATCCCTAATACTCAGCTAGCTCCTATCAAYGTAGGTACTATTGTTGYTCAATGGAGCTAGCAATATCCAGGTCTGAGGGATCATTTTGAAGAGTCTCTGCCATCTTTTGAGTTTGTATTTGCCATGATCGCTATCACAATCGGCATCACAAAGCCCTAGAAACATCAGAATTTTTGCCCCATGACTCGTTCTGTCGACACTTCAAGTCGCAGAGCTACGTACGATCTGGAAAATTGCCATATATTAGCGGAAGGTCTGTAGGTAGCAAGCACCAATTTTCATTCCTGTCACCCTGCGTTTGTGGTAAAGTACTTGCCCCGATGCGGTTTTTGTTAAGCATTGTCGGAATCAGCAGTAGACGGCTCAAGGCAAGGTCGAAGGCTTGATTGGGCAAGTTAATTATTTCCTTTGTCAAAATGAAAAGTTGAGCCGCGGCTTTAGCATCTTGTGGAAGGCAATCACGACGAGCCTCGATATCCTTTTGGCTGTGCAGTATGGTTGTTTYTGCTTGAAGCTGCCGGWTCTGAAACAGTACRGTTGCTCGGATCCGGGCCCGTATGTCTGTAKGTGTAGTTGTTTATAAGGGATTTCTGATAGGAGACTATGTGAAGGGGCAAAGCTGAGAATCAAGAAGACCTCTTCCCCATAGATTCCCATATACCGTGCTCCACGCAATGCTAGTATGATACACTTCCCTCGTTCTGAACCCTCTATTTATATCTTACTGCCCGTACTTTACTTCCTTAAATGGGTATCTGACCGCATCATCCTTCCTCATGAATATCTTCTTCCGCTTCTTCGTGGTCTGGTGCTCAACAAACACCTCCTTGGAATAATCCTTCAAAAACTTCCTGACGAATCTTGGATCCCACAGCTCGCTTGCAATTCCGAGATCTTTGCAGCACCGCCGTAGGGCCGTAGATTTGCAGCCTTCCACGGCTGTTGGTATAGATTCAGGAGTAAAGTAGTCTTGCTCGCCACGGGCAACGGARACGAGTCTTTGAGATGATCAGCGCAATTTTCACGAGTGGGGATAGAGTGTTTCAGACGTACCTTCCAAGAGCAACAAGAGCATACTCTCTGGTAACCGACTTTGCCGTCACAATAGTCTCTCCTCGAGGCGCCAATCCCCAGCCGCCCGGACCAAAGGCCTCATTTAATATCCTCCTGTACTTGATCTCCGGCAAATAAATGATACCATCAGGCTTAATCTCAATATCGTCAGGATGTATTGGCGCAAGTAAAGCTTTTGCGGCTTCTGGCGAGAAGGCCTCTTTAGAGAGCCCATGGAAAGAGCGCGACCAGTCTACCTGGCGGTCACCCTCATCCAGCAGCATATTCTCATCTTTGAGGCCATCGCTTAAATCGGACACATTTATAGGTTCTGTTTTCTCGGGTGGCTGGGGGTCAAGGGCAGTTGTTTTGGAGGCAGGTGAGGCAGCTTCAGCTTGTTGCGCACGATATACTCTGGTAGATGTAAAAGCTCGTCTGGCATCAGCGTGCTTCGCTGATCCTCGCGTGCTATCGTGTCTGCTTGTGCGCGGTGAGTGTTTTGAGTCGTGCAAAGGATTGGCGAACTCTTGAGGAAGATGACGAGGTTTGCCCCCTCGAGGCAACGCGGTAGTGAAAGATACAGTGAACGTCCGCGACGTCCTCGCAATCTGGAGACACCATGATGCCTTCCGAAAAGTGAGCGTCGCCATGCAAAACGAGCGTTGGTGATTGAAGCTGGGAAGCTCGTTGAGCATGCACCCAAGACATTAGACTAATCCATTCTAGGCTGGGTGGCAAACGATCGAGACCGGGTCACGTGATGCCGCAATGAAAGTCCGATATTTCACGGAGAAGAGCAACATCTTCAATTGGCCCGGCAGAAGCTATATAGAGCCATAGCAGGAGCCACTTTAGCCCAGGCCTGCATATCTTCGCACAGGTAGTGACAAGAGAAGACCCGAAGTCTCGTTCTCTCTACGCATCCTTCGTTTCCGTTCTCTCATCGTTACCCTGCCTTTTCCAGCACTCTCGGAAAACTTCCATCTGGTCCGAAAAAGTAGAAATCAGCATCCAAACTATCCGGTAAGTTAAGGACTGGAGAAGGTAATAATATAGAGCACTTTTTGACAAACGGTCGAGGAAATTCAACAACTTACTTCTTTCTTGCAAGCCCTCCAATCCTTCTTATCAAAGTAGCAGTCGTTCAGCTTTGATTGTTCATCTTCCCGGAGTCAGCYTGTCTGCCGGACTATTGAACATAGACGGTGTTGGTCTTTCGTATACCTGAGCAACCCGTACTAAAGATTCTCTTGTCCCTGACAGACAAGGTCTAGAGTCAGTCTAGCACTCCTCGATCATCATTCGAAGTATACCAGTCATCGGGCTCGTCATCACCTTCCATCTCACTGATCTTCTCTTTCTCTTTCTGGCTCGACATAAAGCCTCCCGTGTGCGTTGAGGTGGTTGCAGAGTTTTCGCTTCAATCTCGGCGAAATCAGAGCCCCACAAGATGGCCTCCAGAAAATTGAACGTTTTGGTCTATTCGGGTATTGATTTTTGGCAGCGTTCTATACCACTCCAGAAATACAGGCTGATTTTGTTCTAGGCAATGGTTGCACGGTAGAAGCAGTCCGGCATTGTGTTTATAGCCTGCGTCGTCTGCTTTCACCCAATTATGCTGTCATTTCAGTTGAAGGAAAGGCAATCATTGAAGAACCTTGGTCTTCTACGTGCGCCTTACTGGTCTTTCCAGGGGGTGCTGATCTAGGCTACTGCCGCACGCTCAATGGTGAGGGTAACAGGAAAATTAGTCAGTACGTTGAAAGAGGCGGGTCGTATCTGGGGTTTTGCGCCGGTGCGTATTACGCCAGTGGAAGATGCGAGTTCGAGGCTGGCAACAAGCATCTTGAAGTCATTGGCGACCGACAACTAGCCTTCTACCCGGGGATCTGTCGAGGTTTAGCTTTTCCTGGCTTTATCTATCATAGCGAAGCTGGTGCTAAGGCAGTTGAGCTTAAAGTCAACAAGACTAGCCTTACGAATGGTTCTGTCCCCGACGTGTTTCGATCATACTATAATGGAGGAGGAGTCTTTGTAGACGCTCCTAAATATAAGGATAAAGGTGTTGAGGTCCTGGCAAACTACACCGAGGAACTGAAGGTTGATGCTGGCGAGGGTACCGCTGCTGTAGTCTATTGCAAGGTCGGTGACGGCGCTGCAGTGTTGACGTGTCCACATCCCGAGTACATTTGGCCAAGGTCCTCATCGTGGAAGTGGGACTGACCTTGTACCAGGTTTGCAGCCGTCAACCTTGACAGGGAGTCTCAACTGCCCGGCTACTCCAAGGTTGTGGAAGCCTTGGCGAAAGATGACAAGCCAAGGACAGACTTTCTGATGGCATGTCTGATGAAATTGGGGCTGGAAGTCAACCAGGAAAACACCGCGGTACCTTCCCTTTCCCGTCTGCATCTTTCTTCAATGCGGCCAGGCGGAACATCAAAAATCATGGAAACCTTGCGAGAGATCATCTCTGTCGAGGATGGCGAGGAGTATATCAAAGATGAGAACGACACCTTCCATCTAGAAAAACCCTCTACATGGTCTCTAGGCTCCATGGCCGATGCTCTTCCTGACACGAAAGGGAAGATGACTGACAGTTCTGATGTTGCTGATGATAGAGATGTCGATTATAATACGGTGGTCAAACGACTCATCATCCACGAGAAAGAACCCCCTCCAGGTAAAGAAACCCCATACTTCAACCATCATGCCTTTTTCGCGAATCTCAGTCATTACTATTCGCAAACGCAAACGGCAAAGGACGATTTTGGCAAGAACATCATGTATGGGGAAGTAGTAACCAGCACAAATACCATGCTGGAAAAGTAAAAAGTCTCCCTGATCTAATCGAGTGATGCATTTTTATTGACGTGAGTAGAAATACGGAACTGCTTCGCCGCCTTCCAGCCGGCTTCACCGCAACTGCTACTGTTCAAGTAGCCGGCCGAGGACGAGGCTCCAATGTCTGGGTGTCCCCTGCCGGGTCCCTCATGTTCTCTACCGTTGTCCGTCACCCAGTATCTTTGACAACCCAAGCGCCGATCGTATTCCTCCAATATCTTGCAGCATTGGCCATTGTTGAAGGTATCAAGACGTACGATCCAGGCTATCGAAACCTCCCAATCAAGCTGAAGTGGCCGAATGATATCTGTACATCTCACTCTAGTCAACCAAGTGCCCTACTGTACTAATCTACTTGCAGATGCGGTCCACCCATCTACAAAAGAACTCACCAAAATTGGTGGGATCCTTGTCAACTCGCACTACAATTCATCCGAGTTTCTCTCAGTCGTCGGCATCGGTTTGAATACAACCAACGCCGCTCCAACCACCTCTCTCAACGCCCTGAACCCTCCATACCCGTTCACGCTCGAAAAGCTGCTAGCACGCATTCTTACCACCTTCTCAGCGTTCTATGACAAGTTCTGTCACACAGGCTTCGACAAGTCTTTCGAGGAGATGTACTACAAGCATTGGCTTCACACTGATCAGATTGTCACTCTTGAAGCTGAGGGTGGAGTGAGGGCTCGTATCAAGGGCATTACAAGAGACTGGGGTCTCTTATTGGCTGAGGAGCTGGGATGGGAGGACCGAACGACAGGGAAGATATGGACCCTTCAAAGTGATAGCAATAGTTTTGACTTCTTCAAAGGCTTGGTCAAGAGAAAGGTCTGATATTTTTGGAGTGCGTACCATTTGTGTATAGAGGACGATGTTGTGACTATGTAGTACCTGAATGATGTATACGTTCGAGAACAGTATCTTTTCTATCTCCCAATGTGTTCCGCCATAAGATTAAGTATGACTCAGATTAGAGGATGAGTTACGGGTCATGTGCTTTATACATTCGGAAGAGAGTCTTCCTGGGGTTGAGATATAGATGATAATGCACCTATCCTCTTTATGTCCAAGTGTTTGTATTGCCTTCGCCGGGCACGCAAGAGAGCTGCTCGATTTACAATTAAAATTGAGTGTCATTTTTGCATGGACGAAGCGATTTTGGCGTAATGTTCAAGGCATTGAAAAGAATAGCTAGTGTGCAGTCTTATTCCACTAGATCATTTCGTCTTATTCACAATACCCGCGTCTCCCGCCACAGATGTCATGGACATATTGATGTTGTTATTGTCAATATACATAATTGGCGAGTAGATATAAAACTTGCCTTAATCAATGTACATCATCCGCTTCCGACTCTTGCCATCCTTCTATGTCAAATTCGTACACACGGTCACGCTCTGACGYCGGCACTGCTTTACCGCTAGCACCGTACAGACTCCTTTCCACAAACGTGACTCGACCTTGATGGTCGACAAAAACCACGGTCTGCTTCTGCGTTCCATACAGACCACTGAGGCCATCTCCTCTATCTCTCATTTTCTGATCATCCTCTACCATTACTTGCTGATCACTTTTCGCGGCCGCTAAGTCATCAGCACTAAGCTCATCCATACCTGCACCGCCTATCACTGGTATGAAGATGCTTTTACGCAACTCTCTGACATAGCTCTCCCAGCCCTGCCCTTTAATCTTTTTCGGTAGCGTGTCAACACTCAAAAGCTTGAACAGATCCTCAATCAAACGAGCCTTAGAGCCATGATGAGAGACGCTGTCTTTAACAGCCTGGGATAAAAGCTCTTCGCCATGGAGGACTTTAGGCCAAGACTTGTTTGCAAAAGCTGAGTTACTCAGGCCTACAATTTCGCCCCCGTCCTTGAAGATCCAAGGTGTGCTCGCTGCATCGGGTGTCCTATTTGAAATGACAGCTAGGGGTTCTCCAACTTTTCCACATATGAGGCTAAAGCCCCCAACACCTTTCAGACCTTCGCCTTCCGTGAGGGTTTCAATAAATTTATCAGTCGTTGCCTCGCTGTGGGCGGGCTGAGTTAAGAAAGCGTTAACCATAGCACCTCTACTTCTTGCCTCGTGTGCGACGTCCTCCTCTCGAAAATTGGTCAGCACGGCGATACGGCCCTGCTTCGTTATTCCGAGCCATGTGCCTTGCTCTTTGCGAAGGAGATCACGCCCGCCAAGGACGTTCTCGTTGGGAGCTTCCCACCATTGAGCAGCGGCTGTGGGACGGTTGAGGTACTCCTGACATGGTCTTAGCCCAGGCAGAACGTGCCACGGTCACGACTCGGCATACATCACGATTATTGATCAAAATTAGGGCATAGTCGGGATGAGCATTTGATAAGAGGGCAATGCACATATTTCTAGACGTAGCACTGGGGTTATTGACGTTCGAGGTTCAAAAAGTGAATGTTGAAAGCCTTGGGTCGACAACCATTTTCTGAACGAGGGGTACAAGACTAAGATTTCGAAAGATCTGGAAGAAGGTCGAGAAATTACTATCGAGTCAGTATTATAGGATGGGACGTCTGGAACGCCTGAAAGTGAATCTCTACGCCAAGATTTGCGGGGCCGCGTCCCACTTTGTAAATGCTACACCAATAGTAGTCGAATCGCGCTACGGGCAAGTCCAGAGGATATACAGAATAAGTCTGAGATGTCGACGAGAGCACAAAGACTAACGACTTAGCCACGATGTTCAAAATTGTGAAAATGGAAATCCTTAAGCGAGGTTGAGGAGACGAGCCGTCGGCGGCAGCTGCGGCTCATCTCAGCCCTATCAACCAGCTATCAGCTGACCGTTATCGATAACTCCGATAAGCATCTGGAATGATGCAAGGCACCCGTCAACCGTCTTCTCTCGTACCACAGTATATTGACATAATTTATGCCCCTATACTCCCTTTGATTCTCAGACACGTCAACATGTTCGACATACTCCCAAACCTGCTCTCGTAAGTCACGGAATGAGCAATACTTATGCGAAGCTTGGTTTCCCCAGTCGATGCATAGACTCTGTTTACTTCTGTAGTTGCTGACCATCTTGTTTATCAAGCTCCATTATCACCGTCCTGTTCCCAATCTTTGCCTCCTACAAGGCTCTTCGCACCTCGGACCCCGGTCAGCTGACACCATGGTTGATGTACTGGGTTGTTTTATCCTGCTTTTCCCTCGTTGAATCATGGACATGGTTCGTACTGTCATGGTAAGCTGCTGAGATCATGACCTTCAAAGCCAAACCAACCTAATATATCCAGGCTTCCCCTCTATGCCTACCTTCGCCTCCTCATCCTTTCCTACTTCGTTCTCCCTCAAACACAGGGCGCCAAGCTCCTATATCAAACACATATACATCCTTTCCTTGCACACCATGAGCACGATATCGATAAGTTCATTACATCAGCCCACGATCGAGCCAAAGCTGCTGGCCTTAATTATCTCAAGCGCGCTATTGAGTTCTTCAAAGAGCATCTATTGGGGATACAGCCGAAAGCCAGACAAGAGGAGATACCTCAACCTGGCGCAAATTATGCGCAAAACCTACTCTCTCGCTTCAACCTACCCTCTACTCGCCAAGGCCTTGCAGCCCCTACAGGTGACTTCTATAGGCTACTCAGTGCTACTCTTAGAAGTATCAGTGCTAGTAGTGGGGCGAGTAGGGAGGCTCAGGCTGAAGATCTGAGTAGGTCGGGAATGTTAATACCCCAAGGCATAACGAAAACCTCAGAGAAGATAACATTTCTAGCTACGCAACGTGAGAAACTACGTGTTTTGCTGAGTGCGTTGGACAAAGAAGCTAGCGAGCTAGGGACTGAGGCAGCTATTGAGAAGGATGTAGAGAGGAGAATGGCAGGACAGCCGTCCGGAGATGGCTTGAGAAAGAGCAAGAGCGAGGCTGAGTTCGAGGAGATTGGTGAAGAGGAGTTGAAGGGCGAGAAGGACGGCAAAACTGCGGCGGGAGGCTGGATGCCTTGGAATTGGAGCCCCAAAGCAGACAAAGGAGATAAGGCAACCGCCAGCGGTGTTGATGCTGGCTCATGAACTTGATTTTTCATAATGTGCTAATGAACAAAGATAGACTATATCTGTTACTATAATTCTTATAATATTGGACTGCCCTGCATCGGACTTTCGGCCAATGTCTTAACAATGGAAGCGCGGCAATCGCAATGTATTGAGTCCATCCAAAAGACATTTCAGATCGGGCACGAATCACGCCTTTCACTCACCTTGAGACCTTGAATAGATCGAAATGAACAAGCAAGGCGGGTTTATCGCTTCGACTTCGGCTCGTACAGCTTTGATATTGCCAAGGTAGACAAACGAAAAGCAGGCTTTCCAAACCCTCACGGACAACGGGATTGAACCAACAACTTCTCTGGGACCATGCGAATCCCCAAGCATACTATAGGCCAATCCATACCGCCGCCCCATGCAGAATCTTGTCTGCTAATGTTTCCCAACTGAAATAACTTCTAATGCGTCGATCCGGCAAATGTGAGGCTGTTTGCCGATCATGAGGCTCTCTATGATCACCACCACTGGGCATGCGTCCTCGCGTAATAGTCCATGTTTAGCCAAAACCCAAAAAGAACGTCCTTTCGCCCTTCTACCAACCAAGCTACCAAAGTTTCATTCGCATAAGCGAAGGACGTTCTCTGGCTAATCCCGTAGGACTAATCTGAGATGGCGTATCGACGGAGACTTTATTCGAACATGAATCTCTTTGGAGGCCATTGTCATGCAGAACGAGCATACTTGATCTCCGTCTTTTCAACCTGGTTGGACAATTTTCGCCGAAGGATCTGACGCCAATGACACCAGAGTCTTATGGAAGATCAACAAAATGCCATGCTTCGAGATTCGAGCTCTTGATCCATCCCAAAAGGGTACCAGCTGCCTAAGCAGCCATCATTGTGTAACGCAAAGTATACAACGTCAACCCGCTATGACTAATTAGGCAACACCTTTCTGTGTCACTCCCGAATGAGGCCACAGACAGAGCTGTTGTCCAGCCACAGTTGTCATTCCAGTACACCGCTCAATCTTCCGGATATAATCTGCCCAACTCGGTTCATACCAACAGCGTTAAGTATGGTTGTGGAGAAGTAAACCTCGGCAAAGCAGATGTCAACCCCGCAATCTTTCCAGAATAGGATCATGTGAAGCCATCCACAAGCCATTTTCCCCGCAAAAAGATAAATGGTTCTGCTATTCACGGAGCAGACTTGCCGAACGTAGCCAAGTGTGTCAAGGTCGGGAAAGGCGTTGGTCTAAACGGGTGTGCGGATCCACCATCGAATGGGCTGCGCATCGGATCTCCTTGCTGATCACCCGTCGTTAGCCAAGCGCTAGCAACCACTTCCGCTTACGAAGTAGGTACTGGTAGGTATTTTTCTCACTGTAATACTAAAGTATTCCGTTGCGACCCCATTGGTGGTGATAGCTCGTCGACTTGAGGACCTCATTGGCGGCGATAGACTGTCATTCGCTCAACCTGTGCTCTGATTACACRCTAGACGGCCTTTGCTTGCTTCGCCTTGGACCCATGATCAACTATCCAAATCATAAAGACAACAGAACTATTGATTGGTGGAAAACAATACTAGCTACCCTCCCAATAATCCCTGAACTGGGTTCAATCTTGATATTCCGGCGTGCGCTTTAGTATCAATCTCTCAGATCTCCTACCAGTAGAGCAAGACGTAGGTGGAGGCATTTTTGACTTTCACTGTCGCCTGGATTCCGTGTGGGCAAGAACGAACGACTTCAACATAAAAGTGTGGATACCCTTTCTGGAAACCGCCAGGGCTTCTTCTTCTGCAACACATTCTTCTTCCGTCTTCTTCTTCTTCTGCAACACATTCTTCTTCCGTCTTCTTCTTCTTCTGCAATACAATCTTCTTCCGGCTTCTTCCTCCGCAATACAATCTTCTTCCTGAGCGTACAAAGCCCATTTTGTAACTATGCTGGCCTCTGTTGTATTGCTGGCCTTGGCAGCCAACCAAGTCTCTGCCTTCCCTTCTATGCTCTCTGAAGCCTTCTTGAACAAGCGCAATGCAGACCCAGCTCTTGCTGATTCCCCATGCCCTCATATGGCAGAGCTCGCCAAACGTCAGGCTCCAGGCATAACACCGCCCTTCGATGCTGCTACGCAGTATGTGAGCAATACAGGTGCAAATGCCTTCGTTGCTCCAGGCCCGACTGACGCGCGTGGACCTTGTAAGTACTATTTGAACATAGTACACTTAGACATAGGTGCTGACAGAGTATAGGCCCGGGTCTAAATGCCATGGCTAACCATGGATACCTACCCCACAATGGTGTAGGTACCCTTGCAGATTTTACTACTGGCTGTCAAGCAGCCTTTGGCATGGGTAAGCACAAATCCATCCTTTAAGACATACAATCTGAAGTCTTCCAGGTGCCGACCTTGCTGCCTTTCTTGCCGTGTACGGTGCCATCTTTGATGGTGACCTCACCTCTTACTCTATTGGAGGTCCTGTCTCGGGTCTTACCAATCTCGGTGGTCTACTAGGCGAGCCTCAAGGTCTCTCAGGCTCTCACAACAAGTACGAGGGTGATGTCAGCCCAACTCGTGGTGACTTGTTCGAATAGTGAGTACTTGATCCCTCCCGAACTATGGCATAGTAGTGACCATTATCTAGTGGCAACGACTACCTAGTCCAACTCTCCCAATTTACAGCCCTCTATGAGCTCGGCCAACAGAATGGCGACAGCATCGACCTTGACGTCCTCACCAATTACCGCGTGACCCGCTTCCAACAATCCATCAGCAACAATCCCTACTTCTTCAATGCCCCCTTCAGCGGAATCGTCGCATCACCTGCAGCGTGGTCATTCATCTACCGCTTCATGGCCAACAAATCTGCAGAATACCCTGAAGGTCTACTCACTGGGGACGTTCTCAAATCATTCTATTCCATCACAGGAGACTACCCTAACTTCGTATATACACCCGGCCACGAAACCATCCCCGACAACTGGTACAAGCGCAACCCAATCGATTACTACACCATCCCCTACTACGCAATCGATGCCAACACCATGGCTCTCGAGCACCCAGAATTCTACAGCGTCGGTGGCAACACCGGAAAAGTAAACACCTTTACTGGCATCGACCCTGCCAACCTAACTGGCGGTGTCTACACCGACGCGAATATTTTGCAGGGCAACAACCTCATTTGCTTCGGTCTTGAGGCCTCGCTGCAAGAAGCCCCAGATATCCTGTCTGGCTTATACTCTGATGTCAACCCAGCCATGGATGCATTGGGAACAGCTGTAGACAAGGCCACTAATGGATTGGGTTGCCCGACATTGAATTCGATCAACAAGAACCAATTTAACCAGTATCCTGGATATACGCAGCTCTCATCGCAAGGGACTTATTCGAGTTCGGAGGGTCTAGGATCAATCTTGAAGGATTAGGACGGTGATGAATATCAGAACAGCATGTTCACCTGTATATATTTAGCTATTCTTCAAACCGTAGCCATTCATAGCTTTCAGAATCAAAAAACATGTTACAAAGTTACAAAATCTGCCTAACTTCCCACACTCACTCCTTTTCCCCCCATCTATCAAAATCATCCACAGCACTGCACAGCCCCCACCAACCCACTCTCCCCTATCTAGGCCTCAAACGGACTGAACCCTTATCCCACACATGCACCTAAAACCCCTCTACCCCCCACCCTAACCCCCCTTCCCCACAAACCACCTGCATCTGCACCTAACCTAACACCACCCTAGCCTCACCAATCGCCATTCACCCACCCCCATATACTACCCACCATCCCCCCTTATACTACCTTAATATTTACCGAGGCAGCACGGATCCCGGCAAACCTCAAATTCTCCATCATTCAAGCCACAGAAACAGCCACCGCGTCAAGGATGGAAATATACTGTGTACTACCATAGTTAGGACGCGGGAGGGACCTGCCAGATGATGGATGTTATTCCATGTTGTGAGTTTATTGGGGGGGTATGGAGAGTTCAAGAGGGAGAGGAAATGGGGTGTGGTGTGGTATATGGATTTGGCGCTGCAATGACGGGCATGGACAGTTGGGATGGTGCGGTTGTTGTTAAAACAGGTGGATGGGGGGGTCGGTGGGATTAGAGGCACTTATTCGATCGGGTTGTGGGTGAGCACTGTCTGAGCATGAGGGATCACTGGAGTACTATAGTAGTAGTGAGTCGCGGTGAAACTCGAGCTGACCTTTGCTGCTACCTATTTATTATTCTGCGGTACGTTCTGGAAGAAGTCAGGCTTAGGTATCTTTCTTCGCCGGACGGATGACGAGCTCAAAGAGTTTGGGTTGTGTGTTTCGTACGCTTGGAGCCATATTTGGTATGCTTGATAAGTGATATATTGAAAGGAGGTGTATGGAAGGTTGTGACTCTGCATGATGAGATGATGTTGGTACGGTGGGTGGTTGTATAGGGCGGGTCAGTGGGTGCGTGGTATGGAGTGGGAAATAGTACTGATTGATGGTTTAAGGGGTTGTAGGCGAAGGGATGGGTGATGAGGTAGTTCAGGAGGTGCTGAGGCGCGTGAAGAGGGTTTGATGAATAGTAGTCCAAGAACAAGATCCAGGAGCATACTTTTGCAAATRTATATTGTGGGCAGTGGAGATGTGTTAGGTCTATCTTCAATGGGACATTTTGCTAGCAGTGGGATTTTCTTGAAGCTCTCATATGACGGTATTAAGTATCGGAATCTGTATCTGATGTAGACTCGTAGTCATGACTGGCGCTTCTCATGGAGCCCTGTGACCATTCGATTATGGGCTGTATCTATCAAAGAAAAAGAACAAAGTAAAATACAATTAGGCAACCGATCAGGCCAACGACCACCAATACCCCGTACGAATAGGTAAGGACGCGGAGACTCACTTTTTGGACGTGACGGTTGAGAACGGGAAATCGCCCCAAGAATTTGCCAACGGCGTTGTGATACTCGGTTAAGAAGACAAAGATCCCGGTGTAGACAATCACATTTAACCAGATCACCCCGCAAGCCGTTGCCGCCATAACTAACAGACTTAAGATATCTGGATTAGCTCCAATTAATTGCGTATCAACCAGACGTGGAATTGCCTCGATAGTTAGCACGAATATAATGAGTTCACAAATGGACAGGAGCAGCATAAAGACCAAGACTGAGAACCACTCAAGTCGACACACCTCCTGAGATTCGCCTGGCGATGGCTCATGTTGGGCTTGAGACGTTTCAACTTCCTGTTCTTCCATCGATAAACTGGCGCCTGTCCTCGCAAGGGTACGGTGTTCAGGGACTTTTATTGGCCGCGTGGACAAGCCTGTAGAGGTTCCAGAGGGCCAATTCCCGATGCGTATAAGCTGAGGTTGCTCCTGATAGGCGCCAACGTCATGCGCGTGGGTTGAAGACCCCTGGAGGTGGTTGCTGATAGTATTGTTATTTGTGTGATGTACGGTTCCGTGGCTTTGGCTAGTAGGCCTGTGCTTATTTCTCCAAGTTGCTGTCCAGATACTTTAGCAAAGGTCTATCTTTAGATCTACCAGTATTAATCAATGAGGGACTGTCGTAGATCCCTTCAGAGATCGAGCATTGCGGGAGTTCACAGGCTCAAATTTAAACGATCTAGCGAAATTCGACTTACTATAACAGTCCTCAGCAATACTCAAGATGGGAAGCATCAAAAGAATCACTGGCAGGAACTGGCCGAAGGTCCAGGTACCCTCGTTGGAGATACGAGCGCGGAACAGGTGCGTTGTTCCCCAGGCTAGTGCAAAGCAAAGCCAAAGAATCTAATCAATGTTAGAGTTACAAAGAACAGAGCAGAAGGTCAGAATGATATAGTCCAGACTTCGCGACTGACCTCCCAAAGCATAGAGTCCCAAAGCACCAGGTGGGCAAGTATCACGATATATACAATCTCAAATACCATCCTTTTGAGCTTCCAATAGATGTTTGCCTTCGGTTGTTTTGAACGGCGGTTGCTGTCTTCAAGAACTTTTCTAATCTTATCACCGGGTTTGGTCCGAAGCCAGGATTTTGCGAAACCCGACGCTTCGGGCCATAGCTTTATCATGCTTGTGACGTAACCGAAGAAGAGTACTAAGATKGAAACGATCATTGAAGGCCCTTGAGCGCTGAAATATAGGCCGAAAATCTGTTTATTGAAATTGCGACCCCGAAAAAAGCACAGTGCAGGAACTCCGTCGTTGAGCCAAAATTGGTTACCGGTAGGTAGAAGTGCAATTCCAAGCAATGCCACAGTCACAAGCATGAAGAAGACCCTCCATGATCGAGTAGCGGGGTTGTCTTGAAAGTAAGTCCGCATAACAGTGAGTGTCGTCAGGTGGGTGAAGGAAGAGTACCAAGCCAGATATACAACAATCTGCCAATGGTACGCATCCAACCCACTTGGAAGCTGAGAATAACCACTGGCAAGCAGAGCTATGCCTGTTACGATCTGCTGGTCGCTAAATAGGAGTACAGCTTTGCCAAGTGGCTCCTTCCATTCGGGGGATGGTGCGATGTGGGCAATTCGTCTGATTGTCCGTAAGAACCTCTTGTCTAGAATATTRAGATCCTCCTCTTGAACACATCCCATAGTATAATGGACGAGTACCAGCAATAGTGTGAGATATGCGCTAGCTGTGAAGCCAATGAGGACCTTTTATGAACACGTCAGCATCTGTTATTACATGGTTGTATCATAGCAAAAGATCGAGCTCTGCCTCCATTCAAGACACCAACTCGCTCCACAGTAAGAAAGGAAAAGGCATGATTACACCTATTCCAGACACATCGGGGTTGGGCTTCACTTGAGGTATAATATAATTGACGTCACCTTCACCGAACAACCAGGCAGAAAAGTCAGGGCATGATATGTTGGTGTGCATGCTCGCAGAATTTTACAGTTACCAACACTGTCAAGGTATGGTGGGATACACATTGCTTTTAAGGAATCCCCACTTCGTTGAGCTCGCTTGTCGCATCATTGTAAAGCAATTTATTCGCCTATTTTGCAACGCATTAAGCGGGAACGCGTTGACGAGGTCGATGAAACTCTGTGCTTGAGTCTGCGCCTTTCTTTGATGCATGAGCTCGAATGCATCACCAATGAGACCTGAGCACTGAATGTAAGACGGTATTCCTGTAAGATAAGACGTTGGCGCGCTACAGGAGTAAGGAGCGTGTTGCGGTAAAATTAGTCCAGCGCAGGCCGAGTCAGTTTGAGCAACTGGCTGGGTCTCAAGTCATTGAGTGGAAGAGTTGAAAGCATTGTGGTCTTCTGATAGCTCTTATGAACGAATTGGCGTGCACGGAGAGATTTTGTCTTAGGAAGGACTCGGTCGTCAAGGCCCTAGGGCGCTAGGCTCGGCCCCTTAGAGGCGTCTTAGTGGACACCCCATCATTAGATCGTGACTTCATCTTACATGCAACGTGAATGCGGATATAACATACTTTCGAGACAGTTATCTGGATTTATGCTACCAGAGGATATTATTCATGACGCTCGGTAGGGTCGTACATGTGAACTAGAAAACCTAATCGCCATTGCCGTTGATAGCGCGATGTATCAGATAGACTCTACGCTCCTCCTCAGCCTTCTTAGCTTCCATCTCCTCTTGATAAATCCTCAAATCAGCTCGAGCAACTTGCTCTTCGTAAGTTAACTCGCGAGAGTCATCATGATCCTCGCTGACCACCTTGGTCTTCACATCGGTATCCTCAGGATTTGGCATGTTCTTCTTGATCTGTATATTCTTCTTTGTGGTAATTTGCTTCTCCTTCGTCTTCTTCTCCGGTCGTCCGGCAAAGTATTGTTGGTAGAAGCTCTCTGACGGTCGGGACGGTACGCATCCCATGTTCTCTGTTGGCGGTGTCATGTAGCTACTAGGGCAGTGGATTTGCACAAGTCGATGCCACCGGGCTTTAGCTGATAGAGTGTGTTTTGAGACTGATGAAACATCTAAGAGCGCACAGTCCATTGGGGGATTCAGAAACGTGGAGTCATCACTTTGTCAATAGAACATATTCGAGTAGCGCGGGCGATTAATGGCTAAAACCATTGTCCATAGACACATCTTCCTATGTCCTTTGAGTCAGAAGAAAGTGTTGTGGCAAAGCCGTTGATCGTGTGCGAGGTTTCTTGTTAGCTCAGACAAAGAGTGGGTGAGACGGACTTATTCTCTATGTGTATCCCTTTCGAAGCATTCTTGCAATGCGACTACCATAATTTCTTTGTCGTGTTGGACCAGCTAAATGCAATTGGTAGTGGTCACTTCTTTGGCACGTATTGTCACAGGTGAATGAATCGAACAAACAACAGCAACAAAATACCTCATCTCATGAGAACAGACTAATACTAAGGCACAGGCCGTTTTCCCTCGCAGAGTCATTTCCCCAATCACCATTTTGGACCTACTGGGACACAATTCATTTTAACTTTGGAATCCACCATGGGCTCCCAGCCATCTCGTCTTCTCCTGGGTAACCAGCAGTTTCACGCTCGAGGGCGTCACCGAGGGGGAAGTCAAGCACCGTATCAACTAATTGACGAGAATGAGAAGCATCAGCATGTAGCTTTTCGAAAGGACAAGGCAAGGAAAAGCATGTACACACAGACTTTGAGGACGAAAGTTGGCAGTGACGGAAATATGTGGTTTTACTAGCACTCTATCATGATCATCTCATAAGACTCTTGCGCGCTGAGTCCGGTGTTGTTGTAAGGGCATAAGAGGCGTCGTCATTAAGTCCCATTTGCCTTCTGTTCTAGCACACAGGTCGAAACATAGGTGACACATTTGTGCATCGAAACGGCCATTTTGTGCCGACTGGATGCAGCCCTTTCGTACGGTAATGATCAATAACGCCTTCATACCTTAACCAGGCTCTTGATAATACAAAGTGAGGCCAATAAAGTGCCGATGATAAATCCAGTAGATAACGTGACGATAATACCGCAATCACAACATAATGAATGCTCTTGGTGTCCAATAGCGGAGCTGGCTATGGCACTGAAATTACTCAGCCCCCAGGAACATGACGAATCTCGGTAAATATTAGATTATGGCCGAGTCTTCGACGCTACTTTAATTGTGTGATAGACTGCTTGGTAACCAAGCTTGGTCAAATAGATAGTTGTAGATTGTGCAAGCCATCCTAAACAGGGGTTGCACCTAGCAACATTATAGCCCTGTAGGGCTGACATAGAACCCTTCTAGGGAACGGCCATCCTCCAGTCTTACCGAACACCAATGGGAAGCCTCAAGGCTTGAACTTGACACTCACAGCTCACATATAACTTGATCGGCGTCTTTGCAATCCAGTTGTGACACTGACCCATTACCGCGGCAGTTCCCCTGTTTCATTTCCAATGCACAAAACATGATTGGACGAGGGGCAATCCGTGCATCGGATGCCGGAAACGTCGAGCTCCGAAGAGCGAGACCTTGCTTTCATCCTTCACATCCAGCCTCGCTGCTGATCAATCCTATCGGAAATGCTTACGAGAGACATAATGCGTTAGGGTACCATTAAGATCAAGGTGCTCTTCTCACACATATAAAAGTTCCACCTGCAGCCAACCATCAGCGCCCTGACATCAGCGCCCCGACCTTCCACTCCCCTCGTCAACACCCAGAATGTCTACACACGATATTGTCATTCTAGGAGCTTCATACTCCGCCCTTGGCACTGGCCATGGTCTCCTCAAACAACTGCCAGCTCTTAAGAAGAAGACCGGAAAATCCTATAAGGTCACTTTCATTACCAACAGTACTCATTTCTGGTTTTCTGTCGGGGCTCCTCGGGCCATGCTGAAGCAATATCCAAAAGATATAATGGATTCATTCATACCTGTCAATACTGGCTTCGAGCAATATCCATCTGAGCTCTATGAGATCGTGCACGCTGAGATAACCGGACTCGAGACGGGTAAGAGAGAAGTAAGCTACAAGTTGAAGGACGACAAAGACAATTTCATCTCGGACGACAAGACCATAAATTTTGACACGCTGCTTATTGCAACTGGCTCCCAAGGTCCGAGTCCTCTCTATAGCTATCACGGCTCTTATATTCCTACCCTTGAAGCCTACAAAGACGTTCAAGCCCGGCTACCTAATGCAAAGACTGTCGTGGTCGTGGGTGGTGGCAGTGCCGGCACCGAGACAGCCGGCGAACTAGGTCACCTCCATGGCAAGAAGACATCGTCTCCTAAAGACATTACCATCCTCTCAGGCAATGACCGTCTCCTTCCTGGCCTCCGTCCCGCCATAGGCAAGCGGGCTCAAGAGATGCTAGAAGAGATGGGTGTCGAGGTTGAACACAATCTGCGCGTCAAAGACAGCAAGAGCCTGGAGAACGGTAGCACACAGATCACCCTTAGCGATGGCTCCACTCGGACTGTCGACCTTCTCCTCACGGCGACTGGTCGGAAGCCCGCATCCTCCTGGGTCCCTTCCTCCCTTCTCGATAGCGCTGGCAGAGTCAGTGTCGATGAATACAATCGTGTTCCCTCTGTCAAGGGAGTCTTTGCTGGCGGCGAYATTGCWTCGAACTCGCCAGGCGGCATCATTTACATCAAGACCAGTACACCCATCTTAGTCAACAATATTCTTGCTGAGCTGGATGCTAGTGGTAAAGAGAAGATGAAACCCTACAAACCGCTAACGACAAAGGAGATGCAGTTGGTTCCTGTCGGGCCGGATCAGGGTGTGGGCGCTGTGTTTGGCTGGTGGCTGCCTAGCATGATGGTTAAGATGATTAAGAGCAAAACTTTCATGTTTGATTCAGCTATGAAGACAGTCATGGGCACTGCTTGAGGCTTGATCTCTATGCAAGTACATTGGAGCGTATCGCTGTGCTATCTTGTCTTGAGGGGAGCGGCATTCGCCATTGCATTCTGTACATCGGCTAGGATTGATCGTCAAGTTATGTTTGACTATGCGCAGGAGTCATTTTATGTGTAATAGTTTGGCAATACCCTAGCGTCATGCATGATTCCAGCAAGCASTATATATTAATAGGAGAAGTAATGTAATACTCAGTCATGAATAATACACAGTCTCGAAAATAGGTTACTAACTCATATGATTGAAAGTGTTTAATATACAAATGGCTACGTTGACCGCCTTTAAAGCAGATAAGAGGCGTTCAAGATTCTTGCAGCTGCTCAGCACTTCCAGTTGCAACCCCAACACCCCACACATACATCTCTATAACAAAACATTGTTTACAAAGTCTTCACATACCAAGCTCATAAAAACTGCCTGCTATGACTCTATGAAACCTCGAGTTCCGTACATCATACAAGGAAACTAACGAGGTTGTAGTCTAGATTTTGCTCAGATTTGGGAAACAGAAGGAATATTTACACCTCAATTGAAGAAGATCTTCAGTAATCTGTTAACATTGTGGCTTGAGTACCTATAAGAGAAGACTTACCTCATTCATGTATTGATCCCTCGTTGTTAAGAATAGCTCAGGTATGGCAGATTCCATGGTCATTGAAATGCTGTATATACGGTCTGATGGGGAAATGGATTAGTGGATGAGTGGGTATGCACTCGTTTTCCTTTGGTAATGAAGCTAGAGTGGTGGTGAATTATTTGATCACATCACTGCGGTATCATTGACTTTGGCAGAGATATTTGTTAGTCGCGTAATGAAATCGGGTTTTTTTGTTTTGATTCTCAAGTCTGGGAATTTTCTCAAGTGGAGAATGTATTCATGGAAGAAGATGGTACAAGTCTAAATATATGATCTTTTTATCTAAATCTCAATCTCAATCTCATGATATAATCGATTTCGAACCATATTGTGCGACCTTGAGAGACTGCTCAATAGGAGGATGATGTGCCAGAAGTCGTGTATTGTGGGTTAAGATCTGTCAAGTCGTAGCATCTGATAAGGTTGGTCAATAGTCAAAAAGTGCTGAATCAATTTAACCTGAACATGTTGATTTCTGGAAACGTTGCAGGAATGGTGCTGGAGTACATTGCTCCCGAGCTTCTCTAGACGAAGGGATACTGATAAATTTGGTGGTTATGAAAACAGATGTAATAGGGACATTGATAAGCTGTTTGAGCATGGTTTTCACTGTCGACAAGGGAAATTTTCAAGAAAGTCAACTTTGCCCCTTCAAGTAAATTGAGTATCTTGATTTRACTRGCCTTYGGCGTATAGCCTCCACTCGTCCTAGACGATGGAACTAGACTCCAATTTATGARGGTAATGACTTTTCAAGCATACATACTTTTACCTGCTCTGGTTCCTGGATTTCCTGGATACTAGACGACGTTGTGATCTTGTTCTGTTAAAGAAAAAAAGAAAACAGAAAATGACTGCATTCAGCTTCTCAAGTCTCGAACCAAAGTGATAAACCCTCAGGTCTACATGATTTTACTCGCACCTATCACTCTTTTTTGGCGGACAATTTCCAGAAAATCTCTTTATGAGGCCAACAAACTGCCCCTGATTGCCAGTCGGGGTATATTAGTGCCACGAGCTTGCCAGATACTAATCCTATTGCCGAGGGAGATATAAGATACAACTTCATAAGACCGRATGGTYATGTTATACACCATATGTTTGAAGTATTTAGAGCTTCTCGATACTTACGGTCTGCAATGACCTGTAGTTATTCGCAGGCCGTAATGCATGTGCTTGTTAGGTGAATCGTGAAGACATCACACCCTATATGGGTGTTTACATCATGGGAAAGGAACGCTCTGCCGCTTTTTTATATGGTTTGAAATTCCCAATGACGCCTCTTAGCGCATGGAGGCTGAAGCGCSTCAGAGGACATTAGTAATGTATTTGCTTCGGATAAAGCGAGCCACTCGCGTGCTAGCTTAGTGAGACCGGTCGCATCAAAGACTGAGCGATTCGAGTGGCAGTGAAGCCCCTATTACAATTGACCTTCGCTGGGTCAATGTAACGGTTCCACATGGGCTCCGAAAATAGAATTTTGGGCGAGATGCGCAGACACAAGGGCATTCGAGGCGCCTTCGTGGCGCGCCCTACGTCAAATGTTGGACACAGGATATGCTCGATAATCCGACGAATGCGTTAATGCAAGTGTCGAGTAAGAAGTTATTCGGCAGCATGATGTTTTTGGGGAGAAAAGGAAGCCTCCATATCAGTGATCGGGCTATCTTTCCATAGCCTCTGTTGCCTTAAGCATGGACTAAAGCCCCAGGATGACTCCGCAGACCAGGTGCTAATCAGGTGCGTTAGAGGATCCTACGATACACAAATGAGTCTTATCGGCGATGTTGAGACGGTATCAAATCACAGACTGGGATCATGCAGCTTCTATGCAGGATGCGCGTCATAACATCTTTGACTGTTCCGTTCAACAGATACCTGCCGTGGATGTCTGACACTCGAGCGAAATTATGAGTCAATACAATAGTAGAGACGCCGAGCAACGCCATTGACAGAACTGCATTTTGAGGCGATTTCAAGCCGAGAAGGGCGCTTGATTGGGTGAGGCTGATCGCTCCTATTCCGCTACTGCGGTTCGAAACTGAGTCTTCATCTGGAGCCTCAATCCGAGGGCAGCGATGAGCTTTAACCTCGCCGTAAACACACCTGAACCCGTTTTCGAACAGCAGGAAARAGGCGTCGACGCTCTAATTGATGTACTCCGTGTTGTCAGCAAGACATCTTGTCGCGTTGGAAGGCTTGAGCCCTGGAACACAAAACGTGGCAAAGTGATGCTACACGGGTCGCCCACGGCATCACCGACTCGCAACAGCGCGGACTGTAGCTGTGTAAAGCCAATTAAACGGCCGTAGTAGAGGGGCTTGAGCCAGTTCAAATAACTTATAGTAGGCAATACGAAGAATAGACATTGTGTTCCATATGGAATCTGTATGACGGCTTTTTGTCGGGCTCTCCATTTGCCTCTTTCTCTTTGTGGCTTAGCGTGCATCTAATTTACTTGATCCCTGGAGTCTTTGAAATTTCTCTCACGGATGTACTCTCACACCACACACAACCACCAACCTCAACACTGACTTCTGCGAATCCTTTTGGATGCCGCAGATCATTACAGGATACTAACAGTCTCCTCTAATACCAGTACTCAGTCCTGCTGAGTTTACACTCCTTTCACGTCACAGAATCGCGCGGCCGACGAGGCTCTGCATTCTGAGCGAAGAGAACCGATCTGAAGGACGGCCGTCTCTTCTGCTTGTGATACTAACACCAGCGACTTTTATCAATTAAACGCGCAAATCTCCACTCTAATTTCTTCGACACTTCCTGGATTTGACATTTGGGAGTATACTTTGACAAAATCATACCGGCGAGAAGTTTCCTAGCCCACGACAACAGTTTTAAGGCGAAATATCCACCGAATTCTCGATGACAAGCATTTCTCAGTCAGTCCTTCCACCGCAAGCATCCAACAACGCATCACAGTCGGCTTCAAACAGTGGGCGAGCTCCGCCTCAAGCCGCAGGTACGGCTTCTGCCGCTGGCAAAACCAGCTACGCGAGCGCGACAAAGAAGACCTTCTCCCCGCCTCCTGCCTCAGGCAACACGGCTTCGTCAATATCAGTGGGAACTTCACAACATGGCAAGCCAGATAATAGCTCACCAGTGAACGGCAAGGCCGCCATCCCACCTGCTACGCCAGCGGTGGGTGCACTGGTCAATGGCAACACCCCTACGAGCTCCACTTCTGGGGTTGGTGACCATAGCCGAAAACCCTCTGTCACGATCAGCGCTGCAGGTGCTTCAGGATACATTAATGGGGGTCTAGTAGCCGGGAAATCAAAAGGTGGAAGAGACATCCAGTTTGGCGCAATGCCAGAACAGTCACCAACCACAGCAAACGCTGTCCCAGTCCCAAATAACTCTTCGAATTCACTAGCAGTGAATAACCCAGCAAATCCTCGGGTTATATCCCCAACAACTTCTCCATCGCCAATCCCGCAACCTCCTGCGAGTGGTGGCGGAAGACCCCCGGTTAGTCTACATGGAAATAGTACTAGTATGAGCTTTGGCAACTTTCCAGATGGAAATGTGAGTAGTACTGGTCTCTTATAAGAAGGGTATTAATGTCTGAACCGTAGCAAATGAGAGGGACTGGCGTACCGCAAGGACCCCTCACACCCGGTCCCCAACCTAATCATCTCCGTCGTGAGTCATCACAATCTCAACATAGTGACATGAGCAGTCATGGAATGGGTCCTGCCGCGGGCAGAGGTGGGTTTCCTCCGCAGGGTGCCCGAGGCAGAGGCAGCTTCCAAGGCGCCTATCCGCAACAGATGGGCGGAAACTTTTACAATTCTAACAACAGACCCCCGCCAAATCAACCACGCGGCGGTCAGAACATCCCTCCTTTCCAAGGACAATCTCGCAATCTCGCACCGTTTCCGAACTCACCCCATCAATCTTCTCGCAGTCCTTCTTTGGCAAGCGCGCAGCCGGCGCTCAGCGCCCACCCACAGCCAGGCCAAGTTCCAATGACGAACCCCCAAATGGCCCAGCCACCATATGGGTTCCCTCATTATGCTGCATATCCCCAGAATATGGGTCCTCAACAAGTAAACCCCCAATCTTCTTCATCTTCGAAGCACAAATTTTCAGGGAATGTTGCAAAAGGGAATCGCACTCCTTTTGCAAGCACGTTCCGTGCCCAGCCGCTCCCTGATCTTTCTCCCACTACGGGACATTTTGAACAATATCTGACATCAAGACACCAGGCTCAGTACATGTTTCCTGACCCAAACAACTACGCCGCCGGTTTATACAACTCATTTTACGGTAACATGGCCCCTCCCATGCAGCCAGGCTCTCCCCGCCCTCCTCAGCAGATGACTCCCGTTCCCCAGCAGCCCCCATATTTCCAAAGCCAGTACGGAGGGCCACAACAACCTCCGTCGATGTCCCGCACGTCGTCCGCTATATCCCACAACGAGCGACCCAATTCGAGCATTGACAGGTCGCAGGCTGGAAGCACCACGCCTGCTATGGCTACCGCCGCAATTCCTGGACGTCAAGCGAACAGCCCAGCCCCTAAATCTAACGACTTCAAGATTCCTCAAAAGAAGAAAAATGCTAGTATATTAATCAAGAATCCAAATACCGGAGAAGTTGTGGCGTTTGATAAACCATCTGCCTCTCCTGCACCACCTAGCAAGTCTCAAACCCCAGCTGTCACCTCCACACCTACTCCACCGCCTCATGCACCCAGCCAAACTGATTCTCAGCACTCGCGTACTGAGAGCAAGAGCGTTAAGACTGATGAGGAGAAGAGGAATGAGATGAGAGATGCTATCGCCCGAAAGATGGAGGCAGACAAGGCGGAAGAGCAGCGTAAGAAGCTCGAAGAGGAGTCAAAAGCATCCCAAGAAAGCAAAGAAGCTGAAGAGAAACTTTTGAAGGAAAAGGAAGAGTCTGATAACAAGGCAAGGGAAGCGGCTCAGAAGGAAAAGATGGCTGAAGACGCGCTGAAGAAAGATAAGGCCGATGCAGAAGAGGCTGAGAAAGCGGCTGAGAAAGCGGCTGCTGTGAAAGCCAAAGAGGAAGCTGACGAGGCTGCTGAAAAGGCTCGCAAAGCCAAAGAGGAAGAAGATGAAATTCTTGCTATGGAAGCTGAGTATGCCGAAATGGAGCGTCAAGAGGCAGAGCGTGAGGAGCAATATCAACGGAAAAAGAAGGCTGAGAAAGAAGAAGCCGCTCGGAAAGAAGCCGAAGCCCTCAAAATGGCCGATGAAGATATGAAGAGAGCTGAGAGGGAAGCTGAAGAAGCTGAAGAAGCTAGGCTGAAAGAGCTCGAAAAGTCTGAAGGCGACGAGTCCCAGAAAGAACGAGTTGACATGTTCGCAGCCCTTAAAAAGGACGGAACTCTTACTCCTTCTAGCGACACTCAGGCTGCTGAAGAATCGCAGGTCAACAGCGGTGTTGCTACTCCTGCCTCCGACATTCCTGCGGCTCCCTCGAAACCTTCGGTACGTGTTGGAAAGCAAAAGCCTGCCGACTTGAAGCTTGACACTATGAAGACTGTCGAGGCTGCTCTACCCACTCCACAACTAGCTTCCCTTCGATCTGCCCGGCCAATTACCCAGCTCAACAAGATTCAGTACCCTCCAAATATTGCTTCGCCTAACCCAGCACTTAATCAGACGGCGCCTATGGGTAAGTTCCGGTACGATAAAGACTTCTTGCTGGAGTTCTCAAAGGTATTCACGGAGAAGCCTTCAGAGGATTGGGAAATCCGGCTCAAGGAGACCATAGGGGATACCACGGAGCCTTCTTCAGCTCGTACCCCAGCACGTGGTACTGCTACTGGTGGCTCAATGATGGGTGGGCGTCAACCTTCCAACAGAGGCCCTCCGTCACAGCCAATGATGGGCAGCTTTGCCCAAGGTGGAAGAACCTTACCTCCGGGAACCAGCTCGCAGCAACGCTACGAAGCTGCTACCGCAGGTCGCAGTGCTGCTCCTTCTCGACAAACCATGAACAATCCTCTCGCAAGCCTTGTCTCACGTCCTGGTGGATTCCCTCAACCTGGTAACATGAGCATCAAGATGGACCGGACACCATCCTCGACCTCTATAAATCACCCGAACTCACCGAGGAATGCTAGCCAGCGTGGCGGCTCTCAACGGGGCAGTAGAGCTGCCGGGCGCAGAGAAGATCCGAAAGATAACAAAGCCATGCCACTGACTGCAGGTGCTTCTCTCAAGCCGATTGAGGTGACTGCCAGTGGTTGGAAACCCAGATCAGTTGGTCAGAATGCTACAGGAATGGCTGGTCCAGCACCAGGTGGGGATGGTCACATGGCCCCAGATGTCGTGCAACGGAAAGTCAAATCCAACCTGAATAAGATGACACCGAACAACTTCGACAAGATCACTTCTCAAATATTAGAGATCAGTGCTCAATCGAAGGATGAATCAGATGGTAGGACCTTGCGACAGGTCATCCAGCTCACCTTCGAGAAAGCAACTGACGAGGCGCATTGGGCTGAAATGTACGCCCAATTCTGCAAACGCATGCTCGAGTCAATGAGCCCTGAGATCAAGGATGAGAACATCCTAGATAAGAAAGGCGAGGTTGTCCATGGTGGTGCGCTCTTCCGTAAATACTTACTCAACCGCTGTCAAGAGGAATTCGAACGTGGTTGGAAGTTGAACCTTGGTGACAAGCCAGAAGGCGAGACCGAAGAAGCGACAATGCTGTCAGATCAATACTACATTGAGGCCGCAGCAAAGCGACGAGGTTTGGGACTCGTGCGCTTCATTGGCGAGCTCTACAAGCTCGGTATGCTTACGGAGCGTATCATGCACGAGTGCGTGAAGAAGCTTGTCGACTATGAGGGGGTGCCGGATGAGGCCGAAGTGGAGTCACTCACGAACTTGCTCAAGACTATCGGACAGCCTCTCGACAGCACAGACAGAGGTCCCAAGATGATGGACGCCTACTTTGTGAAGATCAACGAGATGATCGCCATCGAAGGTCTACCAAGTCGTTTGAGGTTTATGCTTATGGTGAGTACAGCCACTTGGCCTAGTGACGACAATCACTAACCGCGCAACAGGACATCGTCGACCTTAGAAAGAAACATTGGCAGGGCAAAGGTGGAGTACTCAAGGGTCCAACAACACTCGAAGAAGTGCGAGTACAGGTTGGTCAATCATCCCGCATTTTTCTTTCCTTTACTAACACAACTGCAGGCCGTCCAAGCAGAGCGTGAGAAAGAGCTGCAACGCCAGGCAGATAGCTCCCGGAGGGGAGGTGGAGGCGGCGGTCGACTCCCTATGGGCCGTGGCGATGCGCGCAACTTTTCTGGTCCAGGTCAGTATGGCAATATGCAGCCACCAGCGGATTACCAGAGGAATGTCGTTGGCATGGACGACCTGCGTAGATTAGGCAGCAAGGGTGCTTCTAGACAAGTCAGTTCCCAAGGTCAACCGACCCTTGGCCCGACATCAATGTTTGGTGCTCCACGAGGATCAAATACTAGAAGACCTGGATTGGCTGCTGCCCAGAAAGACGACTCCGGTGCATCGAGCCGAACAGGTACGCCTCCAGCTCAGAAGAACAAAGAAGAGAAGGAAGCTGCAAAGTCTGCAAATACCTTCAGGTAAGATCTTCGGGCTACAACTATCTTCGAATTTATACTAATCCATGCACAGCGCTCTTGCAGGATTAGACTCCTCGGAAACCGCTGAGAACGCTTCTCCTTCAACCTCACCACCGGTAGCTAAGTCCCAGCCAGTCGAACGCCAGCAGCCTACGGAAGACGTAGGCTCAAAAGGCGCTGAAACCTCGTGAGACGTCTCTCACCATCTCTTTCTATCTACACCTACCTCGTGGCCACACCAAATCCTCTCAGCCACGCCGGGCACTATCTATCTAGCCACAACATTTCAGGCGCGCTCAATGATACCAGCATTTGCACCAATTCAATGCACTTGTCTTACCAAAAGTTCCTTCTTTCATACCATACCGGGCACAGGACCTCGATTTACAGGCGCTCGGACATCATAAAAGGAAGGGCTGGCACATTGTATTGGTACCGCGCGTTCTGGCCTTGGGCGGCCAGGTGATTGCGCCCTCATAGAAAGCTCGAGCTTGCTCTTACTTACAGTCATCATCATAATTTTCAGTTCATCAGACAACTGCGAGCCAGCGGCAGGCAGGCCCGAGATGACTTCCCTCTCCCCCCGTTCTACCCTCCGACCCAACCATCCAACCATCGAATAGATGATAGTTCTACCTGCTTGTGGGGATGCGGCAATACAACCGACAGCTTTGGCATTGGAAGGCACACATACATACAGACGCATAGCGAAGGGTGATGAAAATCAAAATCTTGTCATTATTTCCGGGAGGGCGGAGTGGGATGATAAGGGGGGGTGGCTCCTTTTTTTCACTAGCGGTCTATTTCAAGTACTGGCATTGCGATTGCGCACGGCTTTGTTTTTCTGGGACATTGTTTTACCTTACTAGAACATACTTAGTCTACCTTATTTAATGTGAGCTTTGTTGGTGGTGCCTGCGGGCGTCCGAGTACGTTAGGCTGAATGAAGAACTTGTTCCATAATACATCCTAGTCACCTCGGGTTCAATTACGGCAGAACATTGTAATATGCTCTGCCGTGTGAATGCATCACGTGTGGGTAGCCATGTTTTCATGTACATCTCTTTTGTGATAATCTATCTATACGAAGCTTTATTTGATGCAACCTAAACCACGGTAATCCCTCGCCTTCCCATTCTTGGATACTCGTACAACAAGAAGCCTTCTCATGATTCTCATGATTTCATAACCCATACTTCGTTGATAATACATGATGTAACCGACCCGAGTCAATAAGTTGAAAAACACGCCAATGGCTTTTATACAACTTTTTCTAGGATATCACMAACCCGGCGCCGTCCAGATCAATAATACACAATATTCATAGCATGATGAACGCGACGAGAGCCTCAAGGCTCAGTGTATCGCAAGAAGTCGGTTCCTTGTCAGGGTACACGCCAGCGAGGTCTATCTGGAGATGGAGTCTCAGGTTCCTCTAGTGTGATTCCTGGGGGCTCTTGAATTCTCTGACAGAGGCGTTGGACAGCTGCCTCATTCCGTACTTCGAGATCCCTTTGCACCTTTCTCGCTGTTTCCGCAGCTGACAACTGCTTTGCTGGTCTTGCAGGACTTGGCTTTCGTGGCGAGAGATTAACTTGGCTGTGGTGGTTGATGATCTCAACATCCTTAGCAAAGCAGACTGCTCTTTGGCCACTGCCTCTGGAAGAACCCCCTGGGGTAAGGTTTTCCTTGCTCGCAGGCGATACCTGATCGGACTTAGAAGCCAACTCGTCATCTGTGTAGCCCACGTATGCAGTAGATTTCGCCTCCGATAATTGGAAAAGCTTGATTCCGAATTGGGGACTAGGAACAAACCTTGGGCTTTCGTCACTGTTCGATGAGCTTACTGGACTGCTATACGTTGGATCGTTGTGGCGAGATGGCTTGTTCCTTTCCAATGAAGCACGCCTGCTCGCAGAAGGACTTGGGAAAATGAGGCCTGGGTTAGCAGAACCAAGGGCATAAGCCTTATATGAGGTGTCCTGTAAAGGAACCCCGAAATAGTAACTCATGAACTCTTCGGTCTCTTGACGGTGCTCGGCTGTCTCACTCTCTGGGAACAATACTCTCTGCCAAAACTCGATATCAAAGCATATTCCAGGAATGTTCTCAGGCCCTGGCCTTTCTCCGTTTTCTGTTTCGAATTCATTCTCGGGAAGTAAACCTGTAGTCAACGATTCAAGGGGTACGTCTGTAAATAGGTCTGCGCTAGACATGATTGGGAAGCCTTTATCATCTGACTGCTCTGGCTTCAACGCCACGAAGTCCTCAGGTGTAAGGCGCATTGACACCATAGCATTCTTTGGCGCAGACGGAACGCTATCCCCCATAGAAAACGATGCAGATCTTTCGACATCGAAATCATTGTCTCTACACGCCGGCGCCATATTATCCGGCGTTCTTTCTATTGCTTCAGCTGCATATGAGGTATCAATTGGCCAAATAGTATCAATGGATGCTCGCTCAATGGCTTCGACAGCATAGTGAAGGTCGCCCATGGGAATAATATTACGGTGCATCGTCAATGATTTAGCTGCAGGATTTTCTACTTCCGGTCTGAACATCACGGCGTCAGCGAGTTCGGGGTTGTTACTTGCGGTAGAACGGGGATCTATCTGCCAATTAATATCGCTCGCATTGGCTAGGTTATTCGGTATTGTTTCGCTACAACGCAGTGATTCATTGCGGTCGAGGGCGGCGGGAATCCTACTCAGCTCTAGCACCGACTGCGAGTTGTCATCTGATTCAGTATCGGGTCCTTCAAGTGTGGTCTCGAGGTATCGTTTCTCGCGGTCAGCCCTGCGTTGTGCAATCGCCGCTCGGTCGCCCATACTTGGATGCTCGGGACTTATTCCGCAAGAGCTAACGTCGGTTTCGTAAGCCCCAGGGGATAGTAGCTGGTCACATAAGTTGATTTCGGACTCAAGGAAAGGATTTGAAACACTGCAGCTCTGCRTTTGGCTCATTGTATTTCGACTGTGTGCGTGCTGAGGTGGTACAGTTCGGGACAGCATATTCCCTGGCGGTGAGGGATTGGATGTATCGAATCGGATAGGAGGTACAGGACGGTAGGGCAGTGTTAGTTCATCTTGTGCACTTCTGACTTCAGCTTTGAGCTCTTTACAAGCAGCTAAGTGGAAAACAGGAGCCACTTCAGCAAGTAATGACTGGCTAGATCCAGGCCCTGTAGAGCCGGGAGTAGCGTTGTTTGGCGCGGCTGGGAGAACTTCTTGTGAGGCTTTCATCCCAGCATTGCTCATGTTTGGCAGCCCATGACGGTCGTTCCCTAAMATAGACTGAAAGCTTTCTTCGGCATCGAGGCCACCATCCACGTCCGGAATAAGTTTGCAAGGTCCCCGTAGCGGCGCTCTTACACATGGTGTTGTCGCCTCCCTTGGTGGTCCGTCAAATAATTCAGAGAGAGGTCCCCTAGAAATTCGTTCCGTTGATACAGTGGACGTTGATCGTTCGTCCCTCAGAAAATAATTGGGGATTTTCACATCAAGCTGAGGAGGCCGTTCTCTGGAAGCCCGAACAGGGGTTGTGGGCGATGAAAGAGCCCACTTTTGTGTCTCTCGCGCCCGGGGAGATGAAAGAGACAGACGGCTTCTGCAAGAAGAGATCACTGATGAATAGCGTCTGTGCTTCTTAGGKGTCTCGAACTCGGTTGCCTCATGTGACAGTTTCCGTGCGCCAAAAGGGCCAGAGATTGTTGAAGTTGAGGAGCGGTGACGTCTGTTTGTGTTGGTGCTCTCAGATACGGACGGTGCAGATGAAGCGGTCCCTGCTTCAAGAGGATGGAAGATTGAAGTTGTTGAGCGGATAGTTTCAGAGACGTAGGAGAATACAGATGACATTTTATGACGCAATTTTGGAGCATTTTGACTCGGGCTTTTAGGCTCTGAAACAGTAGTTGCTGATGATCGGTTTGACCGACTCCAGTAGGTCAGATGAGTGGATTGACTTGATAGGCTTTCAAGTCCCGACAGTGTGCTGTAATGAGAATCCACGGATTGCCGGATGGGGGCCCTGCTAGCTTCTTCTATAGTCTCTTCCGGCTCTTTTGTAACTGTCGTCCATCTCCCTAAGCGTTTGGCAATGGAAGCCATGACGGCACGCAGGCAGTGCCCAGCTTTGCAATGTTCAGATGATAATCCAGAACCAGTCGAATACGCTATAGAAACAAACGAAGTTAAAAAACAAGAAAGGAAAGCAAAAAGCGCCGGACCATGCAGAAAAGGAGCTCAATGGCAGTTTCGAAGATGTATAACAACAAAAGTCAACAAAGATGTAGAGAAGGCAACGGCCATGGACATCAGGTATCGTAACAAAACGGGCGCTAAGGGAAGCGCGAAACGCTATCTCCGCTTTCACAAGCCCGCGTTGTAATTTAATGTCCTTGCTGGATTTGAACCATCAACGAAGGCAATTCTATGCTCTGACTACCTATCAGCCATGTACAGATAGTGATACGAGTCTGCAAACCTTGTGGGCGCAAAACAATCATGGCAGCTAAGAAAGATATTCCTTCGTTCGACGAAATAATTCAAGCTGGCGAGTCTTGCACTTGACAACATGACACCTCCGCTAATATTTCGCTAGAGCGACAACGAAGAGAGAAGCAGAAGCTTGCAGACGAAATCTTAGGGCAAGGGCGCAAGAATAATATACTTAAGGATGGTAGGCGCAAGCCAGGTACTGGACCTAGCCTTGCGAGCAGAGTTGGCGTTTCTAAGGTACGTAAATTTCGATATCTAATAATAACAGAAGGCAATATGACTAACTGCTTCCTTCCTCAGGCATCTCAACGTTCCACCTCGAACACGCCAAAGCCGAAGCCAGATATCGACGCAACATGGGGCCACGATCTCCACTCCGCGAACAATTCCCGAGCTCCGCGCGTTACTCGTCCACCTCGCGAGAACCCTATGGTGCGCCTGAAGAAAGATTTGCTCTATGATACGGCTATGAACCAGTCAGAGCGCAATGTATCCTCCCATGGGGCAGTATCTAAGGATCTTGGTGGTGAGATAAGCATAAGGGGAACAGCGGGTCCATACATTGTAATTGGCAGCAACTTCGCACCTGGGACAACCGCAGCCGATATTGAGTCCGCTATGATACCAACTGGGGGTGAGATGTTGAGTTGTAGGATCCTGAGCGCATCGCCTACTGTCATTGCGGAGATGGTCTTTAGCGAGAAACACAATGCGGAGAGCGTAATTTCGACTTTCAATAACAAGAAGGTGGGCATAATGATCTGGACCTAGGACCACCCAAGCTGACAATCTGATGCTAGGCCGATGGTCGCATCCTTCATATCTACATGAAAACGGGCGGCCCCACACCCTCCACAGCAGGGACTCTCATCCGCAAACCACCAACCGAACCTCGTGCTCCTCGCGTTGACCTCACCCGCAACGAGGCCCCCTCATACGACAGCCAACGAGAGCAATCAGATCGTAACAGAAGAAGAGCCGAACCAGAATTTCAGGACGGAAGCTTTGGCTTCGAAACCAAAGACGAACAAATGGACGTGGACATGGCTGTCCCAGACGAGCCCGTCCCTACTCCGGCCCCCGTTGCTCCTCTTGGCTCTTACCGGCCTGATCGGCGCGATGACCGACGAGACGGCCGCTACGAAGCTCCAAGAGACAATGGACGAGGTAGAGCGTACTATGATCGTGATCGAGATGGCGGGCGACCCAGGARCGATCAGCGCTTGTATAGCGATGATTTATATCCTCGGCCCCGTGGGCGTGGGTTCCGATGATAGGCTCGTATTGTGCAAAAACTTGGTTTACGATCATAACAACTATTGGTTGCCTTACTGCTGTCTTCCCTACCTGACTAGGCATGACCTGATGTTCTTAACATCGCTGAGCGTGGAGTTCGAAGGCGCGGTGGATAATTGCAACTAGTTGTTATCTTTTCCCTGGATTTAATTACTTGCAAGATGTCAAAAGTACGAGAAGGATTGTGGTGGAGGCATCATATCGTGTGAGCTTTCGAGCATCTATGACTCTCTTATGGACAAAAAATAGAGGCTCCGAAGCTGCTTCCAGCTGTTGGCATCATAGCGCACCCTCCCATACGGATAGGCAGATAGTGAAACTGGATATGATCACAATCTAAGGAGATTACTAGGATGATCAACACTACAATGTCTTTAATTATCTTTAGCCAAACGGTGCAGGATTCCCTGGTAAACGCCGCAGACACAGCCAGACTCCCAGCGCCTACCTATATTGTCTAGGATTTCCAAGCCCTGTTCACAACTCCTAACTAGTTGCTACCCCAACCAAATCCCCCGAAGCAGGACTAGGGGGGAGCTCACCCCCATCAAACCATGTACTTGGACTGGGCCCCAAAACATATTCCATTGTTCCCCCTTGCACAAACACATCATCCCACGTAACCCAGCTCTTAACCCATACCTCCCCATTAACCTTCAAGCTTTGCACATAATAATTACTATCACTATCTCCTCCCTGCGTCGTAATATTAAGGCTCTTCCCGCCCCCCAAGTCAATATTCATGGAAAACCACGGCGAGTGGATCAGGAATGTTGTCTGCCCTGTAAGCGGGTAGAGACCAATCATATTCCACAACAGCCATGTTTGCATAGCGCCTGCGTCGCTATTACCGGGGAGGCCGGAAGGTGAGGTGTTGTAGTAGGATTTAGCAATGTAGCGAGCGCGGGCGACGGAGAGATCCTGCCGACCAGCGAAGTTGTATAGGTAAGGCGAGGCGAAACTAGGTTCGTTTCCAGGGTCGAAGATCGTGTAATTGAATTGTGGTGAGCCATTTGGGTTGAGGTTAGGTGTGAAAAGCACATCGAGACGATTCACAAAGGTTTCAGGACCTCCGGTGTAGTTTATTAGGGTAGCCATGTCGTGGTGCGTATTGAAGGCGTATTCCCAGGGCGTGCCTTCGTAATAGGCATCGCCCCAATAGCAGCCGCCGCAAGAGAGGGGATCTTGCGGGAGAAAAGCGCCGTTTGCGTTGCGTGGGACGGGGAAGCCGGTGTAGTTCAAAGATGAGGCCGCGGGGTTCCAGTGATTCCGCCAATTGCGGGAACGGGAGAGGTATTTACTTGCGTCGGCGGTATTGCCTTCAGCGCTGGCGATTTGGTAGAGTGCGAAATCGTTGGCGGAGTATTCTATCGCACGGGAAACGGCGCGCGTGTAGGCTGGGGTAATGTACCTGTATTGGAGCCAGTCTGGGAGAGCGCCACGGCCTTGTTGGGTGGAGGAGTCGGGAGCGGAAGGGTCATTGTTGTTAGGGGGTTGGACTTCGGCGTCTTTGAGCATGGCGAGGTAACCAGCTGTCCAATTTACAGCGCCTTTGACACCTTTGACATAGGCGTCCGCGAGCACGTTATCGGCGTTGGACCCGCCTTGGCTGCGGCCGTTAAAGTTTGAAGAGCGGGCGTCTGGCATGTAGCCTTCGTTACGCCAGATGTCAATGACTGATCTGATCTGTTCTTCGTAGTGAGTTGGAAGGATAATCTGCGTTAGGGAAGTTGAGCAACGGAAGAGATCCCAGAAGGTAAAAATATCATCGAAGTAAGACTCGGTTGAATCCCACAACGGGTTCTCGCCTGTGCGGTTCGATGGCAGTATATTCATACCATATAAGGAGGAGTATAACAATTCCAACGCGGGAACATCGGCCTCAGGCGTCTGAATCTTGGAAAACACTTCAGTGTTCCAATTTGACTTGGCTGCATCGACAAGGCTCTGAAGCGGAGTGCCTATGGGTATTTCCGTGTTCACAAAGTGGCAGGCCTTGTCAGAAGAAAGAAAAGATATGCCTACTCTCGATGTGATGTTGACTTGTGCAGAAGAGAAGACCGCGCCAATCCTTTCTTCCCCAGAAACGGATGTTTCTGAGCTATACTGTGATAGTGTAGTGCCATTTCCAGCGAATGTGAGAGCAGTCGTTGGCGCGTCAATGTATCCACAGAAGTAGACTGTCCAGTCAGGGGCCAGATTCCAGCCATTATTATAGGTACCACTCCCTTGGTAGCTGTTATCTGGGAGCACAGTTATGTTTCCATTCACATAATGTTGACTCCACTGCGGACGGCCAACAGACGTGAGAACATGAGAAACATCAACTACGACATTGGAGTGAGAAGACCCAGGGAAAGCGTAATTAAATAGCGCTGCGTGACTCGTTGCTGCCAGCTGTACATTGACACCAGAGGATAGCGAACTTTCATAAAAGCCAACTTGTGCTTGATCTGGGGAAGAACGAGCCGCGGAGAGATCTTCCAACGGATTCGAGATGTTGCCGGGAACAGGCTGTTGAGACACAACCCCGTACTTCGGCGCTCCTCCTGTCCCGGATTCATGCATCATTGAGAATCCAGCAATATTGGCGGTGGGCGAGTAGCCAGAATACGCATCAGGACCACAATCTGGACCGAGTTTGACGATTGAGAAGGGCTCGCTCACAACACCTGGGAACATGTTTCCTCCATTTTCAGTGCCAAGGCTTCGCAAGCATCAGCTATTTCGAGGACAGGAGAAGGAACATAACCTACAAAGGATTAACGTATTGCGTGTAGTCAGTAGCTTGACCCAACCCGCCGATGAGCAATGGAATCATCGACATTGCAATGATGTTGTAGCGCTGCATACTTTAGGTAAAGAGAAGGTTCGACGAGAATGTACAGGAAGTGACTGACCTATTAAGAATATATCATGCCTAGGGAGTGGTAGTGCTCTGTTCCAGGGCTGTAAGAATAAGTAATGGACGAGAGTCAATGGCACTGCCTGTTATCGAAGGAATGGAACAGCAATAGATCAGTCCTAGTGACTCAGTATTAGTCGATTAGGAATGGAATGGGAATCATCGCTGGCGGTGGATAGGCCATTCGTTGAACCAATTTCCTGCACGCTTCGAAGGCGGTGCGCAAGGACTAAAACATGCAACATTGTTTCAGAATAGGAAGTTGAGATTTCTGAGAGAAGTAGAAGTGATCATGAGAATTGCGCCGTCTGAACATGATACCAACTGACCGACCCCATGCGCTGCGCATCTCGAAAATCATTGGCCCCTCAAATCCTTCCAATCCAAGCCGCAGCCAGAGGTTTCGATTGACGCCAGGAGCCTACAACCTTGTCCATGCTCCATATGGGTACATTAACTCCACGTTCCAAAAAGCAAGCAATGCATAGGTAATAGTTCCGCCACAACGTTGAAGTTGCTGAAAGCTTGACAACTTGTACTGAGTTTTGTAGCAGATTGCACGAGAATGGAGGACCTATCTCTAGACACGAACCATCCTGGCAGAGCACTTAGGGATGGTATAATACTAAGCATCAACAAATAGAGATACTGCAAAGGAAACACCAATGGAAGCGATCGCAGCATCATGTGGTACAAAGAATGTAACGCTCAGTCACTAGCGCCGTAATCTTACATACTCCGCCGAGGTTGAGCCGTTATGCTTCGAAAACCCCTTGGACATCGATTTGTACTTGACTTTAGATGCTCTGTCTGCGGATCTGAACCCCCCTGAAACTATTGATAATGGCCACTGACCTTCACAAAGATGACCTGGAGTTGATACCAGAGTCCGAGCTCGATGAGACGAGCATCCTGTCCTCCCTCGCAAGGCTGCAGCTGATGCATGCCTCTGTACTTCTCCACAGTACTCCTCCAAATTGTAGACGCATTCTGACCCATTGTATAGCTTCGACAACTCCGCGAGACTGTCCCGAAAGTTATGGACTCCATGTTCATCGATTCACGATCCCCAGACCAACTACATGCCCATTTCTCACAGACAGCTATTGGCGCTGCTAAAGATGTCAAGAGCTTTGCACAGCTTATAGAGGAAAGCAAGAGCAAGGATGTCCTAGTTAGGGCAAAGGAGAGCAGAGCCAACGACGGTGAGGGAATCACCGCCTGGAGAGTTTCAGAGCATGCCGACTGGCTGGATGTTAAGAAAGAGGACGCTACTGAAGATTCCGTTATGGACACAAACAATGAAGAGCTTGACACTAGTGCTGGTGATTTGACTCTGGCGGACATGCAAGCAATATTCGAGAAGTTCGAAGCGTCACACATGGGTGTAGAAGCCGATCTAGACGAAGACACGAGGACTGTCAAGGTGGGTTTCGCTTGATATTTTATAGACCAAGACTTACTTGTTAGATTTTCCTTCCTTCRCCAACAAATACCCATTTCGAAGTCCAACCCACTGCTGCTGCCGGAGGCCAAAGTAAATATAGCGTTCATAGTGTGGAGAAAACTAAATTGCATGGAAAGATTATCGAAGCTATCGCTTCAAATTCAACCGGAATGGGTCTCTACAATCTTCTTGTACGTTGCTCGTTAGACTCAAGTGCCTTCTATTAATCTGTCTCTAGGAGATGCTAGTCGCATACAAGGACTTCAAGTCAAGACCATGTGTCAAATGCTCCCGGCTCCTGGATCCGAACGCTCAATTTCCCGTGATCAGGTCAAAAAGACGACTCAAACAAGCCAATGGCCTGTATTTGAGCCAATGGGATGCGTTTCACCTTTCGTGCATCTAAGTCCGAAACAACATGGAATACCGGAATAGCCGGACGCTTCACGTGAGACATGCGGTCCCGCCTACGGTAGATTCAGGGCAGATAAGGTCCACCTTGCTCGCGACAATCTCGATCAAACCCATCAGCCACATGTCTAATCCCATCACGACTCAAGCTGTAGATCGGACTTTGGTTGTTTTGACGTTTTCTCCTGACCTATTGCCAGTATTCAGATCGAGGCTTGCAATATTTTCGAGATTCGAAGTTATATGTCTCTCGAGGTGACCGTCGCGCCCAGCAAGGGGCGTCAAGTCGGTGGCAGTTTCCGTATGGACAGGGTAGATTGATAAGCATGAGTTCAGGATAATACCCGTCTAGAAGCTGCTGAGATCTCCCATTACTCCATTCGATGCGACAAGGTTCACGGCTGCGCTTGCTGACGACAAAGACATCTGGACCTTTACTACCGCACACATCCTTAAATCGGGTCCATCGTCCTCCTCCACGGCCTTCATCTCTTGGCCAAACCCATTTCCTGTCCCATGCCGAAGTCTTCGGCGAAGTCTTCGGCGGCGGAAGCCGTATTGAGGAGGAATTACTAGATGTGTCTGAAGAGCTGCCATTGCTTCGAGGCATCTTTAAAGTTATGTCGATCAGGTGTTAAGGGACTGACACTTTCGGACCTAAAGCGTGGTTGAGGATCGGATAATGCTGGCGTTACAATTGACTTAGTGGAAGGTAGTCAACCAGTTAGAAAAATTTATTGCTCTGAGGAGCAGATCCATGCTGAGGGCCTAGCTTTCGTTAAATACCCTCACCCTCTTGGATTTCTAGCATGTCGCCTTACGCAACCCAGCCCAACAGGCAACTCTGCCTGAGCATCCGTGTGCAAACAGCCAGAGAAGTCCGAAAATTGGGCCCGCATACGCAAAGTGTCATCTTCGGAGCAACCTCCGTTGCCTCGCCGCAGCTAGCCGCATCATCAAAACACAGAGCCGCATTTCGCTTCTGTGTACAGCAGATTTAGGATGATCTCACCTGTATGCAGCTTAAGACAATACAAAGCTGATGGAGTTTGCTCCGATCTCCTGGCCTGGGTAAAAGTGGATCGCTGTTCTTGTCACCTGTACGTCTTTTATGTCTGCCCAATGTGGCTTTTGGAATACTCTGGAGCCTTGACGGTATCCTTTAAGGCCTGTCTGCACCTACAAATAGGAGTATATATGCTTTGGATCTTAAGGTTTCATTGATTCTGGACACCGATAGCTCTGAACGGAAACTTGATAGCGTGTGACATACGCCTTAAAGAACAAATTTGCCTCGAATGGGCGAGACGAAATTGAATCTCATGTGTGCAAATCTCTCTTTAATCCAACATCTACGTTATTGCATTACATTTGCTTCCGAGTTCATTAGATCATTGCCTGTGGCGTATGAGCATGGAGATCCTACATATTAAACCAACGTCCCGAGCATCTCTATATAGGTTCAGTGCATTAACATAGAAATTGTACACCGTCTCTCCTCCTTATTTTTACGCTCCCCAAGAAGTCCACCATGAGCTCGTGTCAGTATCTTCGTCGACTTTAAACTAGGGAAGCAGCATACTACCATCTCGCCGAATATCGGAATCCTCCTAGAGGGCATTCTCGTACATTAATAGAAGCATGTTTGATGATTTTATGGTCACAAACTACACGCTACCGATCCTTGTTCAAGGGGAGCAATCTGTCAAGGTTGAACTACGGTTGTATTGGGTGTTGGCTTCGCTTGGGTTGGGGGTTTTGCGTCAAAGCATTGGTCAAACGATCAGCAGCTGGTGTCGCCCAGCCGGTCTGCTGATACTTCCGTATGTCTCATTGGAAGAGTGATTTGTATCAATGACTGCTAGAAGCCTCTATCGTTGCAGCATCAATTACATGTACATTTGAGAAAATACGTCCCACGATGGTTGAATATCTGTTGTTCCTCCCCATATAAATTGTCGTTACATTCGAAAGGCGATTCCCGTCCTTACGCTAGGCGTGTTCCCAGATTCATTACTTGCTGCGGTTGCGCTAGAGTAACGGGGACTTGAGGTGGGAAACTGTATGTGAGGCAGTGGTTCCAGAACATGCCCACTGCAGCAGGCTCCTCTCCTCCTTTTATCAACTGTACCGTCAGTTCCCGTTCGCTTCCTTTAGTCCACCAAGATATCACGTGCCGCTAGGATTAATGTGATGAAACATTCACCCTCATTGCGTAACCCCGTTACCCTAACAACGAACTTGCTCCTATCTAAAGCATCATGCTACAGTCGGAACGTTTGCCCTTATCCTTGTTGGCTTGCCATCTTGAGAAGTATAATGCCTCCTCACCACGGCATGGTCGCACCCCAACCTGAAACTTGCCCAAGTGTGGCCTCCATGGCCAGCTGACAAATGTTTTAGCACAACGCTGCGGTCACTTCTAATAATCCAGCATGGCAGTTCTTCGACTACCTGTCGCACACCATGCACACTTCCGCAAAAGTTAGCAAGGCTAAGAAAGGACAAGAACCAAGGTTACACTAGGCCACTCTCACATTCTTAGCATTACATCCAGAGTCATGCTCCCGACAATATTGCCCTCGACAAGTTGAGCAGCTTCTCTGGGTAAGGTGCAGGCATTTGTGACATTGCTGACCGCACTCGTAGCAATGCTTCTCGGCACCGGCCTTCGCAGCATGAAAGATCAGCGTTTTCCATCTAAAGATCTTAAGGCTCGGAGATCTAGCAAGAAGGCTCAACCCCACATTCCACCCTCACCCCCTTCGTTTAACAATTGATCAATGAGGCAATTATTGACGCACAAGGTGTCATGTACCTTTACGCTCTGTTGGAATCCTGGTGTCCCATTGGAGGCAGAATCCAAGTTYGTGGGTGCTCTCTTGCTCGGGACTTTATAGCATGATTCGCACCACCAAGCGTTGCATCTCTCGCACCAACGATCTTTGAGACATTGACGGCACCGGGCAATGAATGGAGGATGGGGTAGACCATTAGTATGGAGACGCTGAGCAGCCTTGACGGTTGAAGCATGCAGCGGTGGCGGTGCGAGTAATGGGAGATGCTGTTCGGGCGATTTGCCGGGGTATGCTGGGCCTTCCGGGCATGAACCACACATCTGACAGCCGCCAAGGCTGATGTTTGCTATTGCCGGCTTCGCCTCGAATCTCATCTCTTCCACCTTTGGGGGGTTTTCCCCGTCCATTTGGGCTACTATGTGACTGTTCTGGCGGCACAAGACGGCATCAAAAGCGATCACACCTGAAGCTGCCTCGAGAAGACTAGACCATTGGTCTGCTTCTTCTTGTGAGCTTATACAGAACACCTCTGTTCCACTGCCGCTATACCAGGGATTACTTTGATGCCAGGACGACTGGATAAATTCTTTGTGCAAAGCACCACTACTTGTAGCACCCGTACCCGCCCCTGCACCCAGCCGAGCGCCAACGCTGTTTGTTACTCCTGTCAAGCTCGATTGATAACGCTGGCGCAGGTCTACAGCAGTATACTCCGCAGCTGCTGATACAGGAGTAAAGAAATAGAGGCCTTTCAGCTTGGGTGTATTTTCTGGACGCGATGGTCTGATGACATATCGAAGGACCTGAAGGAGTTTTCCGCTGCCGAGGTCTCTTACACCCCGTAGAGACAATGTGCGGATGTTGTAAGTTTCATCACACAGCAACTCTCTTACGAGAATCGCAGGAACAGCGAGTCCATCAAGGACAAGAGTACGGATATTCTTTAGAACATCGTAAGATCGTAGGCTGCAGAAGACTTTGCGCAGGGGCCTAGCGTAGAACTCCTCCGGGCTTTGCAGGAGCGCTACAGACGGATCTTCCTGTTCTTCCTCTCCAGTATCAAGTTTCGATTCAAACCTTGTCCGGCAAGATTCGACACTAGTCAAGTCAACGTAGCTGAAGACCTGTGAACCGTTGTATATCAAGTCGTGGAAAGATTTCGAGGTTGCGGCAAGCTTTAACAGACCGTTCATGCCAAGATACGGACCAATATGGCCCAAGATAAGACTGTTGTGTAGCAAGTCCAAGAGAGTGATTGGCCAAGCATGCTGATCACTCATAGCTGGGCCTTGCAGTCCTGATATGCAGTTTTTGATGCGATAATTGATGACTCTTACTGAAGGATTCGCTACTTCTTCCGAGATATCTCCAATGAGAGCTCCGCGGTGATCCTTCTATACTCAAGTCATAGACTGTGCGTGGATTTGAATGGCCAAGCACATTTAGATGAGGGAAAATATACAGAGTACCAGAGGAGGTGAGCAGTTTCCCAAGCGCTAGGGTTGAGCAGCCCTAACCCTAACTRCACATCTCACCTTGCGGGTGCTAAAACCCACTYAAAGGTATCGGGACAACGTTCACCCTGTCAGGGTAAATGGACGACGGCGTAGGTTGTTCACTTTTCTCTTCCGCGACCAGCCTCCAAAGTTCGGCAGCAATATCAGGGGTACGTATGACGGGAAGAGTTAGGAGGGTGTACAAGAATTGGGAAATGTGTGGTAGACATTTTGCAGGGTAAATTTGAAGCTGTAGCTGACCCCGGACTAATGGGCCATTCGGCGATTGCAGGGAGGCTTGAGACTCCAAGGGAAGTACAGACAATTGGGCGCTACAGTTGAGTGTTTCGAAGAGACATTAGAGTATGTTGTTGTCCCACGAAAATGTAATACCACCAGCCGCACACCATGTGCTACCACCTACTTTCAATGACCCTTCAGCCTCCCGCCATCACTCCTGCTCATCCATCTTCATAACCTCACCCTGGGCCGATCTCAGCACCATTGCATTTACAACGTGCTTCCTTCAGCCATTTCAACCATGGAAAGCGTTTTCAAAGACTCACTGAAGAARCTTAAACATACAGAAGTCGAGATGCTCAACGATGGACACCATAGCAGCAAAGCCGTCGTTCTTGCCCACGCAGTCTCCAGAGGCCGCTTCAGCGATGCGGACTACCTCAAAACTACCTTTCCAGTCTTGGTCGAATGCGTCTTCTGCCCCGGTACATCCCCGCAGCCAATAGTATTCTGTTTCGCAGACACCTTAGCCGAAATCAAGGGGGCGTGTATGATCGCATTCGCACAGGATGAGGATTGTCCCGTTGTTGTGGAAGTAGTATGGGCCAATAACGGTCTACGAACGGCCATGGAACCTCTTAAAATGAGTGAGAGGAACGTAAAGGCAACGCTGAGGATGTTGAAAGCTAGGGCAGGAGTAGATATCCTGAGAGTGCACTCAAAAGATTCATACAGCGATTTGAAAGATAGTGATGAAGCTTGCGCAATATGAACGCGATGTGGATCTCTCGGCCCAGACGACAACACTTGGATGATTGATCAAAGGTGGAATGACCGACTTCTGAATGAAAGCTAATAAATTTAGAAGAATGAATCAAGTAATGCTTTTCACCAGAAAATCTGAAAGATCACTTTGAAGAAGCATCCAAATAATTGCGAATCAGGCCCTAGGACACTGTATAGCGAAGTGAATGATAGCGAAATTCGATACGGAGAATTTAACATGGCCCGCTGTTTCAGGGACTTATTTAACACCTAAGCAATTTTGCAAGACTCACAAGTGTATACGTGAAACAGATAAGCAATCTCTTTGTTGCTGTCTAATTGAAAGAGGGGTCTGTGGTGTATCTGCAAATGCCCGTTGCTGTCCAGGCAGCCGCGGCTCTTGTGACACAAACACCGAACCTCACATAGATCTCTAACTATGAAAACCATCTAAACATCCCAGCAGCTTATAGCCTCAGCGCATTTCTAACCCACCGATTACCTCAAATTCACGCAACATTCTACAAATCTCAATGTCCATATGTGGGACATGGACGGAAAGATGTCGCAAAGCAAGTCAGCACCACCAACCATGAACCAGCCCTCCGCCAACCTTTGCACCATAGCTGCCACGAACGCCTTCAAAAAATACCGTGACCGAACTAACAGCTGGACAGAGTGTCATAATTCGATCATAGCTCTCATGACGCGCATCGTATACAAATCCCTAACTCTGGCCTTGGAGACTTTTGTTCTCGCCATCACGGATGACATCCAAGGTATTACTGACTGCATTGAGACATTGTCTTTTGGCCATGGCTTTGATCAAGGCTCCCTTAGGGTTAACGCAATGTACGTGCGATGGAAAGKCGCATTCGCTGGCATACCGCCTGGAGATGCGGATGTTAGTCTGGACGAGCATAATGTGAGCGCCCTTTTGCTCTTGCTAAAGCAGAGGTCTGGAGAAGACACATTGTTGGTGATGATGGATGATATGCCGGGATATGAAGCAGGTTCGCAAGTGTTAGACACTACACAAGCAATGGCAGGTGTTGGACTTGGCATTGACACTGCACCGTTAGAAAAGCAGCCTAAAGATCTACTTCGCGTTACGAGGCCACAGACACCTCCTCGAGCTGCTTCGTCTAAGCAGACCGCTACCATGAGCCCACAAAAACCGACCCGAGCTACCCCAACAAATCCTACTACCGGGAGTGTTCGTAAGAGGACAAAGGAAGGCAAGAAAGCCGGCCATTCAGTCGACAACACAAGCACAGGAGGGGTGGGCTCAGAGAATTGTGGAGAAGGCGAAGTGGTGGAACATTCAACAAACCTCACGAGTCCACAGGCTCAATCTTCAAAATATAGTGTTACACCCAAGTCGCAGCAGCCGGTCAGAAGGTCCAGCCCAAGTCCCCGATTCCCCCAATCTTTTCATGATGCACAAAGGGAGGCGGCGGAAAAGCGCAAGCACCGGCACAGCTCGGGAAGTGATGACAACGCGAGGCATAGACAGAAGGTGGACGACAGTCCTGGGGCAGGGCGTAGAGATCGCCGTAGAGACGATCCGTACGGGTTTGGGTAGCAATTCCACTGACGCGCTCAATTGAGGGATATCTTGTATGCCGGGATGAAGGACAGAGAGGCACCATAGCCTCAGCTTTGCTGCTGCGCACATGTTCATGTCCAATACACTCATGAAAAATTGTAATAGAAAATAAGCAATGCCTAGGAAAATGTAACATGTTCCATATATCCACGACCAGTCCTGACAAATGTAGCGGCTTGCATGGTATGAGTAAATGCGTTGTTGGGAGTAGGATTTCTTCTATTCACGACGCAAGATTAGATCGCAGAGATACTCTTGCCATTTTCGCCCAGAAAGTTCAGAGCAATGCACACCAAAACTTACGATGGTCTGCGAATTTAAGCTAGAAAATGTCACCTCTCAGCCCTATGCCTATTGGCATGTGCAAAACCTTTGCGAAAGCTTAGCATCTTTCCTTGTGCGCGCGCGCGTATATTCCTTATAGAAATCTATACTACCTATCAACATCACCTTTTTAATCTACTTTGAAGCTATAAAATCCTATATTTATAAATATAGCAGTATTACTATTCTTCCTCCTCTACCTATATTATAAGCTCTTAATAATACGCTTTAATATCCCCCTTAAATTAATAGTTATTAATATAATATTAAAAATACTATATTACTATCTAATTATATCTACTATTCTTAATTACATACTAAAGAAATCTGTTAAAATCCCCTTTAAATTATAATTATAGTTATTTAAAGTAGCATCTTATCTAGGCTTTAAGTATATTAAATATAAGCTTAATAAGATTATAATTAGATAAATAAGAAAGAAGAAATTTTAGAAAAATTCTTTTATCTTTAATAACTTACTTTACCCTATAGTTTAGATAGATATTAATATTATCTAAGATAATAATACTATAATAACTAAGAAAGATATTATAATAAAATAAAAACTTATTAATAATCCACTCTTAAAATACTTTTTTATTATAGTAGCCTTTTTTAATCCTAGTATAACCTAAGATATAATTATTAATAATATATATAAATAAGATACTCTAAGTATTACCCTATCTTATATTATCCTACTAATAAATAGCTTAGCTAATAGAATTATAAGCTAAATATTACTACCTAATCTAAGCTTTAAATAAGGACTTATTAATAAAGATAAGCTACTTAGTAGTAATATTATATATAAAAGCCTACTAAGCTATATATAAGAACTAGCTCTAAGGACTAACCTACTCTCCTTTTTTATAACTTAATTAGCTTTCTTTAAGAAGCTGACTAATAATTAATCTATATATATATATATCCTACTCTTCTACTAAAAATATTACTAGCTCGTCTTAATAAATCTAGGAATATTAATATATATACTTAAAAACGTTATTCTTTATAGTAGTATAGATAGATTATAAATAACTATAAAATAAAGAATAATATAAATTTAGATAACTATATTTTTATATATTAGCTTCCTACCTATATATAATCGCTGGATAGCAATAAATCTTATTAGTAATAATAAATAGTTTCTAGTAGGCATATAATAAAGTAATAGCCTTAGACTTAGAGGTAAAATTAATAAGGTATATAAGTATTAAGTAGAGGTAGAAGAAAAATATATCATAGTACCTAAAATACTAGGAATTAGTATAATTAAGACTTTTATAGCTTTAAAATTACCTATATAATTAAGAAATAAATTTTAAAAAAGGTGATATTAATAGGTGGTGCGGATTTCTATAAGGAATACACGCGCGCGCGCATAAGGAAAGATGCCAAGCTTTCGCAAAGGTTTTGCACATGCCAATAGCGCAGCCGCATAGTAGCAGAACACCTCCGTAGAATATCAACCGAGTCATCATCTCAAATCTAAAGTTACATGATAGATTGGAAGTATCTGGGTAAATATGATATTGTCAGCTGTTTGCCAACGTTCACTAAGGCCGTCTTCCAAGTGCCTTAACCTGAAGACGTTAGTCTCGGACATACGGCGGGCCTGACTCGTCAACATCCAAAAAGCACCAGATGTACGACAGGAGAGGCTCGCTTACCCAAAGATGGTCCTCCCTCCTACTTTCTGTGGTCGATGACGAAAAAGCTTGACATTGGCAATGCTTACCTGGGTGCGGGGGAAGGACGTGTCTGGACGCTGTTGTACCAATGCGGGGAAGGTCACCCTGCAGATGCACGCACAACTCCACCTATCGTATACCCCTTTGGCCGATACTGCCATCGCTTATTAATGTAGGTCCTGCTGCACCTCCACCTTCAAACCTTCCATTCTCATTTATTGGTGATACGTCTCAGAGAAACCTATCTTGCTAGCTAACGAGTCATGGCCACAGCGGCAGTTGCAACACCATCGTACGCCCGCGTCGAACCAGGCTCACATCAATTGAGACTTGCGACCTATTCAGAGCCCAGTGACCCGCCTCAAGCTGATATTCACAAGATCGCTACGGAATGGGTTGATTCATTGAACAAGGCTCTATCTAGCTCGAATTTCGAAGCTCTCCATAAGCTCTTCTTACCAGACTCGTGCTGGCGAGATCAGCTTGGTCTCTCCTGGGACTATCATACCTTCAATGGTCCAGAGAAAATCATTTACTTCCTCAAGGCGAGCCCCCACGGTAGTCGGATTAAGAATATCAGCATCGATGATAGCAGCCCTCTACATGCCCCTCATGTCACAGCGGCAGACTTCAACGGCAAAATCAATGGCGTCGGTTCGTTCCTCAAGATGGAGACTGACGTAGGCCGAGGCCCAGGAATCGTCAGGCTAATGAAAGATACGGATGGAAAGTGGAAGGCTTTCACACTCCTGACAAGTATGCACGAATTGAACGATCACAAAGAGATGACATTTGGGAACAGGCCACACGGTGTCGCCCATGGTGGTCAGCCGGGGCGCAAGAATTGGCAAGAGAGGAGAACCGCAACAGAGAATTTTGAGGGAGACATGGAGCCTACTGTTCTGATCTTGGGTAAGATGTCTCCCAATGCAAGTCATAGATATTGAAAAGCTCACGTTTCGCGTCTGAACAGGTGCTGGGCAAGGTGGCCTTACTTCGGCTGCTCGACTACAGAATCTCGGCATCCCAACATTGATCATTGATCGAAATCCACGTGTCGGCGACAATTGGCGCAACAGGTAAGAATATCTTTTAATTATATCATAGATCCATATTCAGCACTAACATATTGGAAAGGTACCACCAACTAGTCCTTCATGACCCAGTCTGGTACGACCACCTCCCGTACATTCCATTCCCTCCTCACTGGCCCGTCTTCACTCCAAAAGATAAGCTGGCGGAATGGTTCGAATCGTATGTCAGGCTGCTCGAGCTCAACGTGTGGACCCAGACCAATCTGGAATCGGCTAATTGGGATGAGAGCAAGAGGCAATGGACAGTTCATCTCAAGCGCAAGAAGTCAGATGGCACAGTGGAGAACCGTACTCTTCACCCTCGTCATATCGTACAAGCGACAGGTCACAGTGGGGAGATGAAAATGCCCCAAATCAAGGGCATGGATGAATTCAGAGGCGATCGTCTCTGCCACTCAAGTCAATTCAAAGGCGCTAATCCCGATTCTGAAGGCAAGAAGGCCATCGTGGTAGGCTGCTGCAATTCTGGCCACGATATCGCCCAAGACTTCTACGAGCACGGCTATGATACTACAATCGTTCAGCGGTCTTCTACCTACGTCCTATCATCGGAACAAGTCCTCGAAGTCTTGCTGAAGGGACTATATGAAGAAGGAGGACCCCCAACAGAAGATGCTGATCTCTTGTTCATGAGCATCCCTCATCCGATGTTGAAGCGGATGCACGTTGATGCTACAAAAGAGATCAGGCGTAGGGACGCAGATTTGATTTCTGGACTCGAGAAAGCCGGGTTCAAAATTGATAACGGACCTGATGACTCGGGATTCTTCATGAAATACTTCCAACGCGGGGGCGGTTATTACATTGACGTAGGATGCAGCCAGCTAATCATTGACGGCAAAATAAAGGTAAAGCAAGGCAGTGAGATTGCCGAGGTCAAGCCACATGGTTTGCTCTTCGAAGATGGCACTGAGCTGGAGGCCGATGAGATTGTATTCGCCACTGGTTACCAGAACATGAGAACTACGGCGAGAGAGATCTTTGGCGATGAGCTTGGGGACAGAGTCAATGATGTCTGGGGCTTTGATGAAGAAGGGGAGCTGAGAACAATGTGGAGAAGGACTGGTCACCCTGGCTTTTGGTTTTTTGGTGGCAACCTTGCACTGTGCAGGTATTACTCGAGAATGTTGGCACTTCAGATCAAAGCTATGGAGGAAGGGATCATGAAATATGAGGATCCATGAGTATACGTATGGTACATATGGACAGGAAATTGAGAGCCAAGTCAAAGGGGATAAAGCTCTGTCAATGAGTACCTAGACAGCAACATCAAATATTCTCGACTTATGACTGATTGCTTGACGTCGAGCTTTATCACTGCAATTTTCTGCATTTCCAGCAAAGGGTTCTCAACAGTGCTAGTTTCGGCATGTTCCATGCCTCCTATTCTCAAGTCAGGCGTGGCGTACCCTCCGCCAATCACCATATCGCTCCATCCCGCCCCTAATAGGAAAGGCCTTACAAGCAGGGCGGAGTCCATCATCAGCACTTTCCGACACTCATCGACTTATCACTTCTTCAATGATTAGGGATGAGAAAGGATTTCCGAACCCTGCCATCATAATGTTAATCAGTCGCTGAGCGACAGTACACCTAGCGCCAACTATTTATACACCGGGAACCGCCCAACATGCTCAGCCTTATCTTCTGCCTGGTCGTTGTGACTTGGCTAAGCGTTCCCTGTAACGCGTTGCCTGGAATTCTGGCCCCTCAGACCTCTGGTGTCGATAGCGGTCCGTCCACACCGGCCTGGACTCCACGGCCTACTCCCTTCGTTAAGAATGTGCACAAACGTGATGCGTTACTGGGATACGAGACTTGCGGGTTCATTGGTGGCAGTTATTGTATGATCACTCTGACAAGCTTCTAAAGTGTTCTGACTGAGGCTCGACAGCCCGACCTTTGACGTGCGCAGCTGTTACAAATACTTGTCTCGTAGACGAGCCTCTTGGGGTTCTTGGCTGTTGTGCTACAATTGCCAGTGGTTCGTTATCAGGACTCTACACGAATTGCAGTTTCGCGACGACTTGTATCAATTATGAGTCTGCAGTATCAGAGACGGATCAATATGTCCTCGCTTGGTGTGTAGATTCTACGATGGCTCGGTGACCGACTGACAGTCCTAGCTCTGAACAGCGGCCAATATGCCAGACGTACTCCATGTCTTATAACGGGCTCTTACTTCCAGTATATGGCTGCGGCTTCTCCTATGTTGTCTATCCAATCGTTCAAGCTCTGACCTCCCTTCCAACTTACACTGATACTCTTTTTCCTTCCTTGACGAGTCCGACGCCTTCACTTTCGACAGCGACTTCCATAGTAAGTTCAACAGCTTCCACGAATGAGACGCTTAGCCACGGACAAATTGCTGGACTAGCTGTTGGCACTTACTATTCACTCGTGGTCTTTGGAATTATCATTGTATACACTATGTGCAATCGGCGGAAAATTCGACGGTCCACCATTAACAGCACGGGACCAGAGCCAGGACCACCGGCTTTGTTTGCAAAACCGGTCCTGAAGACAAATGACGACCAAAGATTCTTGGCCTTCTTAATCTTATTTGGATATAATGGCATAGTCGTGCGGGAATTAATCATGCTTGCATCACTACGCTTAGCCCCGGATACTTCGCACAATCATTGGCTAGTAAATGGTGAAAGAGGTCGACTCCAGGACGCCATCAATGCGCAGATCACATACGCGGATAGCCCTTTCCTAGAATTATTTATTCGCGATGCCTCGACCGTTCAATCTATTGACCTTTTTCAGGCGCGGTTGGAGGAATTCGGTCTTCTCGTTGATTGCCAGCACGCGAGAGGAACCCACCTCGCCTCCCAACAAAACTGGTTCATGGATGCGCGAATATGGTACATGCATAAAACCAAAATATATAGTCCTGAATTGCTCCTCGAGGTTTTCTTAGAAGTGTTCACAGAGATGCCGTGCAAAGACGTCTCACCGGTAGCAGAAAGGCAGAGAGAAATGTACTACTACCAAGCCCACCAAGCTCTAGTATACCTACACGAGTATCTCGTCTCAACACTCGTGCGGCCGCAAGACATGACACAAGTTGTCCTGGTAATTCTGCAGATACTAAGCCACCGCTTCCAAAGAGATGATGAGGCGCTCCTAAGATTTGCAAAAGAGTGTTTGCCAAAGTCCGGACTACACCCGGATTGGAACATGGTACTACTCGTGGCCGAACTAAAAGCCACGACTTCTACCAACTACGAGAATCTTTTACAAATAAGAGATAAAGTTATGAAGGTTGTCGAGGTCTCAGTCACTCGAGGTGATTCTTCACCACGAGCGAAGGGTTTGAGTGGGTGGTTGCTTGTGGAGTTGCTCGATGCTGCTGAGTCTCAAGACCGCGTTGAGCTCATTGATGACGTAATTCAAACCGGAAAGCAATGGATGCAGAGGCTTTCGGCCTCAGAACTATCCCCACTTGAACAGACAGTGCTTTGTCGTGCCATTGCTCGCTTCGGAACTTCAGACTATCCAGAGCCACAGCCTGGTCAATATGATCTTCTGATTGGCTATCAATTGTCACGGGCTGGGTACATAGAGAAGGCTGAGGAGCTTTTGCTCTCTGGCCTTGAATTTTACGGATCTTCTACCATATCGACGCGACTTTGGAGCTATCGCTTTGAATTGGTCTCCCTAATGTTAAGGGCAGGGCGTTGGTCTGAAGCAGAAGCATGGCTAGCCAGCGCTCGCAAGTCTGCCATAAAACGAAGTCAGGTTGTACATGAGACGGACTTCTGGAAGCGGTCTGGACAATGTGGAGAGACCTTTACACTCCTAGGCCTTTACCAAGCTGATTGTGATATTGCCATGGGGAAACTTAAAGCCGCCGAGGGCCATTTAGAAAATACTATAATTATTACCCTATCCGTACGGGACCCTTATATTCGGGTACTACGTTTGGCTTTGAGAACGCGACTCCTGAACGTCCTGATGTGGCAAGAGAACTGGGAACGTGCTACTGTTACTGCCCAAGTTTTAATACAAGACACAATAGCTGCTGAGCATTGTCTCTACACAATACCAAGTTCAAGCTCGGTCGTAATTACCGTGCTAAGGTTGGTCAACAAGTTGTTGTGGGTTAACGATGTGCTGGGTGCAGATCGCATACTGAAGTCAGTCGAACGCTTCGAGGCTGCTGACTACACTGTGCTACCATCCAATGTTAAGCTATATCTGGAGCGGCGAAGGGCTGCAGTGAGCCGTTTATTGAGCTTGGAAGGCTCTGCAGGATACACCCGAAGTCTCGAGGTTTCTGGAGCCGATAGTGAAGACGCAATATTATTTGCACCTGTTGTTGACCAAGGCGATCGGAAACCCCACATCAACCCGTCGGGAGCCCATGAGGACACACAGGGTACTGAGACGATGCCATTCCATTCTGGGCCCAATCCTTTCAAGCATTCGTCAGCTTACAAATGGTCCTCCGAATTGGAGCATGCAAGGTTTTCCCCACATGAAGTCCAGGAACTTGACGATTTGAAAGTCCAGTCACACGAGGCTAAAGTACTAGACACTAGATGGCTAGACATGGAGCGACGACGAGACGAATATTGCACCTAGGTGCACGAACCCGCCCTGTACACGAGGACAATCTGCTTGCGGAGAAATTAGCTCAGGCACCCCATCCGCCAACCCATGATCCTTATACTCTGAGAAAGTTCGAAAGGAGTAGGAGTGGAAGGGAAAGAAGCATCCAACTAGGTGATATGCCGGCCCTTGCTCCATATCGTCCCTATCGTCCCCCTGGATGGTCTTAAATGAACAATAGGCAATTGTCCAGATTATAAAAGAGTCATCTCACCATCATAATCGGGTGCAGCAGGATTTCGATTTGCCATAAACAGTGCATCGCCCTTACAGGCTACCCGGCTGATTCTATACTGGGTAGAATGGACTCAACAAGTGCTTGACGATACAACCAACGGAGTTCGCCTGGCTTACTACTGTGAAGCGAGCTTCCAATATGTCGAGATATCGTCGGCCACTCGTTTTAGATACACTGCCTCTCTCTCTGTCATAACGTACTCTCCGTCGTCATATTGTGTATCCCACAGATCTCGCTTACACATCTGAACGCAAGCTCTCGTCAAGCTATTGATCACTATAGTACTTGTCCCAGTTGCAGAAGTCAATAATGATACATTGACAAGTTCCGTAATGCACCTATATACGGGAATTATGTCTTTACTCATGTGTTCCAAAGATGTCCCAACTTCACTTTTCTCGGATTCCGAGATGACAAATTCCCCGAGTGCCACTTTCAGGTCCTTGAGCTGGACTTGTGTGAGCAACTCCTCGTTCATGAAGCAAAGTAGCCGGAGTAAAGTGAATGAGCAGAGAAATAGGCGTTTCGGTCCCGCCTTGGTATTTCTTTTCAACCGGTGTACAGAAATTTCATAAGATGCCCACATTGTATACGGATAACGCGTAGTTCTGCGCCGATATCGCAAAATCTCATGCCTGGTATCATCCGAATCCCATCTGTGGAGAAAGGCCTGCATGGCATCTAGGTCCGCGGGACCAAAATTGTCAAGCAGAAAATGAGACGCATTAATGATTGCGGCCGGCAGATGTCCAAGACTGTCTGTTATTCTGGAAGACAATATGATGTCTTCTGGGAGAACTGTTCTGTTATGCCTTCGTTGGGTGATGCTAGTAGAAGCTGGGTTTCTAATTTGCTGCAGTAAGCCATCAGCAGTGGCTGGCTGCAAAGGCGCTACCGTGAATGTGCTGGCCTGCATATTGGATGAAGGATCGGCGATCGTTGGATCCCTGGTGGTATATATGACTTCGACTTGATCACTGCTTATCATATTGGAAAGAACTGACAGCTCCGACGTTTTAAGTCCATCCACGTCATCCAAGACGATGAGTACCTTAGAATCACCGAATCGACCATTTCTGAGCCATGCACATAGCATTTCTTGGAGATGGTTGAGGCGCAGATCAGACGGATAGAAAAATCTATAGCTGCGGTCGTGCTGATGCTGGTTCACTGTTTGAGATAAGTTGCCTCCACCAGGTCCGGTAAATTCGTCCTGCAAGTCAATGGCTGCTGCTACAAGATCATCCTGAAATGTTTCGTAAGACCCGGCTCCGAGCCAAATGATGAATGGGCGTTCTCCTAGCTTATCGATGATAGCACGGCTTAGCTGGGTCTTGCTGTTGCCAAAATTAGCCACTGCGTCGACCTGTGATATCTCGCTGGCATCTCGAATTGACTAAATAATAACGTACCCTACACTTCCAGTTCCACATAGCGATATTCGACGTGGCAGTGGACTGTCCCATTTGTTCCACATTTCACAGATATCGTTCATCAACTCATCTCTGCCAATGAAGGGCTCAGAAAGTGGGAAGAGGTTCACCCAATGCTTTCTGCCAGAAAGACCGATAAGACTAGGAGGAGCTCCAGGAATATTACTTGCATGGACCACTGCACGCCGTGATCTAAATTCTATCGCAATCGTCGTCAGTCTAGAGCGAGAAGCTTTTCGAGCATCTTTTCTGTTCTTATTGGCAACAATCAACTTACCGTGGTTCTCGAATGCATCATGGTTACATTGCGCCTGGTGGTTTCGCGCGGTTTCTGCCATGGACAGTAGATTCGGTCCAACTGACTCCCGATAAGTTGAGTCGTCTAGTGTGAATTTGCAGATATTTGAATGGTTACGATTGAGCCTAAGCTGGGTCTCTCGAGCGGAGCCCAGCTTCGCGGACTCTGGTTCCACAATGTACTATAACAGGTCAGCACTAGAAGCTTCGCTCGCACAAGAAGCTCACCATGCTTGTATGAGGGAGATATCTCAAATTTTTAACGTTCATCTTGAGTGTCTCTATGTAGGTGAGCACTTCATAGTCGTTAAGCTGTGGCCGAAACTGATCTGTCGAGACTTCATTGAGAAGCGAGTGTTTAGTCAAAGTCTGAAGTAATGAATTGCGTGTTTGACCCGTCAAGGCACTGCAGAACTTGGCAGCAGACTCGGCAATCCCAGCTCCGTTGCCTCCACCATGGGGTGTGGCAAAAAATACTATGCCGTATGTTGAAGCCTTTATACACTTATACTTCTGATTGAGCATAGCCTCAATGAGAGCTTGTTTCACTAAGAGGCCACCCAAGGAGTGCGCAACAAAGATTAAGGCTCTGTGCTTTTCCTCACTCTTACGCCGCTCGTTCAGCAATCTGTTCAACAGGGTACTCGCATGGCTATGGACCGGCGAATTGGACGCTTTCGACAGCACACTCGAGTTATAAGCAAATATGATGATCCTTGCAGTAGGAACACTTTCTTGAAGGAGAGCATTTGGCCAGAAGGTGCCATCTTCATGAGTCCATGTCCTTCGCGCGTGATCCGCTGTTCCCTTCGGGTTGAGCCCATGGACAAAAACGATACTAAGTAGGAGTATTAGCCAATAGAGCATCAAGATCAATTTCCTGAGGTGTCAGCTCATACTCAAGATCGAGGGTTTCTGGCGCGGCTGGCACCTCCATGTCTTTCTATAGCCTATATTAGACGTATGCGACGATGAGGCTACTCAGATATTAAGCTTATCAGGGACCGCATCCTTAATGGAAACTATGCTCGTCATTCGCTTCCCCACTGTACCCTTAATTGAGGTCAGCCGATGCGAACCATAGCAACTGAATCATTGCTAAGGTCTGGGCGTCAGAATCTCAAACCACACAATTAAGCAAGTAATCGCTTTGGTTTGCAAAAGAGGAAAGCATCGAAGGAAAAAGTGGGGCAGCAGATACTTGGTAAGCCCCTGGGAGTGCACTAGGAAGGATCCGCCCATGGCGATAACGAGCTGAACGCCCCGTTTTGGACTGACCAATCAAGACTAAGGACAGCCAGCCCCTCGCTTCCTTCCGTGGTGTGACTGGCTATTTGGATCAGGCCTTGACCCAATCGGCGATGTGCAGCCACCTCAGCACGCTCCAGGATGGACCTAAGCCTAATCATACGATCTGAGACACTGTTGCGCCCTTCCACCTACCCCAATGGTCAATCGCTTTGCGAAAATTGATTCAATAGCTCCCTCTTGCCATATACAGATCATAAAACTTCGCTTATCTACCGGATCATTCGATCATGAATTAGCACACTGCAAATTATGACCGGTTTCACTGGTCCTTACACCGTCTGGACTAACATGTACCGGTCCCCAAGTGAGTTGTCGGGCAACATCCGGCTCAGCCTCCAGAGCCGAGCCTTGACTCAACAGGCAATTCCCAAGACAATCGGCACGTTGACGAAGCATTTACTCATTGTCATGCTCTTCTCTCAACCCTCTGTAATAAATGGGGTGCTTCGTGTCCAGCCTCCATCCAGTCTTCTTATGATTCCGTTACCTCCTTCGGACGAATTAGCACACCCATCATGGTGGCAAGTAGGGATCATTCGCCCTTTTCCTCGATCATGACAGTCTTGTCTAAGGCAAACATAGCCTCGAAGTACTGCTTGTGACCGAAACAGCAACCAATCAGGAATAGGAGAGGCATAGCCGTTTCTCAATCACGCAATGCCTACCTGTATTTTCGCTAGTCTGCCTCTGGCAAAGAAAGTCTCTGCCTGAACAGCTTCTTGCCGATTTGAGGTGATATATATTTTCAAGCGTTTGCTCGTTGGTCGGGCCTTAAGTGTTCCATTTCTATGCTTTAAGGCCTTCAGCTGCCTAAATTTAACAGTTCACGAAGCTAGATTCATTGATCATTCCCTTCAAAAATCTCGTCGCCCCTCGCAATAAAGATCCAAATGGTAACGAGGGCAACAACCACCATCCCCAAAGAAACACCCCCTATCCATGCAGCTTTACCAACAGCCGCGATCTGCTCGTCATTCGCAAACAATATGACCCACCCCCCGACCTTCCCACGGGTAGGGATACATGCATCGCACCAGCAATTGTCGAAGAGTCCCGAGAACTGTATGAACGAATACGCGACAATGAAGACCGCATTTGCCGCTGCGAGGGCCTTGCCGAGGATACGGAGTGGAACTGCGGTGATGCCGAGGAGAGGGCTGGGACGTCGATGGGCTTCGAGTCGGAGAGAGTGGCGATGGGAGAGATAGGCGGAAGCCGTTAAGAAAAGCCAGGAGACAGTCGAGCCGAGGCCAGAGATAAGGTAGCTGCCGGAATCACATCCGAGACCTATTACGGGGGTTCTGCAAAGTAATGATTAAATTCTGAAGTTGTYGTGAGAGTTGTTGGGGGGATTTACTCAAATGCAATCACGATTGCGGCACCCGTGGTGCCCCATTGAAGCAGCACGGCAACGAAGGCTGCGATTACGCAATTGAAATTCAAATCTGCCGACGCAGGCGCATGGATACTTAAATCGATGATGTCCTTGGCCTCAGGATTTATATACTTGGAATACTCTTCGGGCGAGCCTTGAAGATTTTCTCTCCATCTGTCTGGATCAGGGTTCCATTGTCGGCTTCTGGCGACGGGATGTTTCATCCATTGCCGCATGGTGACTTGTCTAAATGCGTCTGCGACATGTTTGACAGCGTTCGCGTACGTCCAGGGCCGGGCGTAATTGAAAATTGGCCCTGGCTCAAGCTCATCGCCAGCTATCGAAAAGCCCATGAATGTCTTTGGCAAAACCCTGGAGTAATCTTCACGGCCAAGAAGTGGTTCCCTTGGCTCTTCGATCGGCCGAAGCGTAGTAATTGTGCTTAGATGGCTATCCTTCGACAACTTTCTCATCTCTATGTCGTCGGACTGACCGTTGAAGAATACATCAGGGGGTTCCGCCGGACTTTCTGGTTGTGTCGCCACACATATGGGATATCCGGCCGAATTCGAGCTTCTTTGTGCTCGTGGTAACGCGGAGTTCGTCTCGATGATATGCTCCTCGGGTAAAGACACCTGTCGTCGAAGTGTCGAATCTTGTGAAGGGCCATGCTCCTCCTGAGCATCATTGACAGCCCAAGACCATTGGTGGAATGTGTCAAATCCATCGAAAGACGTCCGATCTTTTATTCCAAAACAGTCACCCTTCTTATTCCTTTCGCATCCGAGGGCTGGCACAATGGCTTCGGTTAAGGCAACTTTGACCGACCCTGCAGATGTCTGCGTGCCTTCATAGACCCAACCAAGAACGACAGGAATCATCCATAACCAGAGACAATTTATAGCCAGGCCAATGCCCACACTGGTGCTCCAATCGGATGACAGTGAAGTGAAGAAGCTGATGATTGCTAGAAGCTGGCAGACACAAACCGATCCAACTTGGGCGTACAGTGAGTATGTCCATCCCCTTTTCGTTTTAAGGATGCCCCGTCGAAGCCCACACCACCAAGTCCAATTCTCTGGGCGAGCAACAAGTTGTGCAATTTCCCGCCGCGTTCCATTGCAAACGCCGATGGGAACATGCTGAAGTTCCACGAGTACGGCCCGTGCAGCTTTAATTGCAGTGAGATAAGAGTCGCGATGCAATGGGCCCGCTTGTTCTACGAGTTGTCGGAAAACTCGATTCGTCCATCGAGCCTGCAGTATGGTCATTGCTAAGGAGTAGATGAGCAATGACGGACTTCCAATTGCTAGGAGTAACGCCATCAAATTTGTTGTCTTGTCCCGAGCTTCAAACGGTAGCTGGGCTGTCAGGGCAAGCCACGGCTAAATTTGGTAAGACACGGCATCGATATTGTCGTCACAGTCCATCAACTTACCAGTAACCATGACCCAACACCCTGAGCTAGGTAATTCCAATTGTAGTTGCTATGTGATGCATTATCATCTGTCGAGCAAAGAGCTCGACAGGTATGATAGCTTATTCCCCAAGCATTTGAGAGCTTGTTAGTTGGGTTTCCGTATTGATCACGAAGTTCCAAAGCATTAGGATTCTCAAGATACATATTGCTAACAGTTATGGCACAGTTAGAATAGTTGAGGCCCCGAGCCGGAGGAGTGAACATAAACAGAACAATTGCAGCGAAGGCACAAGGAACATGCTTGATTCCAATCTGCATCCTCATGGTGAATCGAAGGCCGTTAAAACTCTTTTGCACCACAACACGAGTTCACTAGGGTCTCGAGGCAAGTCCAAGACCTGAGTACTGCTCAGGTCATCGATGACGAGAAACGAGGGATAGCCGTCATGGTATCCGCATTATATGGTGTAGTAGTAGGACAGATGAGTCAGGCATAGTGGTCCATTTGGATGAGGCTGAAAGCGTTTCCTATTACAAATGTAGTAATGTTAACAAGGCGCACCGGTTATATGCCTCGCGCATCGAAATTCCACCAAGAAGTGAAACAAGCTGATATAGAGACAACCTACTCCCAGATAAGTAAATTAGAACGAAGGGGGATTGGAGGTGAGTGAATTCATTCGAAGATGTAATACGCAATGGCAAGAATTTAGTCTCCATATATGCACCGTGCACACTCTTCCGAACGGGGCGCAGCTCTTGGATTGCATCAACCTACCCACCCTTGCTGGTCCTCCTCTTGCTCGTACCACATCCTCGCCTTACTTTAGTCTTCAGATTTTCACGAGCAATCACTTGCAACCACTTGCCATTTTAACCGAGTAGGTCAGAGGCTGCAGAAGTATTGACAATGAGCCGACCCCTACACGCGCGCCACCGTCATGAATGGGACTGCCAACGCCACTATCATGTTCGTTCTTTCCCCTTAATGGTTAGCACGCGAGATTCTAGTATAATTCCCGCCGCAAAAAATTCCTGTGGTAGCCGCTACCTTACCTTTATTTACCTCAGTCCAAGTAAGCACGAATTGTCATAAACTGTACAGGTTGGATGTCGACGACCTGCTACCAGCGATTAGCTGCCAGCTGACGCGATCACGCCATGGGCAAGATAGCGCACTTTGGTAATACGCTATCGGAGCCACATAAAGGCAATAACAGAATAGCTCCAGGCAGGCAGCTGAAACATTAGCATAATTCCCATTTGCCGGTCCGTAGCCTTGTGATTATGAAGATTTTACGTCTTAATGACGGTGACAAAAAACTGATAGCTAAAGACGTGCAACGACACGTCCCTGAACGCCAAAAATTACGTCAAAATGTTATCAAAAAGGGCCGATAAGAGCACTATCTTCCACAATTGTCGCCTTCCCTCATCCCCTCCTAATCCACCCATGGAGAGATAGCCAGCAAAGATATCTTACAGTAATAGTAAGGCTACATCTTGCCTCACTCAGGTAGCCAATAGGAACAGTATCCAGCTACCTTATTTTATACCCACACCAGCGCTAGGTTCCTTAGCTAGCACCCGTTAAGCGGGCCAGGCTGACCAGCAGAACATAGAACCTGTTTCGCATTCCCACAAGGCAGACCAGAGATCACGCAAGAAGTGCTAAAATCGTAACATTTCGCAGACAAGGCTACGCTTTCGCTTACCGGTATGCTCCAATAGAAAAGGTATCTGATCAGCTCCCATCCCGCTCAGCAACCACCGCACTAAGGAATCAATACGAAACAAAATGCTTACCCAATTGCACTAACAACCCACAAAATCTGCATGCAGCCTCTCGCCTATCTCCAAACAAACACTACATCAGAGCCCAATTATATCCATAAGACCCCCCCCCTCCCAAACCACATCCTCTCTCTCTCTCTCCATTGCCATTCATCAATAAAAACCTCAATAATTACCTCAATCGCCACCACACATCGTCACCACACATAACCACCCCACACCAACCCCCACCGACCCTCCACAACCCCCCCCTCACCCCTTAAC
>KE598563.1:375457-461763 GCA_000444155.1 Cladonia macilenta KoLRI003786
GCCCCTGGCCCCTCCTCCCCCATACTCACCACTCGTCCTCACATAACCCCTTGGCAACCCTCTTCCCCTTACCATCTAAACCCAGCCCCAGCACACCCAAATCCCATCCTATCAATGAACAACCCAGGAAGAAAACTTCGAAAAAGGTAGATACTATAGATGAATAGACGGAGCTGTGGGGGGAGGGGGAAAGGGAGGAAGGGGAAGGGGAATGAGGAAGTGAAGGAAGTGGAGGGTGGGAGAAGAGGAAGGGGAAGAGGAAGAGGAGGAAGTGAAGGGGTGGACGGGGTAGATAATATGGACACATAGGAAAAGATCGACCAGCGGTTTTCCAGAAATCAGAAATCTCAGGTAGGCCAGGTTAGAACTGATGAGTTATATAGGTGGCAATCCAGCATATCAAAACGAATTGCATCACAATACCAAGAACCAATCTGAACAATATCACATCGCGCATGTTCACACAGCATTTAACGTCGATATTTCATTCATTGTTGCCTAGACCCTCCCAACGCAACACTACTTTCCTCCCTATCCTATCCAATCCTATGTACATATCACCCCCTCCCTCTGGGTCCCCCCCTTCCCCACCCACTCACCCCGCTCCTCCGCCACAAACCACTGCGCTCCAGACCAGAAACCAGCTGATCGAGCGCACATAGAACGCCTATCCGCATCGTATTCTCCCCGATGCTTTTGTTTAAAAAAAAATAAAGACGCTCTCTATGCTCATTCATAATAAACGAAACAGATGGATTCCTGGCAATGCAATATTTTGTTCCCCATGCATGTGAACCTCCCGGAACGAAAGAAAGAAATGGAACGTTAATGGAAACATGACGTGGTGTACGTGTGTGCGTGTAGTAGGTTGACAGTGGTATGGTGTGACAGTAGTATGACAATATGTATAGATGGGCGGAAATGAGGCAAATATCCATCGTACACCTAGTTAATCTGACTGGAATCGATTCAGATCTCCTCCACCACAGATGATCGCATAAAGCCTTGATCGGGGTTCACTTTTGGCTATCCCTTATCAAAACATGACAGCTGAAGCTGGCACATCCTTCTGCGCTTGGTAGGGGAAGTGATCCATGAGAGGGCTCTGCACCTCTGTGCCCGGGGTATTTGCCGTTATTGGGCTATTAGACTCGAAAATCTGTTGTCGGACTTTCGCACTCATGCTTCCGCCCTCACTACTCGTCTTCCTTAACCTCTGCCTTAACGACCTTGAACTCGATTTGTGCTCCTCATCTCCAGAGAATGTACTTTTCATCTCATTTTCATCTTCCTCTCTCGGACTAGGGCTTGGCGCGAAATTACGCTTAGTAGGGCTAAGCTGTGACTTCTCACCACGTCCGAGTGCTTGGAGTAGAGTCTGCGTACGCTTACGGCGAGAATCGCGGACTGGGATTGGCGGGGCTTCGCTTTCACTAGCCGAAGAATCCATCCCATTGCGTAAATTGGCCTCAGGCGGAAGACTAATGGTATCAACAGAAGAGGTGGAGGAGATAAAAGTGGGCTCGGAGATGTCGTGCTTGCTGATGGAGCGCTTACGGAAAGAATGTTGTCCACCATAGCTCGTATTTGGAGCGCTTTGTGGTTTCATCATTGTAGGCGTAAATGAGGTCTGGGACGACAATGATGGGAGTCGGGTTTCGTGCAGGRATGGTGTTGAGTGGGTAGAGTATGGATATGGATTGGCAGATGGACGTATGGCTGGGTTGATCATGAACGGGGTGTTCGGCGGTGCGGTCCGTTGATACTCTGTTTTGCTGTTGCTCCGTACACGATAGGACATCGCAGAGCGTGATCTTTCAGTTGGTGGCAAGCCATGACGTGCCATACTTGCCATTAATTCGTCCGTAGGTCTCGGACCACTAACTAGAGTCTGGCTCTCGGCTGCGGGATTTGCTCCGTTTGGTGCGTAGCCATGGACGCGGCCTCTGTCCAGGCTTGACTTCATCACGCTGCCACCGTGGGACTCTGAGGGTCTGCTAGATCTGTCAGAATAGGTGGAGCCAGATTGCGATGACTGTGCAGAGTGCTTCTGAGCAAAATTTTCCTGGCTTCTTTCACTGCCCGCCTCATGTGGTACGAAATTTGAAGGGTGATCTGAATATTGACGTACATCTTGTGGCCGCACTTGTTGTGGTGGATATTTTTGTTTTGGTGGCATAGCACGGTCCGAGAATTGCTCCCTTCCCATGAACATATCTGGGGGAGGTTGAGGCAGATGTGTATTGGAACCAGGTCCAGCGCCGTGGAGGGAATTCATACCCAGCATTTTCATGGCTTTAGATGGGCGTTCCTGCGATTTAGAAGGCCTGTCGCGCCCCCCTACCAAGGAACCTCTGCTACTCTTTTTCAAGATCCCGAAGGGATGCCCTGATCTTGCTGGGCTATTGTCCTGGGTCCGAGATCCAGCTGAAGAACCAGGGGATCTACCGTCAACTTCCACATAATTCTTGAGGTTGTCCTGCACCATACGTCTTCTCTCCGCCAACTCATTGGCAAGCTCCTCGCGCTCATGTGCTGTCTCTGTGCTCAGTGCACGGGTGTGATGAGCGTTGAGCTGCGCCTGCCAGTCGTTGGAGTTCGAGTCCTTCCTTGAGTGGGTTGCCCGCGGAGCTTCACCGCCCAGAACACGCTGCGCTTTATCATCGCCTAGCATCTGCCTTGCCTTGTGATTTTCTTGGTTGTTCCTTAGTGCTTGTGCCTGCTCTAATATATGCTTAGCTGCAAAGGATAGTGGCGGGGGGGCTGCGGCAACGCTCTGGTCAGGACTACGGTTCTCATTCGCCCAATAAGCCCTGTTTGATTCATTCTCCTCGCGTGATTGTTGTCGAGAATGACTGAGGGCAGACTCATGACCGAAAATGCTGTCGCGAACCTTAACCGAAAACCTGTTCTCATCCTCAGGGTAAACTGAAGACTGGCCGCTGTCGTTGCGTAGGTGAGCGCGTACCAGCCCACTGAGACCATTGGGGACTCCCACTGGTCCCAGAGTCGGCGAGTCCGCATTCACAGCCTTGGTTGGTTGTTGGCCAGGCACAAGATTGTCCTTTGGCTGAGTGATGGTCTTCTCGCTTCGGTAACTTCGACTGTCAGAAGACGCCTCTTCCGGTGGCTCCACCAGATGGTTTGGATCGTTGGGAAAATAGAGTTGGCGATTGGGGTTACCAGGGTTGAGTGGCTGGGAGCCTAGCGGTGACGAGTTTGCGAACTTAGAATCAGAAATCATAGGTGAGTTGGGTTCAGATTCGCTTTCTGCTTGCGAGCCTACTTCACTACCTGCGAAGAAGCTGCGCTCCATAGCCCCTTGATTCTGCTCCTCACTCTCATTGAGTGAAGGCGTATTGCCACGTTCGCGGACTGCAGGTAAGACTCGATCTTCCATGTGATGTTCCCATGGCTGCCGGAAAGATCCGGTTCTTGAAAAATTGCTTGAAAAGTTGCTGCCAAGGGAGTTGTTGCGGCTGCGCCCAGTTGTTTGCTCATCAATAGAAGGTGTTTGGGGGGAGAAAGGTCGAAATAATTGAGGACTGGGTGTATTGCGGCCTTCTTGTAGCTGCAACTGCCGCCGTAAATACTGCTGTTCGTCATATTGCTTGGTTGGTTTATTAAAGGCTCCCGATGCGGTTGCTTTGCCAAGATCATTGGGCTCCAGGGAAGCCACAAAAGTAGGATCTTGATTCAAATCCTGATCTGGAGTTAGGGTTGGACTTAGTGGACGAGATTTGCCGTTGCCCGAATCTGAGGTGTTGCCAGCTTGATCATTGGAGAAGCCCAAGTCGAATTCGGCCATCCGGGGTGGGGTCCCAGAGGGAGCTGGACTTGCAGCTCGGAAGCCATTGGAGGCATACAGCGGATCACCACGATGGTAACGCTCGTTAAGATTGCTAGCACTTCTTGATTGCCGCCTTGTATGTCCGAGGTCTTTTGGTGTAGGACCTCCACCCACGGTGCGTTGTCGCTGTATGGATTCGAGTCTGCTCAGAGCTGAAGACTGTTGTTCGTGCATGTGTTGGTCCAGACCTTGCCCATAAAGGCGTTTTGTTTTCTGCAAGGGGCGATCCGAGACCGCCGAACCTGATTGTGTTGATGACTGGGCATGGAAGGAGCCGTTGATGGCCTCATAGGCAGATCTTTGCGAGGCAACGGAAGTGGCAGCTGTAGACGTGCGTGGTTGAGAAGGGCCAGAGTTGGTCGAAGATGAGGTCTCCCTGTTGCGGTTATATCTCGCCAAAGGTGGTGAGCCTGAACGTTCCTGCTCTTTCGATGAATTCTGAGAGTCTAGGCCCGCGGTCTCTCGTTCTTGCCATTCCCGCTCACGAAGCTTCTGAAATGCGGACATTGCAATGTCGCTCTCATATAATGCTTTTCCACCCATATTTCCTCCTGAAGGGATTTCACCTTCTTCCGTGGTGCCGAAATTTTTGACTGACCCCGAGCCTCCAACAGGTATCTTATAAATCTTTTGACGCCCTCCAAACATAGTATTTCCCTCACCCGGCCTAGCTCTGCTCATGACACCGCCTTCATCTGTTTCATAACCACCAGATCCATATGACTCAGTCCTGTTACTAGCAAACGGCGGTCGTATCGAGCCATGTATGGAGTCGACTTCGGCAATATCTGAGAGTCCGTGGCGGTTGAAGAGATCAAGCCTTGATGCTCGCTTAGGGAAGAGTACGCTATCGTCATTGGCCTTTCCTAACATTGAAGTTGGATCGTCCTGTTCTCTGAGCATGCTAAACCTTGCRGATAGGTTTGGCATAAGTAGACTTGTGCGAAAATCATCTTGTGGCGGTAGTGCGGTTGCAAGATTGATCTCGAGCTCGGGCTTTGGTGGTTCTGGGGCGGCATGCTTCTTCCGCTTGAACGTCTTGGATGAGAAAGTCGGCATCGGTGGCGTTTCTGCGTCCTGTGAGGGTCGACGACTGCCAACTTCGGTCTCTCCTAGGGACTTCTTTCTTGAGCGGAAGCGATTCATGCTGAGTGCTGCGCTTGTCGTCTATAACTGATAACGCACCCCACCCGATAAGCTGCAGGTGATCGTCAACGGCTTTCAAGCCTCAGGAGCAATTGCAAGTATGATATCGGCTAATTGAGGATGTCGCAACTAGCAATGCTTATAGTAGACGCTGTCAGTCCAAGCATTCACGGCTTCGACCTCAACCCCAGATTCTGGGTGTTGTCGTCTACCCCTTGTGGTAGCGCAAAATCCGATCCTGCGACGGATTTGCGGGTTGGTTGCTAATTGCGTAAGCCGTAACATGAGACGCCAGGAAGAGTGTTGGATGAATATCCGTGGAAGAGCATGTAGGAACAGCGTGGGTGTCGAGACGAAGGAGTCGTTTGAGTGTGGCGGTACAGGAGGGAAAAGAGCGATTGAGGAATCTACTGGTTTTCCACGCGACTTCGCGAGATTCTAGTGCCAAACGGTGATCCGGGAGTTGCAACTTTCGTTTTTGCCCAGGATCCAGCCTGCGAGATGAATGGGGAAGCGGAGGTAATGAAAATAAATGAGTGACGGTGGCCGGTAGAGTACAGATAGTGTACAAGGTAGGGCACAGAGTACAGAGTGAAAAGGTTTCTGCGAGTCGCAGGCATGCAAATTGCGGAGGCAGAAAGGGGTTTAGAGCGCCGAAAGTTGCTGGGGGTGCGGATTGCCAATAGTCATCTAGGTACCCGTGGCGCGTCGCCTTAGGGAATTTCTTCAACACGGAACGGTCATTTCCCGCGTCAAATTGTCAATAAAGGTAGGAAATGTAACCTCGATGAAGACCATGGTAGACCTCTGGGTAGAAGGAGACGGGTAGGTAGGCCTCTTACTATTCTACAAGACTATGGTAAAGGCTATCTGTCAACGTCTCAATAATTTGGTCTAATGAGGCTGTGGCTGGCTGAAGAGGGCTGATTTTACAACCAAAGCATATATTTATTCGGTGATTTCATGTAGCATTCCTGCGCAGCAGCCTATAATGACACCACTGAATGCAATACAGCAGTTTCAGGGGGCGAATTGAAGCGCGATCCTTCTTTGGAGGGTCCGAATCTGGATTGAAAAAAGGGGGGACGATGCTCGCGGGGCAGCACAGATGGCCAATCGTGGGCGGCAGTATCCGATTCGCTAGGATGCGCCTTGAGACTTCACCCCTGGATGCTCCCTGTTCCTATGACATCGCCCGTGTTTTCCCCCCAGCTAAGGGCTCAGGCTTCCAGGATCCCCCCGAAGGTCCGCTGGGAAGCGGCGTGTTTTAGGGCCATCATCCATGCTTAGCCAGGGTTTCATGGCCAATTAAACTGGTCTTGACCTCGGTTGGACTTCATCAGGGACGAAGAACCACATGGTCATCCGGTCTGCCGGGTCTGATAGAGTTTGATTACCGTTGTCGATCGTTTATAGCTGCCCATTCTCAAAATATCGAAATACCCTACTTGTAAGAAGAAGGTGAAAAAGGGAAAAAATATTAGAAGGGTTGTGCTCAACGATGACAGAGCCGGAGCTTGCTCCTTGGCCAACCGCTATGACCACTCACTTAAGTACACATACTGGTTGTAGCGCAAAATTTATGTTCCTGCGAAAGAGCGACTTCACGCGTGGTCTGTCACATTGCGCCAAAAATGCAGGTGCTGTATTGTCTCAGCCTTCTCCGTCAGAGGCTTGCATGGGGCAATGACCGCGAGTTTCATCAGGACGAAATCGGCGTGTGCCTGCCCCCTCAATACACTTTGCCTGCATTTCCCTCACCAAAAGACAAGCTTGCTTCCACAATTCATGGTCCTCCCGGCTAACCTTATTAATGCTTCTCATACCCACTGGTTCAGTCATAGATTTTTCTGGATTAATTTATGATTCTACGCTGTTGACCACAGATCGTGAAACATAACAATGCTCCATTATCCGTGTTGTATCTCCGGTGTGGAGTATTATGGTGACGTCTTTCAAGCATATGCCAGCAGATTCTTGGTGACAGATTGCAGATTAAAAGGTGGTAATATCGATTAGTCTCGACCCAATAAGTAGAACCCGTGATAGAAGAGGAGATCTAGCCTCTCGGGTTCCTGCAGATTGAGAGAATTCGGGTCCATTAAAAGTTTCCTTTGTCACGCCACAACGCTGAGGCCGGAGGAGCCTACGTGGTTAAAGTTATCACGGGCCAAAATAAACTTCTTTTATTCATACATGAGGCTTAGACCCAGCCTACCAAACGCACGCCCCAAAGAACGCAGGCCGTCCGATTTATAATTCATCCTTGGGCGTCTGTGCCTGAGCCTTCTCTGCTACTTCACAAACAGCAGGCGTCCCTACCTCCATCCTGTATACACATTTCTCTTCCTCCGTGATTTTCCACAGCTCATCCGTCTCCGCACAAGCCAACACAACCAAAGTGCTTCTATTCGGACCATTCCAACAATGTTGTCCATTCTCATACCTCAGTGCAACCCTGACACCACTCCCGAGTCCTTTCCCATCCGGAGGCACTTCATCATCAACTGTAMCGCTRTCGATTGACACAAAGTTGCCCATTGTAGTCCGCCCGTTGTTTTTCTTTGATATCTGCTTGGTGCTTCCTAGCCAGCAAAGCTCATACGTGTATTCGCCAGAGTCTTTGGTGATGCATTGGTCTTTGAGGGCGCGGAAAACATCGTCTGCGCCATAATTCTTCTCAAGATCTTCCTTATGTGTATTGAGCTGGTTCCGGTTGTTCTTGAGGCTATCCTCAGTAGCTTTGAGGGCATTGCGCGCTTCCTCAACTTCTTTGGATGACCCGACGTCGCTACTCGGGGCGAGGACACCGTTCTCGATGAGTAAGACGCGTAAGTCGCGTAATTTCTTGTCGATCCAGTCCCGGAACGGGGCTGGGAGGTAGGCCTCAATTTTGTAGACTGCGGGGCGTCAATTCGAGTGCCATGCAAACATGGACCCTACGGATAATACTTACGGACATCGACATCACTCTCTTCCGGCTCCTCCCACTCAATCCATTTGATGGCTCCTGTCTCCGAGTCGGGCTTTGCTATCTGGTCGAGATCCCGGTCATGCGCCTCGTCGCCAATTGTGGGCTTATCTCGCGCTGCGTAGTCCTCCCAACTCCTCACTGCCCTCTTAACGCCTTCGTCATTGAAGTTTGGGTTGTATTCCTCTTTGAATGTGGTCAAGATGCCCTCCAGCTCTGCTATCCGTCCCTTGCTCATGTCACGCTGAGTCCGTACTTCTATCAAAGCCCCCCTGAGCTCTTCAATCCTATCCCTCGCTAGCTGGGCTAACATGCTAAGCTTGCCCCCTGATCCTGGCTTTTTAACAACCTTTCCTCTTTCCTGTCGTTCGGCCTCCGCCAGATTTGCTTCGAGACCTTTCAACTTGATCTCTTCGGCTTGTATCTCGGTCTCTAGCGTGTGTATCTTGACCTCCACCTCCTGCCTCAAAATCGCAGCTTGGGATACGAGTTCCTTCCTTCTCTTCGCAGCGTTTGACGCCGACTTCTGCCTCTGCTCGTCCAATTTCCGCCATTCCTTCCCAATTTCCTTACATCGATCGTCACACTTGATGCCCCCAACTTTTGCCCATTCGTCACTTCCGTCACAGCAAAGCTGATAATCGCAAACGCCGTCATTAACATTGGTAAAGGGCACATAGCTTGGCTGATGGCCTTTATTCTTGCAGTAGAAGCCTGGTAGAGCGAGCGTAGTATTCACGTCACCAATTGGAACAGCACCGACAGTGTAGGGCGATAGAGATGACAAGTGGGCGCAGGCTGCAGTACCGGGCTCGTCCGATCCATCAGGGCAGTCACAAAAGTCATCATTCACATGGGAGATAGGAAGTTGGATGGAGGGCGACGAGATACACGAGAATGTATCACTAGATTTGTAAAACTTAGCAACTATTGTAACGGTCAGTAAGCTCGAATTTCCAAATAAAGAGAAAACGTCTTTATGTAGGACTGGGCAGACAAACATTCTGGGCCAACGCCTCGCGGTCGAGGACTCTCAGCAGCATTAATCGAACAGGCAGCGAAGCCCACAATCAATAGTTCTTCGAGCCTTCTCATTTTGGGTCAGGTAAGGACAGGTTTGTGAAGTTTGCGCAGGTGAGTTAGAGCTTCGAAGAGGTGTCTATTTTGCCTTGACCCTGGGCTTGGCATCTCAAGGCGATCCAAGCCCCCTAAGAGACAGCCCTGTAGGGCTGAATACACACCAGGGGGCAGTTCTGGGGCACCCACCCCTAGAGCTTCCCCACCAGCGCATGTAACGATCATGAAACCGCCTGTAGGGCATTTTCGGGGGCAGTCTCACCAGCTTGAGGTCCAGCCCCATAGAGCTGTCCGGCTGACAAGTGATTGCCAAGTATCTCGCTAGCGAGATGACTATGAGAAGCCTCCGCAGGCATCCACGCTTTACCCTCTTAACGATAAGGCTGCTACTTTCTTGTGAATAGATGACTGTTAGCAATGAAGTACTATTGCCGCTATTGATTTCACATTGCTTTACCCAACTATAAGGCTGAGGCCTGACACTTGGTGCCAAAACGGGCCGCGCGCATGTGCTTTTGAAATCGATTGATTTCACCGTCCGGTAAAAGTGCATAGTGGTATTTCAAACACGTCAGCACTTGAGAGGTTCTTGTTAGAAACGTGCCAATGGATCCTATATCGCTTTCTCTGGCTATTGCTCCTCTCATTATTTCGAGCGGGAAGCTTGTGGCTGCGGTGGGATGCATCAGACATCTGTACAAAAATGCCGAAACCGCGGTCAGGAGCACGCATGTGGAGTGCGATCTCATGCACGTGGCTCTATGCGAGGTACAAGGACTGGTTCAGAAGAATAGAACAGAGCTTGCTGTTCACTTGCGATCGCAACAGAGCTTACAGGAGACATTTGACAAAGTTTTGACGGGTTGTCGTATGACGCTCGACGCCCTTAAGTTGTAGCTTGATGACCTGCCAAAACTTCCTAAGGGTAAAGTATCTAGATCAGGAGACATGGCCTTTCAATCAAAGGCTCAGTATATTTGGAAAAAAGACACGATGGAGGAGCTGATGAGCCAGATGAGAAGTCAAAGAGATTGCATTCAATTTCTTGTTACCCTTCTGCACAGGTAAATGCCACAGCATGACGATACTGAATTATCTATGTAGACTGGCTTACCTCTCTTCCAGTGGTACCCAAGCAGAGATCCTAAGATTGATACAGAAGAATGCCTATTCTGTTCAAAAACTGCTCAACAAAGCGAGATCCATCCGTTCCCTGCAAGGCTTTGACGACACTCAAAGCAGCTTTGCTTCTGTTGCAATGATGATACAAGATCCATTCAAAAGCTCATACGAAGAACAGCTTCGCGAGTCTCCAGCATATCGCAAAGCTCAAGCTGCTGCTGCAGAAAAATTATTGGCTGCGAAGCTGGAGCTTTTGGAGGAAAAGTACAATCTCGGTACGGCTGAAGCATTCCAACCCTTCCCTCTGTTGGGTGTCCTTCTTACTGAGTGTGTACAGAGGAAATTGTGGACAGTCTTCGCGCCGAGGTCACTCTGAAAGACGAGGCACTAGCCTCGCTGGATCGAGAAGTGGAAAACAACACTGAAGCGATGAGGAATCTGCAAAAGGAGAATGAGTCACTCAAGCTTTCTGTCACACAGCTATGCCAGAAGTTGCAAGCTTCGCGAACTAGTTCGAAGCCAAATGAACACAACAGCTTACCGGAGATCGACGAGGCCGTCTTGGATGATCGATCTGGTGTCTCCGGAGATAAAATCGACCAGCCTAGCTCTTCCCTAATTTCTTATACGCGAGATCCAAGGCTTAGCCAAGAGGCAAAGGCTGTCATCCTTGAAGAATTGAGATCGAATGGCTTCCCAGGGTTATCACAGCCGGCATTCTATTGGGCAGCAGTTACTGGGAAAGTCGGTCCATTTCAAGTTGGAGGCTACTCCACTTCTTTTACAGATCGGACATCTAAATTGAACTTCTTACAAGCAGCTTTATCAAATGGTCATGTGGATGTGGTCAGATACCTTCTGGCAAACACCCGGTATCGAAGCTTCGACAAGGAGGCGAAGACATACGGTATTGAAGGCTTGACCATATTACAATTAGCTTCAGAGAAAGGTCACAATGCCGTCGTCAAGGCCTTACTAGCTGCAGGCGCACGTGTCAATGCACCTGCTGCAGGTTGGAAAGGTCGAACTGCTTTACAAGCTGCAGCAGAATACGGGCATATCAACGTTGTCGAAAGTCTGTTCGATGCTGGGGCAGACGTCAACGCTCCGCGAGCGTCTTCCACGAAACTGGGCGCAAAGTTATATCTTACATCACGTGGCCTAACCTTTCAATAATTCCTCCAATATAACTTTTCTGACCACCGTCGACAAGGTCTGTCTGCACTACAGGCCGCTGCAGCCGGTGGACATGCAAAGATTGTACGAATGCTGTTGGAAAAAGGTGCTTCAACTCCAGACGCTGCAGCGTTAAGGTCTGCCACGAGGAATGGTCACGAAGAAGTCGTCAAAATTCTTTTGGAGAGTGAAGGTGATTGGACTCAAGACTTGAGCGTCCTTAGCTCAGCTGTTTCCCAGGGTAATAGAGCAATCGTCAAAGTCTTTTTGGAAACAGGGTTCCCCGTTTCAGAGAGTCACCCGTTCTGGTTAAGTGTCAAGATTGGAGACATTGAAATCTTGAAAGACCTTATTGAAAGCCGCCTTACCAGAGGCAATGTCTCCTACCTTGGCTCTTCAGCGCTTCGAGAGGCTGCGGCAAGAGAAGATCTTCCAATGGTAGAAGCACTCCTCGATGGAAAGACCCGAGTTTGTAATCGAGACACGCCAACGGCCTTGGACGACGCTATTCGAACGGGAAACTACCTTATTTTAAAGCGGCTGCTTACGTCTGCCTCTAACATGGATAGACGCCATCAAGACTGCTCGAAGGCCTATAAGAGCGCGCTAAACTCTGCTAGCTTCCATCACGATAAAGCAAAGGGAGCAGGTTCATTATTGATCTTGGAGAAGTCAGACTTCGGCAAGAACAAAGGTCGTAAAATCGAGCGATGATTCCATTGTTTGGAATGCCGGAATATCAAAAGGATCGGAAATACTAATCTTTCCTATCTGAAGATAATGGACCGAGTGTGCTAGCTTCGACACTCCCTGAGGCTCGTTGCGCTTGATGACCGCGTGTACGAACCTCTCGATGAACTCGCAGATGGATATGGAGGCGATACTTGGAAGAAGATGGCAGCCAAGCACACGAAAAGGATCTGCAAAGGGTCGGCATTACTCCGTGGCGATGAACCCTCCCCAAGCTTCGAATCTGTTTACAGGCTATCTATCAACAAAGACAAAATTATGGACGACTCCGCCCATGTGACCATCATATTGACGTTTTTAAAGCCGCGCCGAAGCAAAACAGCCTTGAAAACCGACGACACGGGGTTCCAAGTGTAGACAACATCTCAGTCGCATGCTATTTCACAATGCAATGCCGAGTACATAACTACGCTCCGACCCCAGGACCTTTATATGTCTGATCCGGCAAACAAAGGTGCCTCAATGCACCCTTGATGGTCAGCGCAATTAATCGGACGACGCCTCCCGAGCTTTCGTCCCGATTGATCGGTACTCTTTCAGTTCTTTCCTGAAATCAATATCCTTCTGCTCGCTCATGCCCTCCTTCCAATAAGAGTCACAGTATCCGTAGATCTATGTGCTGACTGAGCCGCCAAAAGCCATTTCAGGCTCCAGCTTGTTATGCCCCTGCACTGCCCAATATCGCTCAGGGTGCGCTCAGGGCATCCTCAGGCCGACTCAGTCGGTGCTCAGCCCTGCTAGGAGACGCTCAGGCTCGGCTCGGGCTAGAGCGGCGCCCTGCTCAGCTTGGCAGCTAGAAGCAAAAGGGCAGAAAGTTGTAGCAATCATTCATATAGGTGTATAGTATCAGATATTGACGTTCGGTCAAAGAAGCTGATTAGTGTATATACACATATCATACAGAGAAGCTTATCCAACTCCACTCGTGCAAACAAATATTACATCGTCCCAGGACCTAATCTTCACACTCCCCCACCTCGATCAAATCAATGTCCACCAGGCAACCAACCCCATTCGGCTCGCCGGCTCCCTCCCACCACAGCTCCCAGCTATTCAATGAACTCTCCTCCACATCCTGACAGAAGATAAAATTGTTCTCCCCATTATTCGTCAACGCGCCCGCCGCATTGTCATTTGAAAATCCCTGCGCAACAAACCCAGCTGGCACATCTCCACCGGGACTGGTGAAGAGGACTGGACCAGTAACATTCGCGTTAATGTACATTGACTGTAGCTCGTGGGGAGCTGAGTGCCAGGATTGGAAGGCGAGGCCGTAGCCACCGACACTGGAAAGGAGGAGCTTCTCAGAGTAGATTTGTTGGCTGATCTGACCAAGGTAGGCAGTGCCGTTGGCGTAGCTGAGGGTTGTGTAGCCGGTCAGGGTCGAGGTCAGGTAGCTGGGAAGACCAGTGACGTTGAGTGTGAAGGACTGGGCTGCTGCTGTGGAGGCGAGCGCTAGGGCGGCTGCGCCAAGGGAGACTTTGGTGAACATGATGTACTTTGGGCTTCGAACAGGATATTGGATGGCTGGCTTTAAGTACTTGTTTGGGCCTTGAAGAAAATATTGGATGAAGGGCTTGAAGTATTCTTTTGATTGCTTGATGAAAAGAAATAGTATATGTTGCCGAGCTCAACTCTTTATATCCATGGCTAGAAAACTATTTGAGACCTGCCAGTCATCTTAACGAGGTCTACAAGTCAATACGAGTATCGAACACAGACCGCCACCATTTCCRCCCATAGTGGCGTGAGCTTCATGTGTCTCAGTGTAGGCCATGGGAGCTACGACCATCAGTAATCCACAGGATCTCGTGTAATGGGGGAGCAGCATTGTAACTAATGTAACAATTATGCAGGTSGTTAGCAATCAAATCAGCGTGATCTCGTCAACTGGTGAGCCTCGTCATTCTCGCCACTTGTGAGCTCGCTTACCGATGCTTGCTCATATTTTGGCCTTAATAAGATCATAGTGACCAGTCGATGATCTAATCGCTAACAGATAAGTTTATCCAAACTTGGCTTCGATCTCCATCATGGCCTTGGGTTCTTAGTTTGATCGTCATAGCTACTTCGTAGGCATGCTCCAGGGCCTTATTCACCATTAGGGTTAGGGTTTAACCAGATCATTAGCGCAAATCAAGACTTGTGTTTTCACTCTTCGTATTGTCACCACTTTTCCATACACACGCGGGAATCGTTCACCCTGGACGGTGAAAGAGAGAACGTAATGGTTGATAAGAATAGTAATCGGGCGGTGACGCCCCTAGGTGGAAGAGGGTGCAGTCACCTTAGGATCACCCATCACCCAGGAGCACCCAGGCTCGCCCGACCCTCACGCCGCGGCGCTCATCCTAGACCCAGTTGGGGTTGAGGTTGGGGCAGACTTTTGTCACCTTGGCAGGATTGGATCAGTGCTATCAATTTCAGGCGTGGAAGCGTACCAATCCGCAATGCTGCTGCACGGATTTATATATTCTTTGCAAACCACTCAACCAAGTCAGAACTTCCCTGACTGTTGGCCCGCTGACCTGGCGTATGGTTTGTGACTGGGTGTGAACCTGACACTGAGGATCAACCTTCAGACCAAGGTGTGAAGCTCTTATGGTGTACAACAAACTTCGTCTACTAAGTTGTCTTATATGCCTCGCGAGAATCTCCTTTCAGAAAATTGTTCGAAGGCAATGTAGAACGGTGTGTATTACATTCTGCTACATATTGTGAAGATACGGTTGGATATCCTGAGGACACAGATCAAGTTCATGAGGGATATCGTGAAGATCACGCCACCCTCAAAGACGCGAGCATCCCTCGTTGTTCCCATTGCAGACTACGCGCCGATTTACAAGTCAAGTGGGAAGCCGAACGTGAGAAGGGGATCTTTAGCTTAAATATTAACAAAACGATTGTGCTAATATTGCCTGACAATAATCGAGCCATGGGTTTGCCAGATGCACTTCACAAGAAGGGCTACAGATCTTCTCGTTTCATATGGCAARATTATCAGGCCGTACAGGCCTCCTCCAATGGGAAGTATGCCAATTTACCTCGCACTTCTCCTTTGTCAAAATTGTTAAAGTCTGGTTTTCGGATCCTAGTGGCAGCAAGTTACCAACACCTCTTTGCAAACCAGCATACTTAATAGAAAAGGCCCATTGGACGACATAGCCGAAGCGCTCATCAAACGCACAATGTCCTGTCGATACACAAAACTGAGCATCTGATGGTACAGAATCGACCGAGAAACGGGGTGGAAAGAACCTTAATCCCCATGTAAGTATTAATCTGGATGCGTGTGGAAAAGGGARGATGMTGTCTAAGCATGTATTGGTGACCGGGCCTGCCTTGCATTGAACAACACTCGCCAAGGCGAGCCGAGTGGCAAGCCTCGGTACGCGGAAAAGGGATTCGTCTGAGCTTGAAGAAAACCTCCGCAAWTATCGACACTAGATGGCGTAGGTATGGGTGACAGTATCCCACATCAATCCGAAKGAACCTGATCCAAATCGAGTGCGGAACATTCAAATCAGGACTGGATACTCATCCAGATAACAGCCTGTAGCCACGGGTTACATTCGGATGGTGTCTTCGTTGGTCGATATCTGTGTCTTCCCTGATTGGCCTACATTAGTGTGTGACAGTGCAGCTGTTAACCACGACACCCCGCATTCCCGAACTGAACCCTGACCAAGCTTGTCTTGAAGCTACAGGTAGCTGCATAATATAAAATCCTTGTAGCCAGCTCACGACCGGCGCTCGTGGTGCAACAACGAKCTTTCAAGATCCTGAAGAACGTGGCTGAGATTTCTCCAAATACTGTTTTAGCACCTGATAACGACTTCTCACCTTACTCAAGCACAATGGCAGGAGCAAAACCGATCAAGGCTGAAACATACAAAATTGAATCACTTCCAGACTCAGATGAAGAAGAAGAAAAACCCGCCCCTCCTGTTGCGAACATGACATCCGCGACTGACCTGATCACGAGGCTATTAGAGCAGAACTCGATTCAATATGCTGTGATGGGCGGCTTTGCCATTCATCTGCTCGAGAGACCACGAGAGACTAGAGATATAGACATATGTTTCATTGGTGGTTTTAAGCACATAAGGGAGGTCCTTGAGCAACAACCGCGGTAAGCGTCTACAATGTGCCTTCTGAAGCAGCAGTCTCTCAAACTGAGGACTAGTCACATTTACTTTCGTCTTGACTACAAATGGAGCTCTGAATTGTTGTCCCCTTTTTCTCAGGTCATGTGATAGTATTTCGTTCTTCTTTGGGAGCATATGGAGAGTTCGAGCGTGTGCTTTCGAAAAGTGGCACACTTATATCTCAACAGTCTGGTCATTCCAAGCACAAAGCTAGCTTCCGATATCATGAAAGTCTTCGTCAAGACCGGTCCCGGCCAGGACAGCTGCTCGCAGTCCCATAGTATCGAAGTCAAGCTCATCGAAAGTGGTATGCGACCCGATCTCCCTCCCTGACACACCATACACAGAAACAACAAGCTCTTGTCCCTTCTCTATTCCTCTCCTACTCAGAAATAATAAGCCACCCCAGGCGTCCTAGGCAGCCCCGCCGACCTGGCCTCGCACTGCCGTCCTATAACCCTCAGCAACGGCAAAGGCCAACAACGCACAATTCAGACGCTCGACATCCTCTACCTTCTCCGGAGTAAAATGAGTACATACAGAACTCGCCAGTCAGAAAGTGATCGGACGGACATTCTGCACTTACTAAAGATGTTCGAGGATGAGGCGAGGAGTGCGAGTGGGAACTTAGATCCCGAGGATGTGGCTTTCTTTGTTGAGTCGAGTCCGCAGGATGATCAGAAGTCTCTCGGGGGGTTGCTCGGAGTGAGGAATGGGTGATGGACATTAGGAGAGAGCAGGATTTGCGCATGTGCGTGGCGACGTTCGTTTAGATGAGTATATGGGATTCGTAGCCCCTCATTTCAATGGAAGATATCCACTTCGCGCATTCGGCAGACATGGTACGCTGCCCAATTTACCGTATGGGACCAAGTGCTGAATGTTATCTGCACGGTATCAAGACAACTTTTCCAGATCATGCTTATTTCACGTAGGAACGAACCTAATGCACATTCCACCAGAGGATATGAGTAATTGTCTGTTATCCGACCAAAGAATGCCTTAGTCACACCCAACCATACCGCTCTTCCCTAGACTATTGCCACCGAACGCCGCGCAATGCGTTCTAATCTGTCTCTATCCACTCCTCACCGTCTCGCATTAGCAGGAATCGAAAATCCCCTCGTCATAAAATCCGTATGCTTCTCATCCATCCCATTCTTCTGGCTAAATAAACTCTTCACATTATTATTCGCACCCAACTTCCTCCTCTTATTCCGTTCTTCCTGCTCTGCAAGCACTTTGGCTGTCAATGTGGCTGTCTCTTGGTTTTTGATGCTGCTTTCTGGTTTCGGCGGCCTCTCTGGTCGTGATAAGGTTGGTTGAGCTTTGAGGGATTCAGGTTCGCCTACGGTGGCATCTTCGACGTTGGCATTCTTCTTCCTCTTTTTGCTGCTGCCAGGGGCTTTCTTTAATGAGTGAGTGAGACTTTGCGCTTTGAGTTTTTGTATTCGTTGCTCGAGACGGTCTTTTTCGGTTTGCGATGTTGGAAGAATGGGAATAACGTCGTTGGGTGAGTAGTGTTCGTTGCATTGAAGACAACTTTCACCTCCCATCTCTTTGATTGCGCTCTCAACGAAKGCATGACCACAGGGCACTAGATAAACGGCTTTCACACCCGGTCCTAAAGCTTTACCTGTGGTTGGACATACCCAGTTCTGCTTGGTCGCGGATGACGTTTTGTCTTCATCATGAAGCTGAAATTTGACCTCGACAACATCTCGTAGACTTCTTAGGCGATCCTTGAACGCCTCGCCTTTCGCTTCCAGCCCTTGCCTATCCTCTTGTGCGGCAGTGAGTAGATGGTCGAGAACCGCATCTTTGTTGTATAATGTCCCTAATGCATCTGAAACGACTGGTAGCGAGAGTGGTTGGTGAGATAAAGCGCAGGTTGACCAGTAATGTTCTTGCTGTTCGGTTTGTATCTCCTTGACCTGGGTCGTGGACAGGTCGCGAGCTGCTTCCTTAACCAGTTCCCGCCGCGTTGGTATACTGCCGCCGTCGTTACCCATTATGGTCGTCTGATCAGATCATACCAAGGCAGTGGTTTGGTGTAGCTAGAGGATGCACCAGAAGGGGGGTTGGTAAGCCGCGAATAACCAGCCGCTGAAAGAGCCGCTCGCTCGAGATCCGATGACGCTGCGGGGCCCGGCGGGACGATCCTGGCCAGCACAAACTTCTCTTCCTCCCACCGTTTTCAATCCCTCCCCCCCAGCAAGTTTGATGGTCAAGAATGAGGTTGGCTTTCTGGGCTGGCTTCGAGGTCTCGTCTAATTGTCACCTGGACGTTACTTCCACAGACTCAGGCAGCCCACAATGGCCCCTCTTCTGGGACCATCTATGACTCCGAGCCCCAGCTTCAGGAAAACCACTCCGAATCGCCGAATTGTACCAGCAATACCCCGAAGTCTTGAGAGGAAACCGAAGGAGCAGAACTCTGCGCCAGTGGTTCCGCCGGAAATACCAAAACCCAACGGCTCTCCCGTTAGAGAAAAGCAAGACGAACCTCCCACAGAGGAAGTCTCTGTGCTACCAGCACAAACTTCTCACAGTGTGACCCAGCCTGATACAGTGGCAGGTGCCAATGCAGAGGTTGAGGACTTGCAGAGCAAGGACACCTTACTGAGTGAGAAAGAGCGAAGCCACGAAGAATCCGAAGGTAATTCGGCGTTCCAGAGCCTTGTCCAAACGCTGATCCTTCCAGCCGCTGTGGAGTTAAGGGTTCTATCTTCGAGTACCACACAGGATTTTGGGATCGAAAGGCATGGCTTCAAGTTGCCTCCGCCCTTCTATCCGAAGAAGTCTCCTCCAACAGCCATCTCTACAGACCTTACTCCTGCAGATGAGCCCAGCAATGTCTTGCAAGAGACACCACAGAGTGTCGATGAGAGTGCGCTCCACAAAGAAGCACCAACGAAGCGTATGTCACTTCGGGGCTCGGCACCGAGCTTCCACGCCCATCCAACGCCTCCCAGTGACACTATAACTTCTCCAACAGCTTCATCGGCGAAAAGCTTCCCTGCCGCCCAGACGATTTCCTTCCATCCACAGCCCACGCCTCCTGCTGATAGTACACCTTCACCAACTCATTCCTATCAAGGCTCTAATCATACGCAGAGCCTAGCATTTTCTCCACCACCGCCTACGTCTTCACATAATGCCTCTTCTCCAGCTCACTCTATCTACCAAGGTTACGTTTTCGGGCCCTCGCCATATGAATATTCTCCTGAGTTACCAGCAACTCGGCAGCCCTCCGGATATTCTCGACCGGAAAATGAGGTTCAGATTCCCGTTAAGCAAAACGATACGGTTGGGTCGCCTTACTACAGCCAGCAGCCAGCTTTTTCCCTCTTAGGAAGTCAGCCTCCACTTACACCTTCTGCCACTCCATTTAGTAACATGCCCCAGCAGTCGAATTACATGAATGGATTTTTGCCACCTGAGTCATTAGGTTATACTTACGCTAGCCCGGTGCTAGAACAGCAACCACAGAATGGATATGTCGGCCAAAATACTGTCCACTCACATGGGCTCTCATCTTTCAACGGCGAACACGCCTACAATGGCCTTAGCATCAGCCAGACTAAAATGTATCAGTCGCATATCTGGCCAACCGCTACATTGAACGATTCACAGATTTCTCCAATTAACGCTCCCTCCACTCAAGCACCATTAGTAGCGCACCTCCTTCGAAATTTCAACCTACCAGTCTATGCTGACTGTAGATTGGTTCTGACACATAAAGAAGAACGCTTCGGGTTGACACAATGGTATCTTAGTAGCCTTTTGCTTGCTCAGAGCTCCAAATTACGAGATTTGCTTCAAGTTTCTCCGACTGGCACAGATGGGAGAAAGCTCATTCAGTTAAATCTAACCGACAGGTTCGTAACCTCTACATCGATGGAAGCGGTACTCCGTGTCTGCTACGGCGAATCCCCTCATGTGTTCTCAGGGGTAAATCCCCAGGACCCCTTCTCAAGGACGAGGGCTGAAGCTATGACGCCTTCTATGATGGATACCCTGTCCTATGCGGCAGCGGGATTCCTTCTCAAGATGGATAGTGTGGTTTTACGAGGTCTAGAGATTGCTTCTAAGATCCTGAGTTGGGAGAGCTTGGAGAAAGCGCTGTCTTTCGGCCTAGAGAGCGAGATTGAAAGAGGTCGGAGCGCTTCTGCGAGCGTAATCCCTGCCTATCGCCCTCGTGTTCCCGTTGAAGGCGAGAACTCTTCGAGCTGTGCATACACTTCGCTTCCCTCCCAGGAAACACCAACGACTGACAAGTCCAATGTTGCTACAAGCTCAACCTCGGCTTCGGGCGATTATCACCCTCCACAGCCGCAGTCTGCCTTTGATTTGCTCATGCACTGTTTACGCTTTCTCACCGACAGCTTCCCAGTATCCTGGAGCCTGGACGTATCAGCTCGACCACTAGCCGACGTGGACAGACTACCAGCTACTGCAGAAAGCCAGTCACCCCTTTCAAAGTCACGACTTTGCACAATCCAATTCGGTGATCGCCCATCTGAAGCTACTGCGAAGTCAACGGACCATAACCTACTCGTGTCAACGATCCTACTCTCTTTACCCCACATATGGCTTGACTATATGTTGAAGTCTGTAGGAGAGCCAATCCGTCGTGAAATAACGTCCATTGTGAAGGAAAGGGAGAGAAGGCGATCCATCGTGCTCCGAAGTCAAAGTGTTTCTATGGAACAGCGAGTTGCCACTAAGGATTATGAATGGGCAGAAGCCGGATATGAGGAGTCAGTCCAGATATCTGATGATGGAGAGGTGAGGTTATCAAGGAGGTATACTGGCATTGCCCGCGACGCTGCGGATGAGAATACGGCCACAAAAGTTGAAATGTAATACTTTAATGTTTGTTGTGAAAGAAGGGAGTGTTCAGCATTGCTAGCGCTAGGTGTCTCGGGTAAAAGCAAGCGGTTGCGGAACTTACAGGTACAGGTACAGCATAGGAGTTACAGGATTTACAGGGGCTTTCTTGCAAAAGGTGGGGCTTGGAAACGCTTGTCGGGATGATATGGCATAACTAAGTCATACTTGCGTGTGAGCTTCAAAAACAAAATCAGGGATAGCATTATTGCTATCAGTATTAACGGCTGTTTACACATATGAAAAACCCTTATGCTCACTAACTGTTTTTTGCGGATGTTGTCAGGTACATTCGGCTCTGAGTTTCTTAAGGAAGGTGGATATTAAAAATAGCACCTTCCCTAGATTCCCACATTTCCTTCTCTGTTCTGATGCAGGGATTCCATGCTATATCAATGCACGTCCTCATACCTACATCAATTTACCTATTATTCAGCTCCAGATCACACCAATGGCGTTCATTCCATATCTTTAAACTCGTGTCCTCCACTCTTGTGTCTCGGTTCGGAGTTCTTTGCAGCTTCGACCTCATCGCTACGCTAACATGCGAAAATCTTCCTCAACTGCAAATTCTTATAACGGGCAAAACGGCCGTCAAGGTCGAGCTCGACGAAGAGAAGCATGCTCAAGTTCGGTAGAAAGGAACAGCCATTCGGACCAGGTTCGCGAGGATTTGGAGGCCCAACCTAAGGCTACAAACAGTGAGTGCATTATTGAATCCTGTCAACTTTTCTCCAATCCGTGGGCTGATTCATGCCATGTCCTCCGACACAGGCAACAGATTCGTAGCTCTCCCTCCCAGAGTACCAGCGCCTGACACCATATCGCAATCCAACAAAATCCCCCAATCCGACTTCAGCTTTCGTTGTGACCCTCATCCTAGCACCGTATCACGAACGAACAAGACCGACCCAGATAATATAGTACTGGCACCACCGGCAGTCATCTTCCCTTGCACGAATCAACAAAAAGACCCCGACCCAATCACCATATCCCCATTACCACCCTCAACCTCAATGACCCCCACAGACATCCACCACGCATCCAAACCTCTCCCCTCGCCCCCAACCACACCCCCACCCATCCTCCTACATGGTGACCTCCACGAATCACCCGTCCGTCAAGAAAGCCCGCCTCCCGAACCACTTAATGATAGACCCCAGCGACCGCGGCCGGCTCTCCATCCTTCCTTCCAGGATGAAGACGCAAGTACTGAATTGGTGTTACACAAGCCTCATCGGCAGCCTACGCCATTCCCTTCTACGCAGAAAAACGGCAAGAGAGGCCGCTCCAGATCGAATAGCTCAAAGAATAAGGAGGAGGGGGTGAAGTTTGGTGGCGAGGAGCCGAACAGAGAAGAAGACAAAAAGAAAGGAGGCGTGATGGGGAGGATTGGACGGGGTATTGCACGGATGTCGAAGAAGGGGTTGGAGAAGGCGGAGGTGGAGGAGGGGTGGCGTGAGAGGGTTAGTGATGGGGATAGACGTCATTTGGAAGTTGAGGAGGATGGGGAGGGAGACTGGGAGTTTATTGGTCCGAGTGGGTAGATAAGATTAGATGAGAATGATTGGGGGAGGGGTAGCTGTGCTGTTCGGTACTGGTGTTTGGCAGTTGGTCAAATCATTGAGTTTTATGAATTGACTTGAGCAAGGACCTATGAAAGGAGAAACTTGTCGATGGGCTATTACTAAGGCAGTGTACAAGACAAAGTATTCTGTCATCAAACGAGATACCAGTGAAAGACTTCATTGGAAGATATTCCATTTTTTTATTCCTAAGCATGAATTATACAAACGCTATATAAACCTACCTTACCAAACCCGATAAACTCCCATTCCAATAACCATCACCATAACCTCCCACCTCCCTCAGATCCCCTACTCAATATCCACCTTCTTCACCTCCACAATATCATTATCCAACTTCGGAATCGTAACCATCAACACCCCCTCCTCCATCCTCGCACTAATCCCCTCCGCATCCACCTGTGCCGGATTCACTTTACTCCCCAGCCTAATCTTGCGTTCAAAAACGCCCACTTTGCGTTCATCAAGTGCTAATGTTTTCAAGAATTCTTCGTCGCCGGGGCGGTAGATGACGCCGGCGATGTTGAGTTCGGATTTGTCGGCGTCCCAGTTCACGCCTACGTCTTCTTTTTTGGCGCCTGAGAGGGAGATGTGGATTATGTAGGCGTCTTCGGTGTCGAAGATGTCGGCGGGGGGGGTGAAGTCTTTGGAGGAGGAGGTGGTGGTGTTGTTGTTGTTGTTGGGGTCTTTGGTGTTGTTGTTGGGGTCGCGAGTGGCGCCAGAGAGGACGTCTTCGGGGACGAATTGGGATATGAATTCGCTGAGTTTGCTCATGTCAAAGGGGCCGTTCATGCCCATGCCCATGTTTCGACCGCCCCAGCCGCAACGACCTCCGCGGCCTCTGGGTCCGCCCCAGCCGCCCCGGGGGTGGTTGTGGGGTCCTCCGTGGTGGTGGGGACCGTGGTGGCCGCCTCGGCGACGGCCGCCGAAGGGGAAGCCGGGACCGAAGGGGTTGTCGTGGGATTCAGGGCCAGCGTAGTCGGGTGGGGGTCCTTCGCCGGGAGGTGGGGCCTGGAAGGAGTCGTCTTGGGGGCCTTCTTGGGGTGGGGCACGGGATTCTTCGCGGGCTTCTGGGTTGTAGGCAGCAGCGAAAGGGTGTGCGGAGGATGTGGGGTCGAAGTTGGCAATCCAGTCCCAGAAGGGGTTGGAGGGTTGATTGAGGTAGCGGATGTTAGACATGGTGGTGGTTGCCTAAGGTAATACTGTTGTATGAAAGGTAAGTAGTACGTTGTAAGGTTGAGAGACTGGTATAGAAATGTTCTATGATAAGAAAAGAAGGGAAAGGGAGGAGCTTTCAAGCCACATTATATGGACTGGAAGGCCACAGGCAAACGCTGCCATACGCGGACTTGCGTATGACATAACACACAGACGCACACATAACGAATCAAAAGGACTTTTCGGGAAGATAGTAGAAGCCGACAGAACAAGAGTGATTATAGTGGTGGTCTGCGTGGCCCATAGCGGGGAAGGGTAGCAGGCTGCAAGTGACGCGTTGTTAGAGTGGCGAAAAAGGCTGGAATCATGGAATCAGGCTTCGGACTTTTCTGTGTCTCTTTCTCCCGGCGCTCCTGCCACGGCAACTATTAGGCACCGAAGTCATCTTCACGGTCTGCATGACCCGCATGTGTCTGGCCACTTARTTAATGATCATCTTGCTGGTCACTGTGAGCCTAGGCTCAGTCGTAAAAGGAGAGTGAATGATTGTACTCCGTGCTGTTAAGAGTCCAGTGAAGATTTGGCAGGGGACAAGATCTCTTGGCGGTCTAACTCGTAACGATTAGCGCCTGACAACATTCAATATACAAACAATCCATTTCAAACCTCTTCTTCCTATCAAGCACCTTCAGGAATGCTCGAAACGACCGAGAACCTTCAGTGCGATGGCAAATAAATCTAATGGGAAGAGACTCAAAAGTCTAGAAGCTATCGCTTTCCAGAGAATTCGTTATGGAGACTGTCCGAAGTGGTTATCCTGTCACTGTTGCATTTCTAATGTCTGCAAAATCTGAAAAGCTATTTGCATATATCAGCACTTGAGGCGTAAGATGGCGCTTCCAGTGGATCATGGTAATTGGTGCTCATATTGCACCGTTGCCGTGGAAAGATAAAGGAAGCGGGTCGCGACGATTTACCAGCATACCCGCATCACTCTCGCCACAATGCATCTTGTTTTAAAAGCTGGCTGTAAGCCTTGCATTTGATATTTCGTGGGGTTTTTGATCGTTCTTGGTTTTCTTCATTATGCAAGTCCTCCAGCGTGTATTCTGTGTCATCCTTATTTCTTCATTGGTCCTACCACGCGTATCACCTTTTCTCCTCGAACAGCCAAGGAACACCACAGTAAACGATGAAGACAGGCATCCTACCTTCATAGAAAATCTATTGAATGGCCTTGCTAGAATCGAAACGATTTCAGAATCATCAAATGTTCCAATAGTCGAAGTACGCAATTCAGTTGCCCCAGGGGTCCAAAGCAGCACGAACCTGGACCGATTCCGCGCGATCAGTATGGACGTGATATTAACGAGAGGTCGTCTAGTTCCATATAGCAATCAACGTGTTACACTTTTTGGCAGCGCCAGTACATGGGGCTCTTGGGGGACGAGCCTGGTAGATTTCCAGGACGTCGACGCTGCTACAGCACGTAGGGCGTTTGAATGGGATCAGATTGTAATGGACGAAGAAGAGGCATACGATGTTCTTCGTAAAGCAGGTTTTAATGGCCCTTGGGCATTCATTTACTTGTGTAAACTAACAGCAACCGATTTGCTCTTCTACGTCTTCCAACAACCGTCTCGACAGGGCAGCCTCGAAAAGATCTACCAGTTCGTGGGAGTTGCAGATGGAAGAGTCAGACTGTTTCATGGCATGGTGCAGGATCCCTGCACCCAATTGTCGTTGGATCGGACAATGAACGTAACGTTTCAAGCGGAACCGGCAAATCGAACAAATTTGCAGGTATCACCAAGCGGCATGACAAATGGGACCCTTCAAAAGGCCATTGAGGTTGATGGTGCGCTCCCGGAGAGTGTTACAACCTCTTAGATTTCTCTGAGCGTTGCCATCTACATAATCGCTTGATCCCACGGATCTAAGCGCTTATCGTTAGAATCACCCGCCTATCAATTCTCTTCGTATGCCAGCTGAGCCTGGATCCCCAATCCTGCCAGAAGAAGAAAGAAAGTTCGTACGAAGAGGCGTACAGAAGAACATTGGGAGCTTGAATTCCATGTCTCAAGATGTGTCCGCAAGAAGAAGGCACAGCATTCGAGGTGACTTTTGATGGATTTTTGATTGCTGTGGACTTTTATTTTGACCAGCTGCTGCTGCTCTCTGTTGTATGTGCGATCAGATTAGTGAACATTCCATTATATCTTCACGCAAATGCATGCTACCCAGCACAAGGATTCCTGTCGAGGGGACACCGAACTCAAGTGCCTTCTAATCCCCTTATCCTAAGGCGCCGAATTTCAGCAATATATTACGGAGTCTGATTAGAGCGCAAAACATCGCTGGCCCTGGACAAAGCTCAATCACATTGGGTGTGCATTCATCTAATGAAAACGATGGCAACATTTGGCTTGGCAGTCATGGTGGCACCACTGCTAGGTTCTCAAACTCATTCTGGTGGTGAAATGATAAGGCAGGATCACCCTCGTATAGATGTCATCTACGAACCCCGCCTTGGATGACGGTCCATCTGGTATTCCATGGGTATTGATGACCCCGGGGCAAAGAGGCTAGCAATCCAAGTCTGTGATCTAAGCCCCTGACAGGCCAGCAGCGTTTGTGTCGAGTACGTGCTTAGCGCTAAGCCTGCTTATATTATCAAAGGTCTACATTCGAATGCTAGAGCRGACACACTTTTGGGAGTCAAGCGGGAAAATAAACAACTGGTCACTGTCTACAACGCCGCGCTATTTTGAAATACCACGAATTGGTTCAACGATACTCAGACTGTGCTTGGAAGCGAGTTTAAAAGCCAAAAAATCACATCTACGACAGTTTCACGGAAACGGACCTTTCAAGATCTCCAGAAAGTCGCGTCGTGGGGGCCTCTGGACAGGTGTTGCCTACGAGGCTGTTGGCTTTGAATAATTGGAATTGAAATCCATTAATGGTCGACCGAGGACTTTAGAATACCTATACACTATTGGAGCTTGTTTCACCAACAAGCAGATTTGTACAGGCCAGCCTCTATTAGCTCGTGATGTCTTCGCGGTTGCGCCTATGACACTACACATATCTATGCTTATCTCCCCTCGCAATTACTTCGTTGAAAGAATCAAGGCAGAGTGAGGATTCCTTAGCTGAACAATCCTCAGCCTAATTTGTCTAATCTTTCAAGCTTTGAAGTTGCGAACACGGCACTCACAATACCAATTCTGCAATTGCAAGTACCCAACTTAAAGCCTCATCCCCTATCATGACGTTATCGTGTTGGACCATCAAAACACTATTCCTCATAACGATCTTTACCAACAGCCTCACGGCCGAACATCCCATCAAGTATGTCTACGCCGATTCGACTCCCCCGACAGCGAATACCAATCCGTTCCGATACCCCTAGGGGTACAATGTTGACACCTCAGCAAAACTTCCTGGGCTATTCGTCAAAAGTTTAGTAGGTAGAAGAAAGGAAAGGAAGGAGTATGTATGTACGTACCTACGTATATATTTCTCGACTCTCTCAACGAACATAACACCCCTGCTGCCACTTCCCTCCCCCTCCCCCTAAATCATCCCCATCTATGATTATCAACCACCTCCTTCCGCCCCTCCTCGTCACCCCTCCCCTTCTCCTCCCCTCTCCTCTCCTAGTGAACAAGCCCCCACCCGCACTTCACCTCATCCTAATCCTCTCCATCCCATCCCGTCCCGTCCCATCCTATCCACATCCTACCTATCTTCACTTCCCTCTCTTTTCTCTCTTTCACCCCCTTCCCCTCACCCTCCCCCTTCTCCTACTCTTCACAAACGACAAGCGATACCCATACCCGTCCCACCACCCAAAACGTATATATTATTAGTACATCCAGACAAACACCGACTACTCTATCTCCACAGGGCCAGTCCCATCCAGCCCCTCAACCTACCAAAATATGCCCTTGATTAACATCAACAACGTCCTCCGTCCATGCTTACCAACCGCCTTTGATATCCACACAATACAACATCAACAATGTCCTCCACCCAGCGCACCACCCCCGCCTTTTATTTTTCTTTCTTTTACACTAATCTAAATCATTGATCATCTCTATATCACATCTGTCTTCTATCCTGCTCTGAAGTTTCTAGGAGGTGGGTAGGGACACATGTATGCCGGCGAGAGAAGAGGTTAGGCGGGCTTGAGGGAATACAGGAGAGGGAGGGGGAGGATGGGAGGGAAAGGGAAGGAAAGGAGAGATTTAGAAGGTTTGGGGTAATAAAGAGGAGGGAAGGAGAGAGAAGAAGAAAGGAGGACGTTCAGGTCAATCGAAGTGGGGATGGGAAGTAGGTTTGTTGCTTTTGAGTTTTAAGATTAGGAGTCTTTTCAGGAATTCGATGAGTGATGTTGAGTGAGACAATAGTGATACTCCCAGCCTCAGTAAGGCTAGTTGCGTTTTACTTGATTCAAATAAAAAGACTTTTCTGATCTTCGAAAATGCTTTGTTAGACAAGTGTAATGTCCGAACACTTCAATTGAGCAGTAGGTGCATCCTAATATAACAAAACACAAGCGTGCTTGATTATCTATCATTTCATATCCYYCAAACATCTACCCTATCATATCCAGAATGTGTTATCGTACAGTAAGTTATAATAATAAACGCCGTAAAAAAAATCCCCCGCATGCAAATCCATCCTCGCTTTTTATTCATATAACCAAGACAAAGTTTCTCTTTCGTTAAATCCTGCGCCCGCATATCTGATAATATGACTATTGTTACATCTGTGGTCGTTCGTGAGTGAGACATGGGGGTATCGAGCCAATGGAAAAGATCCAAAAAAAGAGGTAGGGATACATCTAATGGTACAAATACAGTTTTTGCGTCTTTGAAACAAATCACCTCTTCCCAACTTTCCTTCGTAATAAGTTCTGGTAGTAGCAGTGGCGGAGTTACAAGTCATACAGCATCCTGACTGAAATATTTCCGATTCGTGCCTGGTCCACCAGCGGCGGTGGTAATGGTATGATGGACAGCATGTGGTCTATAGATTGCGTCGACTGGCTGCATCATATCGCCATTCGGGAGCGGGACGTACTCGTAAAACAGGTCTGCTTTGTCGGCGACTTCTGGCAGCTTGATCTTCTGGGTGTTGGAGAGTAATTTTCTTGTGGAGGGGATAGGTAGAGGTAGAGAGGGAGGCTTGTAGGGATGAGGTCTGTTGGTGTTGGTGGTCCTTGGAGACTTGAGAGGATGTTGAGTCTTGATGCGTTTGGAGCCGCTTTTCTTGGTCGAGTAGTCATCTGTGAGGGACAAAGGCTGCGGGGCGGTTGGCGGAKACACAGATTTTGAGCTGGGGAGGGTAGGGGTCTTAAATGTAGGTGTGGGATGGGTGGGAGCGCTTGAAGCACCTGAGCCACTGGTAGATCTACCCCAACTGTTGCTTGTGGGGAAGGTATTGTTGCTTGAGGTGGGAGAATTGGTGGTGTTGACTTTATGAAACGCAGCCGCGAAGGTATTATCGCCATTACTGTGCTCCCTCTTCAGCGGCGATTTGGGATTGGTTTCGCTGCCAGTCGTGCGTCGTGACAACGAGGGCTGTGGAGAGCCCATACCCTTGCGGGCGGTGGCCTTTTCACCTACAGCAAGCTCCCTACGTTGTTGAAAGTTTCTTGGACTCCGACCACGGACAACAATGGCTGATGACTTGATCTCAGCTATCGAGACTTTCACTCCGGTCGTCAAGGTGGCTATGAGGTTCAGTCTGGTGACGAAATGTTGTTGTAGCTCTTTTCGTCGCCCGTTATTTGCTGTTGCTATCCGAAACTGAAGGCGCTTCCATGCTATTGGGAAGGTAGCGTAGTCTGCATCCATATCTTGGTTTGACATTATGTCGAGTGGGATTGTATTGGGCTCTTTCTCTGCCTTGTCTTCTGGTATGGGAGGTGTGTTGTTGGCCGGCGTCTTCCACGGTACCGAGATCAGCTTCACAGTATGTCCCTCAACCGACTCAGTTGCCGAGACTGCCAGCTCTTGCGACACTATAGGGATGCGTTCTCCAGTATCCGTCAGGATGTATCGCAGACCTCTCGGGAGTGTAATCGATCCTGTGACCTGGAACAAATTCCGGCGATAGCATGTCAACTCCGGTGGTGGGTTCTGGGGGAATAACCCAGGTGTAGATGGCGTATCAGCCATGAAGAACATGCCATGTAGTCGTGCATTCATTGTTATTACTGATGTTCGACGGAGGGAGTAATCGAGGAGTGTGAAGCCGTACGTAGGAGGTTGTTGGAAGTTGAGGAGGGCGTCATTTTGGTTGAGGCTGGGGGCAAGGTCGGGGCTGGATTGTTCTGGGTGTTGATTTTGGTTTTCTTGAGGTATTGGATCAAAGTGAAAGTCATCGTAGCCGTTATTGAAGCCTCGTTCAGCCTCTGAGGGAAGAGCAGGTAGAGGAAGGCTAGGGACGTGGGTAGAGCTGAGCAACGGTAACAGTCAGCCTCAGATCCAAAGCAATAGTAGGAATGTGTTTCTCGCTCACCCTCCAAATGGATGATCCGTATAGCTTGGGGTCTGGTATCTGTGGTCAAGACCCAGCGCGGGCAATGTGTTCATGTAATCTTCCGTGGTGGCGGCATGGCTGTAGGCAAGCGGGTTTCCGAGGTAAGGCATCCCGGCGTGCCCGAATTCATCCATTGTGGTGTTCGTGTGGGAATAATAGCAGTAGAGACCGGATTCGATAAATTACTCGCAGAGCATGTCGAAGTGAAGAAGAGAGATATGGATGAGTAAGATATGGAAGAGAAGAGAGAGAGAGATTAACAAGAGATTGAAAAGAACGGTGAAGGTGTGCAGGTAATGTATGTTGATGATATTTGGAGTGGGCACTCTCGGGGGTTTTCAGCTCAGGTCAGCGGGAAGGAGTAACGAACAGGGACCAGGAGTAAGTGATTCATATCTGACGGGCTTTTCGCCAGGAACAGAGGAAGGAGAGATCCAATGAACGAATGGCATAGATGGTACACCAGCAAAAAGGCGAGGAGATAACGAGGAGGGGCAGGGTGGTKGGAAGTGTATGGTCGGGTTTGATTTCGAGTGCATGATGTCGATCTACATGGGATCGTCAGGTGTGTGCATACTTCAGCACATGGCACAGGGATGGCCACGTTGTTCGGCTTGCACTATCCGAGGGATCGACTGGGGAACTATGTTTGGGAATAATCTGAGACAAGAATCCTGCTTATCAGAAAGAGGAAGCGAGTGCGAAAAGAGGAAGAAGGATTTCTCACCGGGGCAGCGATTGGTACTGGAGGCATCTGGCGTACGAGAGGGGGGTGGGCGTGCATAAAGAGCAGACCAGGAGGGGGTGGTGGCTGCCCAGAGTGCGCCAATGAGGGCTGCAGGAGAGTATTTTTGGGGCTGAGGTGTGCCTGAGAGACGCTGAAAAGAAGGCCGTGGAATAATGATGAACTAAGCAGCCTGCGTTGCCCTACAGCGACCCCTAAAGTACCCCTACAGCATTCTAAAGCACCCACCATCTTGAACCCTACGAGCACTACTCAACGCTTGTTGAAGTCGTGCTTTGACTACAGTCGACCGGCCCTGTGGTTATTGGTGGATGGGGATGGAATACTTCTAGTTGACAACTATGCCCGGCTGGTCCCCTCCCGCTACGGGCAACGGATAACGAGCGCGATTCGGCTTAGGGGGGGGAGCACGTCAGAAACTTCCATTCGGTCGTTTGGAAGCCAAAGAAGCTTCGCCGGGACCAAGGCCTAGAGTACTTCGTAGTTCGTAGGCGATCGTTGCGCTCTGGGCAGGAACCGCCTCCAGCGCACGGGTATACAATGCATAATCGATACTGTCAAAGTTCAAACAACGTGCCTGCAACTGCGCATGGCCGCAATCCAGAATCTAGAAGAACGGAAGCGTTGTTGCAAGTGCAGGTGAGTAGAAGGATGAAACATCTGAAAGACGTGTTTCATCTTCATCATCCAGGCACCCTCTAGAATAGCCTCTAGCCGACACTTGTTGATGACCGCTTCCCCTCTAAGCCAATCGCTCCATTGGGGGAATTGGGGTGCAAAAAAAGATCGTCAGCAATGGCTGCATGAGCCACGTTGTTCCCTTGCATTTTCCTGCAGATCCCCATGTTTCAGAATTGCCACGAGGTCGCCACAAAGTGTTGGCGTCAACACTGGACAGACACAATGGGGGGCTGCTTATGCTTCAAATCTATGCACCATGCAGCATGCTTGGGTTTGGGACACTTTGACAGTACAGCAACAAAGTCTATGTAATAATATCCACGAATACTTTGACCGCCCATGGGTATCATCATTTTCGCTTTCGCTTTTCACAACCCGCAGACTCCTTCGCTTCCCATCTGACATGCATGCGCCCAAATTCCGTTGACTTAGTTAGTCAGGTACAAAATAGATAAACAAGTTATATAGTCAGAATTCACGTCCAGCGTCCAGGGCTTGATTCATACAACTAGGTTGGAAGTACGAAGGTGCCCGCATCGCAAGAGATTTCATCATAGTTGTGTAGTACTGTGAAGCCCATGGCAGTCAAGTTGTCTACGTTGCCGTCGCGGTCGACCTGCGTAAAGATCAGCACTCTCTCTGACACGCAAATGTTTTGGTGTTTCGGGCCAACGCACGCAATCCAGTAGTACCGCACTAGCTTGCTGGCGTTGGTGCTGTTTAATGCCCAGTAAGATCAGGCTCTGGAGAAGTGCGGAATACTCGGCCACACTGGGTGCAATCACTGGCGTGGAGATGCCTCCAATGACATCATCGGTTTGATTTAATGCAGGCACCAGGTGCGACCAGTTCGATGCTGCATTGTAGATGACTACTGTTCCGATGATGGTTTCATCTCCTGCTCGCCTCGCTCGGATTACTCCCGACCCCATGTGGTCAGCTAATGCGAGTTCATAGATCTCCAGCACGCCTTGTCGGGATGTGGTATTGACCAGATCAAGGATGGATTCCGCATGGTCTGGGCCGTACACGAGGTCAAACTCAAATCCTGCAGTATGTAGACTACGAAGAAGGCTGTCTGAGACGCTCCAAGCAGGCAAGTCAAAAAGAAGCATGCTACACACTGGTCGTGCTTGTCCCGTATCCCAACCAATAGTTGAGAACCACCGCCCTAGTCGCTTGCGCTCCAGGCTGTTGCTGCTTGGTATCCCAAGATATATACCGGGTAACCTGGTGCCAAGCTGAAGTCTCCTCACCCGGTGTTTCTGAAGCAAATGCTTAATTGCCCTATTATGTAGCGAGTGGCCAATGGACAGCCTTCTTCGTTCGGGGTCCACGAAGATAGCTCCGAGGACACCAATGCCTGTAGAGGAGAAAAAATATGTTGTGCAGAAGCCATAAAGGGCCCGAGTACTGCTGTTTCGTACCACAAAGTGTGTTTCATCTATTGATTGATGGTCCACGATGAATGCAGCTGAATTACAGCCGATAAGGACCGAGCTAGTCTCAACTGGATAAATGTGTTTCTTCAACAGCGAGTCAAGCGCATCAGCGTCGCGTGCCTTGTCCCAAGCTTCAACAAGCCATGTCTGCCTCGACTGATGCACTTTGTCATTTTGCCGCAGACTTCCCGGCAGTGATCCGGCTGGAGTGAGGTCCCCGAATAGGACATTTACTAATGCCTGCAGAGCCGTTTCAGTGAAGTCGTAAGTGCATATATACGTTCCAAGGGAAGTTTCCATCGCAAAATCATACGGAGAGCTCACCGAAACTACCACTAATGGCTTTTCACGCTTGTCTACAACTTGCGTAAGCTTGCAAATCGCGGCCAAGTGCTTGGTGAAGCCTTGCTGGTAGAGATTTCGATTCGCATCGGCAGTGACCACAACAACGGCATTTGCGCGGTTGATTAGAGTCTCATGAACTGGGCGTACTCCATTAGCGGTATATGATGCGTGTAGGACACGGCCATTTCGTTGTCTAGCAAGAGATCTACCGAACTCCTTGAAGACAATCTCGCCACTCATAAGTGCGTTATGCGAGGACGGTTCTGAGAACTCTGCACTTGTCGCCAGGGTTTGCGATGCTGCAGATGCTGGCAAAGGCTTGACCAAAGGCGTCAGTAGCAGTAGCTCTTCGTCAGCATCAAGGATGTTTGACAAAGGTAGCAGTCGATCCTTGTCTCGTACAACCGTTATTGAAGAATTGTATGCTTCCATAGACAACGACATATGTGTTCGTTGCATTCTCGACAATCTTGCTATTCCCTMCGGTGCGAGTGCTTTCTCCCACGATGTGCATTTGGCCTTTATCTCGAGTATCCGCCTGAGCGATTGTTTTAGCCTTGATTGGGTGATGATTCCATCTTCGAGTCCAAGTTCCAGGCCACGGAGTGCTTCTAGCTGACCTGAGTAAGATCTGCAGACCAGGATGAGATCACAACCAGCATTGAAGGCCATGATGGTCCCATTCCCCACGCCGATATTGTGGCTCAAAGCCTCCATCTCCAGACATTCAGAGATGACAACTCCATCGAAACCGAGCTTCCTGCGTAGCAGGTCTTCAACCACTTCTTCTGAAAGGCACGCGTGCATGGCGCTCACAGAAGACATTGCACAACCACCTACCATCATAGCATCAACACCGTGCTTTATAGCTTGGCGGAACGGAACCAAGGCGCTCAAGCTTAGTTGCTCCAGCGACTCGGTAATGACAGGCACATCAAGGGAAGAAACGAGAAACTCAAGGTTCCCATATGAAGGAAAGTGTTTGCCACAGGAAGCTATGCCTGCATCCTTGAAACCCCTGAGCGACGCCACCCCAAATCTTGACACCTCTTCCGCGTTATCCCCAGAGCTTCGTACGCCTAGAGGCTGGTTTTTCACGTTGGTGAGAACATCCAGGCATGGTCCCATGATCCAGTTGACGCCCACTGAACAAAGCTCTTCCGCTGTCGCTTTGGCTATATCACAAGCCAATTTGGTTGACCCAGTCGCTGCAACCCCCATTGCGCTGGGAAATTGCGTAATGCAATCCTCATCAAATAGGCTGTTGACCCCGCCATTCTCTTGGTCGAGCGCGATTGCTAAAGGCAATGGGTGGCCAGCTTTGTGGGCAATCTTCTGTAAATCGAGGACCAGTTTGGTGGTTTGCTCAGCTGATCTAAGATTTTTCGCCGTTAGAAGGATTGTTCCAACATGGTAGTCCTCGATCAGTCCTTTAATTTGAGGAGTGACTTCCGTGCCTTCAAATCCCATCATGAACAATTGGCCACGTACGCGACCTATATCATCCCATACGGGAGCGAACTCCACGCTGGTGGGAGTCAGAGGCTCATTCATGTTGCTCTCTCTCATACCGCTCAAACGCGGACGTCCTCGATCTTGCGTGTAGAGTTGATGGTATTCTAGGCATACTTATCGAACCAATGGGCGAATTTCTAGCTGACCTTTTCCGATGAGAGTCTGCCTCAGTGTTCTGGAGGCCTGCCTCGGAAGCAAGCCTGCAGACCATCATAGTCAGCAGTTGATAGCGGTCAGGAGCGGTCCCAGGGGAAGCGCCGCCAAAAAGAGCTATGCTTGCGTGAGTGTCGATCTTACCTAGCTATCTTTCAGTAAGAGATTTGCTTGGCTAGAACACTGCAGAGTATCGGAATGTTTCTATATTTGGATAAAGGATCTGCTTATGCTGCTGATACGGGCAGTTTTCCCCGATGTAGCACACGACGCAATCCTCGATGCATCGAGCACCCTAAATCTTCCCCAGGAGACTTTCATAAGGCCGCCCTCGGTAACTAACACACTACGAAGGTCTGGCTTGCAGACTCAGAGCCCGTTCAAGCCCCTCAACAGCAGGAGCAAGGGAGCCCAAAGATTTCAATGGAGTAGAGTACAAGCATCCGGCGCTAGCTCGATTAGTAAGGTGATTACTAATGACACGCATCTTCCATTCTGAGTTGAATGCTGCACCGCCATGCTGCAAGGCGTATTCGCAAGTCGCAGCAAGGCCTGATGGTGGTGATAGTAGTTGATAGCAGCGGTGTGATTTTATTGATTGTTAGTAGCCTGACAGATGAAGGCTACAAGCCTCGAGTCAAATCATTTGAGCTTGAGGTTGTGGGTAAGCGCTTGTCCAGAATATAGCGTTAAAGTACCGTTTCCGTCAGCAATGCCACTCTAATTATCACACTTGCTCTGTCAGTTACTGATGGTCATACAAGCCAAGGTACTAAAACTAAGAATTGGATAAAAGTACAGCGTTAGGCTAGCCAAAGAGCAGCCAGGCTACGCAGTGTCACGCTGGATAAGAATAAAACGCCCACATTCAATACAACCTCCCAAATGATAAATGCTAGCTTGACTGAGCAGCCCCATCGTAGTCGGAACCGTAAAGCTTCTATGGGAGGTTCGTAAGAGTCCCCCAGTTTTCGGATCACTATCCTTTCCGCTCTTTCTGTTCATCTCTTTCTCCTGAGAAAGAGAAGGGGCTGCTTTAGGCTTCGGAATTGGCGTCCCTCTCATCAAATCGCTGCGCTTGACCACCACGAGTAGGGCATGGATTCGGCGTGTGTGGCGATCGGCCTCCTTCATACCTCCACAGTCGGCTCAACTCTCGAACCGTCTTGCCTTGCGCTTCTTCCGACAGCACTCGACCAGAATTCGTGCGACCGAAAGCCATAACTGTATTATCCGCGTGACCATTGATAACACCCGCGCCATCGTGTATGACCTGCCCATTCCCGAACTCCAGACCGCTCTCCCTTCTCATAACACCGAATTTGCTGATAGCTACGTTTTCTTTCTTCATGGCAAGCTTCTTGTCTACCTTCACCTGCTGATCCAGGAAGCTGGTCGGCTGCCAAACAGTGTCCGGGCCTCCTAGGGGAAACATCGCATCCATATAGTGTTGGTTGAAGAGATGCCCGCTAGCCCCCATGCGAACGAAGACGGAGCCTGCATAGCGATTGTCCAAAATGTCCTGAACGCAATGTAGCACTCCCCAGCGAGGAACCATGTCTTTCTCGTTGGCGTAATGTTCAATGTGTGAAATGACTCGTTCCGGTTGGGGAGGCAGATCGAAGTGGACAGCTGAAGAAGGAGTTTGTGAAACAGGCTTTCTAGCTTCGATCGGTAGGGAAATAAGAGGATTGGAAAAGTGAGACGCCGCGGAGCCAAAGGTATAAATCTCAAGCTTCGACATGCAGCTGGTTGGGAGTTCCGAGAACAGCTCGTCCAGAACGAGCGAGGCGATAAGGCCACCTTGGCTATGGCCAATAAGCACAACCCTTTTGACCGTAGATTCCAGAAGAACGGCCTTGACGTATGAATAGGCGATACGGACGTCTTTGGTTTTGTAGCTGAAGCAGCGCTGAACCAAGCATTCAAGAAGGTCTGCCGGAAGGCCGTAGCTGTGTATTGTCAGTGGATGGGAGGCAGGTATGCGCGTTCATTATCTGCTCACGTCTTGTTATGAATGCCAATCACGGCACGACCGAAGGTCTTGGAGATTCGATTGATGTTCTTTTGTAGGCCAGCGTGACTACGTACGGTCAGAGACCAGAGGATCTGGAAGATGAAGGCATCTCACCCGGTTGCAGTTCCGTTGATAAATAGCCACCGCTCATCTCTATGCTGCTCCGCCAGGGCCTCTGTTTTCTCATCCATATCTGAATACGTAACGTCGGGCCCTTCCAGGGGCCAGGTTGCAAGATGAACAGTCAAATAGCACATCGCAATAGCAAGCAACGATAAGGCGCCAGGCAGAACGAGGAGCACAAAAGGAGACATGAGCAAAAGGCTGGCCTCCATTATAAAGAGCCAGCCTTGCACAAGGATATCCCTCACACCCTCAAGACTCGGGTAACATTCAGAACTGGGGTCCTTGGTCTTGACAGGGAGGAATATGTAGGGGAGGTAGGGGAGCATAGTGACAAGGACGCCGACATCCTGAATCATTAGTCTCAACGGGCTCTGACGAGCAGCCCTTGTAGAAGAGCCGGCTAGAGGATCCATTTGCGGTGGTATGTAACTGATAGTGTTCGCCATGTTCGCCAACCCCGACGAGTCTGTAGGCAATAAAGGACTTGTGACATCGGCCTGCTGATCACCACAATAAGCGCTGAGTCTCCCACGACTCTGGCACTTTATCAAGCCGGGCATGACCAAAGAATGCTAAAAGAATATATTAGGGTGAAGTGTAGACGTGTCAGGTAAGTGTGGCGCAGGTGACCCTCCATAGAGACCTTCAGCTGAAAGATGTCACAAGATGAGTGGTTGCTCGCCACGAGAGAGTAGATGGTTGCTCTTTCCCCAACATGGGGTTCATAGATTATCAGGCTACTGAGCCTCGATCTTTCGGGTTCGTCCTTCGGTATAATGCAGAGAAATCTGGTCTGTGCGCATCGCATTCCAGCCTCACATTTTCAAACAACGGTGGTTGCACTTTGAAAGCCATGTGGCAGCAATGCTGTGACTAGATTCAGCTCTTCTATCGATCACCAATAGTACTCTTCAATGACCTTCCACTCTATCTCCGATTCCTGGCCAGCGTCCAATTGACGCTTGATAACTGCGTTGAGACCGAATTTGCCTGTCGTTCGGTCGCACATCTCTTCGCATGGGAGAGATCCTTCTCCGAACCTAAAGGTCCTAACCCAGCCATTACTTGTTCTTGTAGCTTTTTTACCACCTTCAACAGAAGACTCGCCGTCATTCAGACCACTTGACTTCCATTCCCATCTTTCGATCGTCAGCGCATCTCCAGCCTTAAGAATACCTTGACACCGGCCTCCGATCTTGATCGCCAGACCGCGAACATCACTCTCTAGCTGCTCAGCACTCAATACTAGGCTGCTTCGATTTTGCTTTTTCCCAAAAGCATCCACTTCCAAGTCATGCCAAAGTTCCTCGTACTCAGTATCTGCTCCCGTTACAGGATGCTTCTGCATCCCTCGCTCCAGGACATCTCCGTCTTCTTGCACTAACATGTCGCCTTCATCCGGACCGGGATTATTGCTCTTGGAATCTATCCAATGCTCCCAGACTGTGTGTGAAAGTTGGATCATGCCATCTTTGCGAGCACCATGTGGTGTCGTGTGAGACCTTCCGGCGAATGCCCAATCTATACATTCTTTTGTATTTGTCTCCTTACAAATGTCTTCTTCGTGCTTGTCCTTGTATATGCGCACATCGACAAAGTAGGAGTCTTTGGAGGTCAGGACGATGGTGGACGTGGGCTCTTCTGGTTCGCCTGGGACCTTAATTGTGGATTAGTCGTAGCTGAGTTATATCCTGTGTGTTGCGAGGTGCGGGTGCTCTTACCAAGCGGTAGTGTTTGCGTTCGGTGATGGTAGGGATGCCCATGATTACTGCCTGTAAATTCTAGCGTCTGCTGACCTTGCCAGTAACGCACTTGTCAGTGTACTACGGTAACTCTGAGATGCCGATTTAAAAAGACATCATGAGAGCTCACGACCCCAAGTCCGATAAGGATGATGTGCAAACGTGAGGCCCGCCGCGTGAGGGGTAGTCAAACAGCGTCCCAGGTGCAACAGAAAACCTAGTGTCTGGACCCTCTAATTAGGGCTATCACACTTTCGAGTTTCAGTAGTCTCAAATAGCTCTGCCATGTCAGATTTGCAACCTAACCTCGTCGGGCAACGCTGTTGTTAGGAAAGTAGTTTTTGCAGCAGCTTGGGGTTCGTTCTCTGAACTGAACCCACGAGGGTGGATCTGAGTGCAATGAAACCCGGCTCAGATTTAGCGGGATTTTATATCAGCCCTACAGGGCTACACTGTTGAGGTATATTTTTCCTTGCTCGGATTGATTGTGGAATCATGAAATTATTGTTGGAGACGAAGAGCTGAGCGAAGTGCTTTCCAAAGAGATTGTGTCACGTCAGTATGTAGCAAGTGAACAGGCAGACCTAAATACCATGGGCCACGAATTGTTTCTCTTGATTAGTAAATCAGGCTCTCTGATTAGTCGTAACTAATGGCTCACCATGAGTTTTCCTGCATCCTCTGAATCTCTCTCATAGTTCTTTCTTTTTGCGATTATGGGCACAATTGAATGGTATGGACCACTGCTTCGAGATGACGTGGTGCGCTTGTGCAGCTTTCAGCAATTCTCCGTATCGATCATGGCCCATTGGTAAAGCTTTCCATCTGTACTGGCCATTCCTTTGATCCATAAATGGCTAATTCAGTGTGAACAGGACGCGGTAAGTCCTTACTGCCAATTGGGGGACCATTACAGCTCTTTGGAGCGAGATAAGCTATGCGCAATCGCCCATTTCTGTACAACTCTGTGAACTTCCTCTACCTTTTCTGGTATCCATACGGGTTATATTATAGATCTATCGTACCTTTCTAAAAAAAAATTGGGTTTATTGCTATTCCCTTATTTTGGGTTAGCTTTTCTTGCTTTTGTTGCTTGGATTCTTATAAATCTAAAGGTTTGCGACTTGCACAGGAGAATCAGCACAGGCAGTGAAATTTGATTGGGTGAAGTTGAAAGTCTTGCTAGCCTTATTCAAGCACTCTGGGTTCTGTATGGATATCATGACAGAATCACGGATCCCGTGTACTGTTGAATTCGCTTCTCTTTCTATTTGAAAAAACCTCGAAATTCCAGAAGTGTAGCACAAGAGACTGACCAGAGTACCTTGTTTCGCGGTCAAAGATTCTCACTATCCGTACATCAGGGTGATTTCACATCGCTCAAGGTGTGTCTGGCAACATCACTGAATCACACAAAGTTCTATATCACATTCCCAGAAGATTCTGCAAAATGAACATTGTGCAGGAGCTCAGTGGTGAAACATGTGCTTTCTCTCGGCTAACCTCACCTTCCAGCCCGCACGTTGCGGGATTACCTTGCCTCTCCTTCATCACCGCCGCGAGCTACCAAGTCTTTATGAAGACAATGCAGCCAAAGAGGATCTACGTTCGCATAATCATACACGTGGAGGCACGATCATACCAGCGAGTTGTCCTGGCATCGGATCATGATCTTGACCAAGATATACCTACCTGACCTCGGGGCCGACACTGCCACAAATCTCTCACATGCATATGACTAATCATATCTAACCTCAGTATCATCGCCAAATAGTCCTCGTTCAGGGCCTTGCACATACACGCATGAATAGAGCCGGTGTCGTGGTCAGGCCCCCCAACAGAAATGCCTTCATTGGGAGAAGCCATAGCGACGCCATAAATTCTCCTTTTCAGGACTTGGCGAAAACAGCCAGACTAAAAGACGGGGTCAGTCTTCAAACGTGGCACCATGCCACTAGCCATCTCCAGTGCCACCAAGAGTCTTCATTCTACAAACTTTACAGGAGGGTAGTCGTTCCTTCAAAGCCCTTTGCTTGATGCCCGCGTGGACTGCGGCAAGTGATCCAAGTGGATGGAGACTTGGCGCAGGGACTGTTAGTGCTTGCAACCTGCCTATTCAGCTCAAACTTGACGGAATCTGTATGCTACAGATAAGCAGGCCAGCCAGAGCCCGGAAAGTGACGGGGAAGGGATCCGGTCGACTGAAGGCTAAAGAAAGTCAGATAAGCTGGAATCCCTGTATCAGACTTCGAACMCAGAGACTTGTCCCTGGACATGAGAAAAGTGTACATTGACCAGAATGGCTTGGCTTAGCTTGCCAGCTTTTGTTTGGGAATTCGCCCGGAAATCACTACAAGCTCATTCTGGTCCGTGGTTGCTCAACCATAGACTTCCTTCAGATTTCTTGTCCCTTTTGACCCTTCTTCGCTTTTACATGGTTGTCGAGATATTAGGTCACAGGTAAACCTATCTCGGTAGACCTACATAAGCTCGAGCGGTCCGCGTATCAGGGGGCGCTGGTGATGATGCAGTTGATGGGGAAGGCATTTCTGATATGTAAGACGTTCTGAATAAGTGCATGGCATATATGTAGCCTGCGAGGGTGCTGTGGGGCGACGGACACCTGCACACAAGTTCCTTTGAATATAATGATCAATTTTGCAACATCCACACTGCATTTCCTGTATCACTACCCGATGCGCTCAATGCATGGACCTGATTCGCCATAGATACAACCTTTTGATGGAAATGCACGTCTTACTCCTAGGCCCTACTAAGCGAATATCTTCTTTGGGGCTAGCAAAAGCGCGCTTCGGCCAGTGACAGGTGTCCCAGTCCCGTTTGAAGCTGCCAACGCGTAAAAGCTTCACATCGGGAGTTGAAGAGTACCCCGCCTCTCAATGCCCTACGTGTTGTTCAACGAGACGTCGAAACCTTTTGACTCTCATTAAGATGCAGCTTGCCCAGTAAAGAATGACAATATACATAATATGATTCGCGAGGCAGAAGCTGGGGAATTCATTAGCGTACGCTTGGCAGGGTCTCGACCAATCACAACTCATTTGTTACAAAGCAGCTCTAGGCGATAAGGCTGCTTTTTGTACATAAGAAGTCACGCTGTGCCCTCTGACAACCTGCGCACTTTCCCTTTCCAAATACCTTCCTCACACATTCTCCTGCTCATCCAACACCAGAGACTACTATATCTTCGATCCGTTACTCCAAAACATCCGTTAAATTCACCAAAATTCCCATACAGAATCTTACAATGACTGTCCCAAGTTCCTGCTGCGGCCGCTCTGGTCAATCATGTGTCTGTGCTTCCAAAGCCAAGTGCTCCTGTGGCAAGCAGTCCGCTCTCCACTGCAACTGTGAGAAGGCGAGGACCGAGAACGTTTTGGCTGGTGCCAGATGCTCATGCCGTAAGCCAACCTCCCATCCCCATACTCGGTCACGTGGGATTCTTATGTCCACCTTCTGTTTATTACCTTATAAAGACCAGAGTGTATCCATATTGACCTCTCTTCCCGGTGTAGGCGCCCGTCCAGCTGGCCAATGCACCTGTGATCGTGCCGAGACTGAGAATGCTAAGGTAGCTGGAGCTACGTGTGCCTGCGGCGTTCGCCCTGCAAGTAAGTACTTCAATAGTGTTGCACTATGGTCACATAGTCTAACGTGTGGCAGATGCTTGTAGCTGCGAGAAAGCTCCTGATGGTGGCCTTCTCCCAACCGAGATTGATTTCACCACCAAGTAAAGCGGCAGCTTAAGACGCCTTTTCGTCATTTGGAATGTATTGCATAGCAGCGGTGACTGAGAACGGGAAACCTTTTATGAAATTTATGATTGTTACAGTACCGAAATGTTCGTAGTGGAACGTGCGGTTGCATGGTGGACCTTTGCATGACAAAATGCTGTTATTGCTATTCAGACGAGTAATTTAGCAGAATAGAACTTATCATCACCTCAAGATCAATTGATTTGAAGACCGTATATTGTGAAAAGTCCTTCACAGTCACAATATAGTTGTCACTGTAAACCATTGAAAGAGCCTCAAACGATACCTCAGCTTCGCCAAGACCCTGCGTCAACGCTTGCAGCGGAGACCGGCAGACCACCGCAGAGCTTGTTTTTATGGACCCCTCCCACCGAAGAACGTTTCCTAATCCCCGTTATTAGAACATTTCGGAGTCGTTACTGTGACACGTTGAAAACGTCCATGCTAGGTTTCGGCCAGGTCCTCGGCTCCGTAGGACACTCGAAGCAATCTGAAGAGTGGACCGTACCAAATAGCTGTACAGAAGCTAGAGATCTCTAAAGACGGCGTCGAGCACATCAACATCCCCTCCCTGTCACTACGTTCTCCAACGAAGCACCCACAAACCCTGAGGAGGCAATCAGGCCATCGATTAAGTCTCAGCACCATCCCAATTCCTCCACCCTGAAACTGGCGCAACCTTCAAACTGGCGAGCGCGGCGGCAGCCGGCTTTTTGGGCCGGTCCTCCTCATCCAACAATACATCCATGCGTGGGCTGGTCCAGTTCATCGCCGACCTACGCAACGCTCGAGCTCGCGAACTAGAAGAAAAACGCATAAACAAGGAATTAGCGAACATACGGCAGAAGTTCAAGGATGGCAATCTTAATGGCTACCACAAGAAGAAATATGTGTGCAAGCTACTGTACATTTATATTCTGGGATGGAACGTGGACTTTGGGCATCTGGAGGCGGTGAACTTGATTTCCGCAAATAAATATTCGGAGAAGCAGATTGGTTATCTGGCTGTCACGCTTTTTCTGCATGAGCAACATGAGTTGTTGCATTTGGTGGTCAATAGCATTAGGAAAGACCTGCTGGGGCATAATGAGTTGTTCAACTGTTTGGCTCTACACGCCATTGCGAATGTGGGGGGTAGAGAGATGGGGGAGGCTCTGAGTGGGGACGTACATATGTTGCTCATATCGCCGTACGTCTGGACTCCGTCATGAGTGGGTTGTAGGCTAACAAGCGCAGGACATCAAAAGCATTCGTTAAGAAAAAGGCTGCTCTTACGCTCCTCCGCCTCTACAGAAAATATCCGGGAATAGTGCAACAGGAATGGGCAGAACGAATTATCTCCCTCATGGATGATCCAGATATGGGAGTCTGTCTGTCAGTCACTTCGCTAGTCATGGCCTTGTCCCAAGACCAACCAGATCAGTACAAAGGGGCATATGTGAAGGCGGCGCAACGACTCAAGAGAATAGTGGTGGATAATGACATTGCACCCGACTACCTCTACTACAAGGTGCCATGCCCATGGATACAAGTAAAGCTCTTACGGTTGATGCAGTACTTTCCTCCATCAGGTCTGTTTGTCGGAGGGCTGTTTGAATGGCTGGCACTGACAACCCTGCAGAAGATACACATGTGCGAACCCTTATCCGCGAGTCACTTCAACAAATCCTACAAGAAGCGATGCTTATGCCGAAGAACGTTCAGCAGAACAACGCTCAAAATGCTGTTCTCTTCGAAGCCATAAATCTTGTTATACACTTAGACACGGAACACAATCTTATGGTGCAGATATCTTCAAGACTAGGGAAATTCATACAATCCCGAGAAACCAATGTGCGATATCTCGGGCTAGATGCAATGACACACTTTGCTGCTCGAGCAGAGACACTAGACCCTATTAAAAGGCATCAAAACATAATTATTGGTTCATTAAGAGACAGAGATATTAGTGTCCGGCGGAAAGGTCTAGACTTACTCTACAGCATGTGCGATCCATCCAACTCACAACCAATCGTGAACGAGCTTCTGAAGTATCTGCAAAATGCAGACTTCGCAATACGGGAAGAGATGGTCCTTAAAATCGCCATATTGACCGAAAAGTACGCCACGGATATTCAATGGTACGTCGACATATCGCTCCGGCTCATCGCTATGGCCGGTGATCATGTTAGCGACGAAGTCTGGCAGCGTGTCATACAGATAGTGACAAACAATGAGGAGCTGCAAGTTTACGCCGCGCAGAATATTCTCGATTATGTGAAAGCAGAGCAATGCCACGAAACGCTGATAAAGATTGGGGGTTACCTGCTTGGTGAATTTGGCCATCTAATTGCAGACACCAGTGGTTGTAGTCCGATCGAACAATTCCTGGCTCTTCAAACGAAGATGATGGGGTGCTCGTCGAGCACCAGAGCTATCTTGCTTTCCTCATTTATCAAATTCGTCAATCTTTTCCCCGAGATCAAGCCTCAGCTACTTCACGTGTTCCGCGCTTACAGTCACACGCTGGATTCTGAATTACAGCAAAGAGCGTGCGAGTATCTAACCCTTGCCACATTAGCGACAGACGACCTTTTACGAACGGTCTGCGATGAGATGCCACCATTCCCAGAACGAACTTCCGCTCTCCTCTCTCGCCTCCACGGCAAGCATGCCGGAACGGGTGACAAGCGAACGTGGATAGTAGGTGGTAAAGACGCCAACGCTGACTCGAAAGAGATTCTTCTCACCCAGGCTACTGGTCTCAAGCGCTCCTTCACGCCGACATCAAACGGCGCACTGTCTCCAACCAACGGCACCCACCCAGCAACGAACGGGAACGCCGCTCCCACCACAAGTGGTACCCATGGCCTTGCGGAACTCGATCAGAACAATGTACCCTCCAAACCTCCTAACCTCGCCTCAGCCGCCCATCTCTCCCAAGGCTGGGAACCTGGCTATCGCCGCCTCCTCTTCTCTGCCGAAGCCATCTTCTACGAAGACGCTCAAATCCAGATTGGCGTACGGAGCGAATACCGCGGTGCTATGGGCTGTTTGATCATTTACTTCACTAATCGCACTTCTACTCCTATTGGCAGCTTCACCACGACCCTTGATAATCCTAATCCCACCGAACAATTACGAATCGATACAAAAAGCCTGCCTGACTCCTCAATATATCCAGATGCTCAGGCACAGCAGACTGTCATGTTTGAAGCTAAAGGCGTCTTCTCTCTTCCTCCAACCATCCGCGTCAGCTACTTAGCTGGCGCCTTACAAGCTCTCACCCTCCAGCTTCCCGTCGTGATACACAAATTCATGGACTCGGCTGACCTTTCGGCCGACGACTTCTTCAAACGATGGCGGCAGATTGGCGGTGCACCACGGGAGGCTCAACGAGTCTTCGGCCTCAAAGACGGGGGCAGAGGCCGAGGCATGGGTGATGCGGAGTGGACAAAACGGTTAGCCGAGGCTTTTGGCTGGGGTATACTGAAGGGTGTGGATCCGAATGAGAAGAATGTTGTAGGAGCTAGCGTGCTGCATACGGGTGTGGGCAAGCTGGGGTGTTTGTTGCGACTGGAACCGAATTGGGATACACAGGTAAGTCTTCCTCGTTAGCATTTACCCGATCGTCTAGGCTAATCAGTATATCTTATAGCATTACCGTATCACCATCCGCGCGACTGACGAGAGCGTTCCTCCTATACTCATGAAGTACATGGAAGAAACTTACTCAATGGGCGTCGCAAAGGATAGAGAGCGGGATTAAAAAGCATGTTCTACCTTATACCGCACATAAATACGCATACGATGAATGACAGACGTTGGGAATACGATTCTATGTCATTTGGGGCAGCTATGACGAGAGTATGGGTTGCATTATACAGTTTACATACATGCATTATTGGTGGAGCATGGTGGTGTGGGAGCGATATTCTTCTGCCTGGCGGCTTTTTAGGGGGCGAGGGGCGTTGTTTTATGGGGTAGCATTGTTACTTAGGGAGGATGGGCGCCGTTTTTGGGATGTATATACGGGAGTGATGGCAGAGCAGATTGGTGTACCATCCTTGTGCCAAGAAAGTGTCCATTGTCTCGCAGGGTGCGCCATCTACAAGGAAACTATGTGGATAGCCCATGGCCGGAGTGATCTCTGCAGACCTTAAGCAAGCATTCCATTTTCTMCCTGCTATCCGAGCCACACGCAAAAACTACCATCACCCTCCATGGCGCTTACTTTATTTCTTCGTAGCAGCCGCCTCCTCGGCCTTAGCCTTCGCCCTCTTCTCCCTCACCCCCACCAGTCTAGCCTCACTCCTCGCCTCTCTCAACCTCCTATACGCGCTCTCCTCTCCCTCCGGCATCTCCCCTCTCTTGACCTCGCCCACAGCCTCCTCCTTCGTTATGTTCTTGATCGGCAACACTCCATGCACATGCTTCGAAGCCTTCTCCTTGTCGAACTTGGAAATTTCTTCCTTGCTGCTGTCGGCTCCCTTATACTGGTCGGCGCGGCGGGGGAAGAGGATAAGACGCTCGCGGTAGGCTTTTAGCCGGGAGACGTTTAGGGAGAGGGATTCGGTGGAGAGGTTGCGGCGGCGGGGGTCGACGCTGATGCCGATTGTGGGGGCGAGGTGCCGCGGGATGGAGGCTTCCTGTTGCGCTTTAGCATTGGAGCCTGGAGAAAAGTCTGGGGGTTGGTTAGGGTGTGGTGGAGTACCTTTAGTTCAGTGAGGGAGAATCCACGACCGGCCCGGACGCGGCGGTTGTATTTGATGGAGGGGCAGCGCACGATGGGCTTTAGTTTGTCGACCGGGCGGGGAGCGAGGGCTACGGCTTTGGTGAGACGGGCATTGCGGCGGCGGGACTTGCGTCCAGGCTGTGAATTGTCTGTCAGTAACCGATTTCGAGCTTGTGGGTGGTGTTCCTGGAGCTTGGGGATGCGGAGGAGCTGGTTAGGAGGGACTGTGTACCTGGTCGAAATGGGTGCGGACACGGCGTTGCCAATCCTTGCGGAAGTCTGGAAGATGTTAGTCTTTGGTTACTGTAGTCGGAAGGGTCAGAGTTGAGCGTACGGTTGTGCTGTATCTGTTGGTTGTGCTTGATCGTCTATCATAATTGCGGAGTCAGCAAAGGTCCGGGAGACGCCATTGCCTACAAAAGGGCCATCCACTGCCTGGCAGAACTGTTCCAGATGGAGTTGCTCACCATGTTGACGGTTGACGATCAGGTTGTCGTCGTTGTCGTACTGATCGCTGGCAGATGTGCTTTTTTGACGATGTGGTAAGGCGATCTTAGTGCGAAGTGTGAAAGCTCGCTTATGGGTCTTGGCGTCCTGTACTGAGTATCTTATAATTACGACAGCAGCGAATCTTGTACTTGTAGACACATGTTCATGCAGGTGGGCATAAGAAAGTTTTTCTCCGAAAATATTCTATTTGCATGACCATCATCCTCCAGCTACCTGGGCTTGACCTCTAAGCTCATATGCAGCTAACTATGTACAGCTTCATCAGCTATCTACACCAAGATATGAGTGAGTAGAAAGCGACGAGCTGTGATGCAGAATTCAGTATCAGTCCTCCTCAAGTCGCCCCTCTTCTTATCGTGGCGCGCTCAAACACCGATTTCTATTGCCCCGGGCTGGGCCAGCTCTTAATTCCCAACCCTAACCGCTCTGGCCCCTCCGCCATCCGAGCCTTCTTGCTGCTCCTAATGACCTCGTCTTGCACATTGAGGTCACCACCTCGCTTGCTTGAGGGTTCTGTCCTACCCACACTCGGCTTCTTCACATGCCCATAGAGTTTTGCTTGCACCAAATTATGTGTATCTTGTAACTTGCTTGGTGCAGGTTTGCCATCGTTTTGCGAGCCTAACGAGCGACGCAGCATACTAGCAGCTAGCTGGCTTGCTTGTGATCCTGGCAATTCCTCCTCAGGGTAGCGTTCCTCTTCATTGTCGGACACGGATATCGTGCTGTCGCGGTCCTCCCGGGCTCGGGATTCCTCATGATATGCAAGTTGAGTACCGGGGGCTGATAAGCTAACTCGACTGTCCGCCAAAGTACGATCCCTGGGCGTAATCAGAACGTTATCTGCCGTGACTGGCCTCGACCTATTCGGCGTCGTGGGAAGAGACGATAAGGAATGAGCCCCTCGCACGTGCTGTGCATGTACCTTTCTCGGTCTCGGCGGGGTAGGAGTTGCTGGAAGGCTACTGGCTTCTCCGTTCAGGAAATGTCCTGCAAGCAGGAGATTGTCGATAGGATCTTGGCTGCCAACAGTCTGATTATGATCATGTGGTGGCCTGCCGTGTGTAGCAGGTGTTCTAGGTGTGCCTCTATGCAAAGGTGTAGTGTACTCCATGAGAGGAGTACCGTTGATGGATATTGCACCGCTTGATTGCATCTCATTCAAGTGATCTCGGTTCTCTTTGATACGTTGGCGAAGGCGATGAATCTGTTCTTTAAGATCTGAATTCTCTCCATCCAACTGAGCAATGATTTTCTTCGATGATCGTAGACGCTTCTCCAAAAGTGCGTTCTCATTCTGCACTTCTCGGCAATGTGATAGAGCAAGTTGAAGACTCCTCTGCATCGAAGCCTGGGGGGACCGAGGACTGAAGCTGTTGCGATGAACTGGACTTCCCTCTTGAAGTATCTGCACCTCTCGTCGGGTTGCTTCATGCTCGACTTCAGCTCGCTTTGCAGACTCTTCGGTCTCGATGGCTAACAAACTATGTTGCAGCTTTGAATGTGCAGCAGTCACCCGAGCCTCTCCGAGCGCTGGTAGCAACTCGTTTACCAAGCGTCGCAACTCGTCTTCGTTCATATTCTTCACAGAGTCCAGGCTAGGCACTTCTCCATAAAGCCCGTTTGATGTAATTGGAGGCCCAATCTTCAAACTGGCAGGAGGTGAGACCAGTGAATGTTCTCTTCTACTTGTGAATTTCGTTTGGACCGATGGCCTAGGCAATTGAGTAGATGGTGGTGGTGTCATAGTGCCGCTTGCTCGGACGGGAGAGTCAAGTTTAGTATCCATGTTACTAGTGTCTTTACCACCTCCAGGGCTTGACAAAGGTGTGGTTTCCGCTCGGCGCATTGAAGATTCTGGTCTGGGGGTACTAGGAGTCACAATTTCGGACATTGTGGGTGGCAGTCGATGAAGAGGATCTTAGTCTGTAAAGCTTCGTCAGAGGCTTTTATAGGTAGGACTTGTGTTTGAAGCCAGATAAGCAATCAGGGTAGATGGGCCTTCACACACTGGAGGTAAGGGAAGGACTTAGGGAGCTGGCATCCTACCAGCGCAAGGTGCTTTGTCGAGGGGGAGGTTGGGGAGTCGAGACTTGTTTCGTACTGCAAGGTTGCCCGCATGATCAAGCAGTTGGGATGGCTGGGAGGCTTGCCGTGTCCCGCACCTTTCACGCTAAGATAGAACGCGGAACACGGCCACTAGCAGTTGCAGGGGTAACCATGGTGACAATCTTGATAATCAACACCAGAGATACCCTATAAGTACAGGTCGATTGGTATTGACAGGTGAACAAGTGAAGAAGTAACGAGGTACTTGAGTGACGACTTTTCGACCGTATGAACCAACAACGTGGGTAACCTGCCCCATGTCACATTAAACCCCTGAAACCCAGCAATTGCTCCTTTCACCATGGATCAATCTACCACTCGCCTGCCCAGATCGTCTGGGATACCCAGACTATCTAAATTGCCCATTCCACAAAAACAGTCATTCTCGGGGTTTGATTCTGGGAAGAGTGTTCCAACAAGAAAAGCTTTGCCCCAAAAGGTTACCCCAGAGGTAGAGCCAGCAGAGAAGACCATCGACCAGCCGCAACGAGCTGAACCTCACTTACCCGTTGTGCCAAACATTCCTGTTGAGCCTTCAGGTACAGAGAATACAGATCCTCCATACACACCACGTACATTTTCTCGAAAATCCAGACCATCTTTATCAGACCGGACTATTGAGACCCTTTCACAGATTCCTCCATCTCCATCTCCAGGGAGACGGAAGTCTAGTTTCTTCACTTTAGAAAGTCCAGCTGTTACCTCTTCACGGCCAGGTTCATCTCTTAGTAGATCTAGACCGGGCACGAGCAGTGGCCACTATGGAGCTCTAAACTCTGGATTTCCGACTCCAAGACCTCAATCGCCGATAAAACGCCCGTTGGTGCCATCTACTGATAACCAGATTCTAAATGGGACACCAAGCAAACGGTCAGTGAGTTCTTATGTTCAGAGCACTATGCCTCAAACACAGCGCTACGGCAACGCGGATTCTACGCCATCAAAGTTTAAGTCTTCAGTGCCTACCAATGCCACAATGACCCAGAAGGAATTCAAGGGAGTGAGACCTGTAGGAGGAAGCAGGACATTAGCCGCACGACCCTTCAAGCAACGCCCGTCGGCTCAGGACGCCTTTGCAGAGGCTCCTCCGAAGATTGGGGGTGTGTTTGGGGTTAAACCTGTAGCTGAGAGACGGAAGCCTTCGTCATCCTCGTCAGCGGCCCCTGATGAAGGTGCTTCTCTGAAATCGCCCACTTCCAAGAAATCTTCCCGGACTCCTTCAAAACCAGTTGAGCCAGCATCTTCACGGTCAGAGGCACCAGATCCCACGAACTCACCAAAGTCCTCAGTTGCACTCCGGGAACAAATTGCCAAAGCTAAAGCAGCACGACGGGTTGCAAGCCAGAGCTCAAGTAAAAGCTTCGCAGATCCTAAACAAGGTACTGAAGATTTCCCCAATCTCGAGCTCGGAAGCAGCAACAGATTAGTCTTGCGCAAGCGCATAGCCTCTGCTAGGAGTGATGGGCGGCTCAATATTGCAGCTCAAGGACTTAAGGAGATACCAAAAGAAGTCATGAACATGTATAACATTGATTTAGGCAATGCCGATGATGGAGCGTGGTATGAGTCGGTCGACCTAGTCCGACTAAATGCAGCAGACAATGAGTTCGAAAATCTTCAGGAAGAATTTTTCCCGGATGAGGCTGCAGATGCCCACACTGTGGACGAGGACTATCAAGGCAATATCTTTGGTGGTCTAGAGACGCTCGACTTGCACGGAAATCGACTAAAAGCACTCCCTCTAGGTTTTCGTCGGCTAGAGCATTTAGGGGTGCTCAACCTCTCCAAAAACAGTCTTACCAACTCTTGCCTAGAATTTATCAGCCAAATCCCTGCACTCAGGGAACTACGGCTGGCTGAGAATGCACTTGATGGCACATTGGGCTCTCAGCTCATCAATCTCACCAAGCTGGAGGTGCTTGATATTCAGAATAATACTTTAAGCACCCTACCGGGCAACTTAGATGGGCTATCGAATCTTCGTGTCCTCCAGATTGCCGGGAATAGGCTAACATCTATGCCATTGGAAAGTTTTGCTAACCTTCCACTTGTCGAACTGGATGCCGCACGTAATAGACTGAGCGGATCATTGTTCCCATCTAGTATTGACAGGATGCACCAACTGAAGTCGTTGGACGTCACCAGTAATGCCCTCACCTCGCTCACCAGCTCCGGCGTGATACATCTCCCCGCTCTTCAGTCTCTCAACGTCGCCGAGAATCGACTAATGGAACTGCCTAACATTTCAGAGTGGACAAATCTTCTGTCTTTGGCAGCGGGCGGCAACAAGTTGAGCTCATTTCCTGAAGGCATCACGTCTCTGCAGAAGTTAAAATCTGCGGATTTTAGTATGAATAACATAAAGAAGATGGATGAGCGCTTTGGGCTCATGGAGAGTTTGACTGTACTGCGAGTTGCCAACAACCCATTGAGAGAACGCAAATTCCTTACCATGGAGACCGGAGAGATGAAACGCGAACTCTTGAGCCGTGTTCTTCCTACAACACCGGCAGATGCTGATGCAGAGGATGAAATCAATCGTGATGGCACTGATCCTGCTAATGGTGGCAATGCTGTACCGAATGGGCTGTGGCCAGTCAAGTCTGGAGGCACCGTGGACCGTTCATCCACTAATTTGGATGCTATCGAATTGTCGAATCTCGAACCGTTGGTCCAGTATGCCGAAATCAAGTCTCTTATACTTCATAACAATCTGCTACTCCGAATACCCCATGCCATTGTTGTTGTTGCCCACTCTTTAACGCTTTTGGACCTTTCGCACAACAAGCTTAGCAACAATAACTACCTAGGAAATGTCCTTTCATTGCCGAATCTTAAGGTTCTGGATCTGTCTTTTAACTCCATCACCTCTCTTAATCCACTTCTTGGCTTCATTTCCGCACCAAAGCTGACTGAACTAAATGTATCCCGAAATCGTCTCACAGGCCTGCCTATCCTACGGAACAGCTTTCCCTCACTAACAAGCTTGTTCGCTTCCGATAATAAAATATCAGAGCTACAAGTCGAAGCAGTCAGAGGATTGCAGGTGCTTGATGTTACTGGGAATGAGCTTGCTCACCTGGAACCAAAGCTAGGCCTGCTGGGCACAGAAGGGCTAAGGACCTTTCTAGTGGGCGGCAATATTTTCAGAGTGCCACGGAGGGATGTGGTCGAGAAAGGAACGGGAGCAGTACTTACATATTTGAGGGGTAGAATCCCTGAAGGAGAATTAGAAAGTCTAGATTAGTAGAATCCTCCGACGTTGTCAATCTTCAACCGCTGCATGCATTGAATACATATTTCCATGTGACAGAGTTCCGAACGTACGTACTCCGCATAGAAGCGAAATTTTGGCGCAGTAAAGCATATCAGAGTGGGTTGCAAAGGTACAGCACGGATACTACGTCACACATTTGAAAACAACCTAGACAGCCACGAAACTCCAGTTCTCCTGCCCCACGACTTGTACAACCTACCTTACCCATGTGATCCTATAATGCCACCACACCCTCCCTTTCGCTTTGTACACCCGTACCGCCGCTTCCACCTCTCCGCCCGTCTGCGCCTCCCCAACCAACCCTCTCCCCCTGCCTCCTCCTCCTCCTCCGATCCAGCAGATGACTACTACACCCTCCTTCTCTCCCACCCTGCCCCCGCCCGCGCCGCCAAAACCCGCACTTCCGAACCTTCCAATCCGTCCAGACCACAATCACAGCCATCCACCACCGCCACCTCATCCAACAAAGCCCCGGACAACCGAATCCTCTTCTCTGCACCCCTCTCGGGCCCCAGCCCACGAATGCGTGGCCTAGCGAGAGCGGAACGAGGACTAGAGAGACCGCCCGAGCCGGATAATTGCTGTATGAGCGGGTGTGTGAATTGTGTTTGGGGTGCGTATCGGGAGGAGGTCGAGGTTTGGGCGGCGGAGAGGAGGAGGAGGGAGATTGAGGATGGGGGAAGGAGGAGGAAAGTGGGGAGGACGGTTGGTGCTGCTGGGGTTGGTGGGGAGGAAGAGGGAGCTGGAATAGGGGTGGGGGATATGGATGAGGTTGGGGGGCTGAGAGGGTGGGATGCGGAGGGGGATGAGGCCTTGTTTGAGGGCGTGCCCGTGGGGATTAGGGAGTTCATGAAGAGTGAGAAGAGGCTGAGGGAGAAGGAGAAGGAGAGGGAGAGGGAGAAAATGAAAGAAAAGGGAAAGCAGGTATTGTGATGCGTGCTAGGGCGCAGGTAGGGGGTGATGAGTTTGGTTAAGGGTTAATGGGGTTGTCTTTATGGAGGACTGACTGAGGGAGCTTGGGTATGAGACGATGCGTAAGATCCGCCAGCACCCTCTCTCAAGATCCTACAGGCTGAGCTGTCGATATTACGGATGAAACTGTCACAGAGCAAACAGGTGGCCGTTTTCATCAATGATGGTGAAGGAATTCCATATCTGGAACCTGATCTTGTACATATATCCTACAACCACCGTATATCGAGCCGGGTATATAGCAAATAGCAACCTCAATCTACGATCCACGTCAGTCCTTTCTGTCTCAAGTCCTTTCTCGCCAGTTCTATCTCCCCCATCAGCTCCTGATACGCCTCCGGTACATCGTTGAACGTGAATACGCCCCAGCCCAGCTTAAACAGTAAATATGCGCCGAAAGATACGAGGGCCCAAAACGGAAACTATCAGAGCACTGAGTTAGCTGAGTGTCTCATTGGCGTAATGAAGTCGGGCAATAAGTATGGAGGGATCGAACGTACGACTGGTATTATTTCATCTTGGATGGTTTTGGTGGCTGGTATGATGTGAAGGAAGCAGGCGAGGTAGAGCTGTGGGATGGGAAAGTAAGTTAGCTAGGTTCTGCAAGTAGAGTAGGAGTGGGAGACGAGAATTGGGGGGGATGGGGCAGGTACTGAGGAGGCTAGGAGAGCTAGGGAGATGGTTTGCTGGGCTCGGGTCATGGTGGAAGGTAGGTATGTCTTGTGAGTGGAGACGCGAAGGACGGAGAGTATATGGGACTTTTTGTCTAGATTGATAGCTATTGCGATGTCGGCGGGTCTGGCTTGTCAAGAGCGAGAGCTGGGAGAAAGGTGATTATTTCGTGCTTTGAAGAATTGTACGGTGTCGCAGAACGATCGACCCGTCAGTCGTCAGAGCCTTAGAATATTTCTACCCGTATTCTTGGCAATATCTTTGGAGGTATTAACTCGACTCCAAAAATGGGATCGCAAGGAGGGATGACTACTTCGGAGATCTAGAACTATGCTCGTTCCACTGTCTGAAGCCTCCTTCCTGTCTTGTTTATTCCTATATCGAGATCTCTACTTATTGATCTCGCTGTTGTAGACTAAGAATGATACCACAGGACCAAAGCTGAGCAATAGCTACTCTAGTCCCCTTTCTCTAATTGCCCCGCAACATTCAAGAATCATCATTCGGCAAAGGTTAATTACTAAAGAGATACCATGTGCCAAATCCCTAATACGTTCAGCCTCTTGGCGGATCACTTCGAAAACGTGACAGCTACAGACCGTACGGAATTCGGCATCGAGGACTGGCGTCAGACGTTGAGAGCTGTAAACAACGGGGGAAGTCTCGGTGATGCTCTACGAATAGTGACAGCTATCATTTCTGAATTGGAGCCAATCGAACTTTCTGTAGCTACAACGCTTCTTGCTGACGGTAGTCGTTATGGTACGTCCAAAGTCTACCGCATTCATAAAATGACTTGTTGGCCTTCTCACCTTATAAAGAGCCATGGCGGCTCCCTTTTGGGACGCATGGGATATTGGATTTCTACCTGGACCATCTAATTCGAAGAGAAACCGAAGCGGTCTGGACTTCAGACATTTTGCGGCTGATTGGTAATACTTGTGCTGACCTTGGTTTGTTAATCATCCCACAGTCGAGTTTGAGAACCACTAAGCCGGTCTTTAGACGTGAACCGCGAGCGTGTCATTGCTAAGCTGGACTTTGACGCCTTGATAGACAGGCTCAGATGTGGTGAACAGGTTGATCTTGCCATTGTTGTATTGAATAATCTATGTTCCGAATACGGTGCGCCACTCTCTTTGCTACGTATGCTGTTCGCTCACGACCCTTAGAGCCAGGGGAGGAGGCTGCCAGAAATCATCAACTGTTCCCAGCGATTATACACATGCTTGGGCGCAACACTTTCAACTCGGGTCTTTTTGACCAAATTTGCGACCTCTTGGACTCTTCCAGCATACGCTGTAAGTCTTTCGTGGTGAATTTGATGCCTATTTTTGATATCATTTCAGTCAATCCCATATTTTGCCCAGAAAATGCAATTGCGATCCTTTGCACAGCCAGCAGGACCCCGGATCTAGAAGTCAGCAATCAGGTTTCTTTGGGGACTGCTATAGTGGCCCTTCTAAAGCATAAGCACTTCCAAAATCTCGCAATCATGCAAGACGATTTAATATCAATCCTAGATTTGATTGTGTTCTCATACACGCAGGGCCCTGTGGATGTAACAGAGTCTGGAAAGCTAACAGACATATCCGCGGTGCACGAAAAGCAAGAGACTGAGGGCGAAGAGCTACTGTCCAACATGAGACAGTCTCTTTCTAGTTCTCTCTGGGATCTGTCATCATTGCCAGAATTTGCTACCAAATACTTGTTCAGTCCTCCTTGCAATTCTGATTGTCTGAGTGCAATGCTCTTATGGCTCCGAACATCGGAGCCACAGATGCAACTCTGCGCTTGCTACGTCTTTCGTAACCTTGCTGCCTCGGATAAAGCTTGTGGCATGCTTGTTCAAGAGAGCAAGATTCATACACCATTGATCAACATCCTAGAATCTAGCTCAGATCTTCCGGTCCTTGGAGAAGTGCTCCGACTTCTCAAGAATCTTGCACTGCCCACAGAGAACAAACCTCTTATAGGATCTGGTACAGCGATTGATTCGCTTACGAAATGCTGGTCTCGACTCTCTAGTCCGACTTTGCACCAGGCTGCAGTAGGACTGTTCAGAATACTCATGAGAGGGTGCCCTTCTAACATAGTCCACTTTCTCGGACTCCATTCTGCACGCGATGCATTTGCAACTTCCACGGATGGATCATTGTCCCGCCTCTGGTCACTATACAAGAGCTCTACAGACCCAGCTATCAAGGTTGAGGTGGCCAGGTCTGTGGTGGAGATATGGCGCACAGCTCATAAAGAGGTTCCAGAGTCTGTCAGTAGTGTTACCGAGGGTATGATCGAACAGGCTCGTCGAATGCACGCTAATATTGCCGAGCCTGTTGTGGTGATGATCGTTGAGAGCAACAATGCATCGCTTGTGACTGAGGGGTGGTTTGGTTTGACACTAATGGCAAGCTCGAAGGATGGTAGTGAGATAGTCTCCGAAGCACTCAGTGCCCAGAACGCGTGGGACATATTAATAAGAACGGTCTCGGGTCAAGAGGTCGGACTAGAGAATCGGGCTAATTCCAGACTGTTGCTCGACAAGCTACGGAAACACAATGTAAGTCTCGGTGTATTCCCAACTTGGCGTCCAGGACCCGCATTGATCATTTCTACTAGCCGGCGAATCGACCTGGTCTTAGTATACTCGAGACAATCTTCTGATGACTTGAGCTATAGCCGAGCAGATGAGCCTATTATTCGATTGGTCATGCTCAAAATGCGTTTGAAACCAATACGACAACGGTGGTTACACCAGGTCGTTAAAGTAACAAGCGAAACAAGCTGATTGACAAGCACACAAGCTCGAAGCTAACGGTCAATGTCAAGCAACACACGGATTTGTCCTACGACACGGCCATCGCCACCCCCACGTTGTGGACTCGGCTGACACATTCATCTCGCGCTCAGACCTTCCACTCCGGCCTATGAATCATTATCTAAGCCACATGTACGTAGCATGAGAATGATAGGCAGCAGAACCTGCCCGGACCGATTAGTCGTGCGGGGCTTCCGCATATATCTCTCTTAGATGTTCCGAGGAATGACACCGATCTGGACTGATGCAGGATCGGCCATGTGCCTCGGGCACTTTGCTGCACCTTACTCAGCCGGGATTAGCTGATCGTCCGACTCGAATGCTTGTGGAGCCTAGAACAATTAATCCTTATTGCTGGGCCATGGAGGAACTGGCATGACCGAAAAGCTCATAAGGCTAAGTGTCGTGCATCGTCTTGGAAAGTAGGAGAAGTAGGAGATCCCAATGCTAGCTAGACCAAAAGCGCGACCCACCAGCATTTCCAGGAAATCTGGACACAACCCTGTATGGCCACTTGGGCCTGTTTCTGCCATTAGGTAAATCGCAGCACAAATGGAATGTCACTTTGGATTCTGACTTCTCTGTATATTGGATTGGTGTAACAAGGAATATGTCATATTGTCACGCTGTTGAATCAGCATTGTGCCAGCTGTCGTCATATTCAGGCAACTTGTCCACTGAGTCTTACGACTTATGGCCGTAATTGTTACAGAGTACGGATCTATAAATAGCTTTTACACATTCCACACAGACTATTCTGTTTCCTTCCCAGTACAGCTCTTTGTCATGAGCACGCTTCAGTATCCTTTATCTAGTGGTACATTCACAGTTACAATACCTTTGTGAGTTTTTGTTAAAATCTCCATTGTCAGCGAGCTACGAGTCCTCTGTTCTTTGTGTAACTCGGATTGCCGTTGCAGCGAAGGCGTCCTTTCGATGTAGAAAGCAAGTGGGACGCGAATAACACTTGTGCTAACAAACACTTGATCGAGTAACACATTAATTGGTGGCGAAAATCCTATTTAACCCCCAGCTCCTCTCGGCCTTTCCCACCAGTTTCCTCTACAACTCGTACCTTCGCACGCTCAAAACGGAAACATCAGCTACAAACAGGTACAATGTGCCGATACATCTACAACACCTACGTCTGCGGACACTGCTACAAAGATACCGAACCATACACCTGCGATCAGATGCGTGACTGTGTCGAAAACAACGCCCGCCTCCTCGAGTTCAACCAAGACATCGCCATGGTCCGCTCATGCATCACCGAATACCACCTCGGCAACACCAACACTCCCACCTACCGCTCTAGAGTTGCTGGACTAGAGAGGGACTTCAAAGAGTACTTCGGTCGCCGAAGCGGCAACCAAGGCCGTCCCCTCGATTCCTTTCGCCAAATCGAAGAACACCTCGCTGGCGAATACGGCCGCTTCCCTGCTGGCCAACTCCATAGGCTGCGTCCCGCTGTGCGCTATAGCGAAGTCTGCCCGAATGGGTGCTGGGAAGGGATACTGTATAATCAGCGGAAGGCGAGGGAGGAGGCGGAGAGGAGGGCGAGGGAGAATGTGAGGTTGATGGAGGAGAGGAGGGATAGGGAGGTTATGGAGGGGAGAAGGAATCCGGGATATGGGCTTTACAATGGAGGGGAGAGGACGGGGAACGAGGATGGGTACTATACGACTGGGTGTGGGTATCTGGGGTATGGAACGAATCCGGAGAACTTTGGACTGGGTGGTAATGGTAGGCAGGGTTGTGGGCAGGGTGGTGGGCAGGGCGGTGGGTACGGGGGTAGGCACGGGTGGAGACAGGGTGGTGGACACGCGGGCGGGCACGCGGGCGGACACGGGGGCCGTCACTACTAGAGAGAGAAGACATTGAGAGTAGTTTCTGTGGTTGTGTCATGTCCTAAGGAGATGGGAGGGCTACGGTGGTGGGTACTTGGTCGGCACATCACGTGCGAAAACCATGCCTCTGTTATCTTTAGGAAGCTAGTATGCAGAAAGCATGCATCTGTTATCTTTCCAAAGCCAGTCTGCGAATCTTTCCACAACACACATGTTACTCAAAACGCGCACTTGGTTTCACTGTAGCCTACAGCTCCGCCCCCCAATGAACAAGTKCTTTGTTCCGATTGCAGGCTTACTGGTAGCACATTCAAGATATTGCCCTCTACTTTGTTTCACTACAGCCTAGAGCGAGTACACCCCCACTTTCATTGCACACGTACTCTGCTCCAATTGCAGCCTTGCTGAGTAGTACATCGTTTTACTATAGCCTAGAACGAATACGGCCCACCTCTGATGAAATAAGTACTCTGCTCCAATTGCAGCCTTGCTAAATGACACATTCGCGATATTGCCCTACTTAATTTCAGCCTCTGTTGAGAAAGTACTCTGCTCCAATTGCAGGAAGCCTCGCAGTCCTGTTCAAGCAATTGATGCGATTTTGGGAACTGTTGCCTCACCGGGCTCCGATTCCGGTAGTTGATAGGATCACTATTTCGAGACCATCATGTCGGTAGTTGCAGCTTATATCATATGTTATTCCTGAGCCCTTTATCTTCTCAGCCCAAGAATTGCGTTCTCAGATATCCTCCGGCCTGCCGTTTTCCTCCGGGCTACTATTTAGTTTCTCCGGCTTACCCTTTCCTCAGCCCTATCTTATTCATCACTTGTTCAGGCCTACCCTTCTGCATACACCATTGAAGCCTCGTTGCTGAAGGTATAGGGATTTGATCTCTGACGAGACGGGGCTGGGCTGATATATGCATATGTTATTATCTGTGAATAATTGCAGGATATGACGCGTCACACCACTTTCTTGCCGATATTTGCGAGCCCGTGTCCCTATACATACTACACCGATGGTGTCTTAGCCGAAGGTGCTGAAGGACGTATTGCTTTGTGGTTTAAGAATAGATACTGGTCATAGGGGGGAGCAGATGCTGGTCATCGTAGTGCACGTCTGGGGTTGGAATATTTTGAAGCATAGGTTTGTCAACGTGTTGTACGCAGAGTTGAAGAAGTAGTCCTATCCGAGCTGACCAAGCATCGTCCTCAACCGCCATGTTCCAAACGAAGAGTATTTCCTAAGCTAAGACTGCAATTTGCAAAACAAATAGCGATCGTTCCATGAATATGAGAATGCAAGTGAAAAAGCAGTATTCACACAAGTAGAAAAAGTGAAGATATCTGGAAGACGAGTGTTGTAAATCAAAATGGAATTTGAGTAGAAATACAAAGGTAAAAGAGCGTCCTCATCTCATCATATAAACGTACAAATACAATACCCAAGAATAACACCTGTGCTAAACCCATCCTAGCAAGACTTTCCCAACGCTATCTATGCAGAACACAACGAATTGAAACAAGTGAATGTGAATGGGCAAACCAGAAAATAACATTTCTAACGCCCCGCTATGCAGTCTCACTACTCAGTCCTGAGGTACCCATCGTCGTCAAGAAACGGATCAAGCTGGCCAGTATCTCGGAGCCTAGCGACGGATTCAGCTACCTAGAACGATCAGCAAGCCAACGGTTAAATGAAATTCGGGCATACCGATTGACAAGTTGATGAGTATGGCTTAGCCATGCTTGCCAGACTCGTCTTGCTTCTGGCTCCCAGTATGCGGGATTACAATATCTGTTTACCACTCAGTCATATTATCGTATTCGGGTGCGGCTGAGAAACTTACACTGAGAGATAGAGAGCTCTGTGATCTTCCCGAGAATGGTGCTGGATTAGGATTACAAGATTGGCACAGGGAGGTGGACGTCCGCCGGTTTGGCCCCGTAAGTATTGTATTATTTGTGCAATAGTGTCATCGCTGGGGACTTGGTTATTGGCGTTTCGAATGTAGAGTTGGATGGCACAGGCGATTTGACATTCGTATCTCGAGAAGGTATGGTTGTTAAGAGTTGCCTGGAATGCTAATGCCATGGTGAATGCGAGCTTGTATTCTGATTTCATTATGATCTATTGCACCGGAACGGTTGTTTTATAACGAAAAGCGGGTGTTGACAGCGTGGCGATTGCTTCCTGATGATATTATCCTCATGTAATACAGCTCCAAGTGAATCATACCGCAGGATTGGTAAGGATGCGAAATGCGAGTGCGAGCGGGGTAAAGGCAGTGCAGCTGACGTGAGTAGGTGAGTGTGAAGAGTGTGAATAGACATGGGCCGCGCAGGTTATTAAAAACAAATTCCTGGAGGCCATGTTCCGGTCACGCAGGTTGAGATTTCTTTTAGAATTCACAATAGTATTTCAAGAAGTGATTGAGGTGCACCTGTTGGTGGCAAGGCTCTGTGGCTGCAGCGAGCAGGAGTGACCATGGCGTAGCCAAGGACGGAGTTCTGCATGTTTGACGTTGGGCTGGCCTCAAAGGCACAGACACCAGCATCCATATCGGGGGCGGTGTCACGTCGGTAGAGGGCATCAAAGTCAGAAGATACGCGTAAGGCATCGAACATGAATCAAGGCTGATGTGAGAAGGTAGATTGCTAAAAAGGCTCTTGCAGCCGGTTTCCGTGTGTCTGCCTGGAAACAATTGTCAAACTCGCAGATATCGACTAAAAAGGACAGTGTTGGCGACTTGTGGCATGGTACATGGTGTTGCTGTTATCATTCTCGGGAACGGGACGTGTGATAAAATCCGTGTCGGGAAGTAAATCGTGTGCCACGTGGGCTAGTGGAAAGTCCTAGGGCTGGTTAACACGAAGGGACCACTTGCAGAGCCTCCAAGTAATTCTTTGCAAATTGTATGGTGCATTGAAGATCTTTACAGGGTGGAAAGTATTGGGGGCGGCAAGTGCCGGAGCCTCACCTAAGCGAGATTGTCGCACCACGAGGGATAGAAGCTGGAGTCGCGGCGGTTACTGTAACGTCGCAAACACCTCTTCAGGGGATGGATTCAGGTTCCACATATGTCGCATGTCCGTCTGAGGAAATTGTGGGCTGACGAGAGCACCATTTAGGTAGCCTGAAACAAACCTGCATTGAATGGCTGGTTTGATATTCTCCGGAAGCAGTCCGACATATTTCCTCCTTAGTAGGTAGTTACACAAAATCTCGGACCAGGGGGCATTCCATGGCCTATCATAGTAGGGAGGATCATGCTGAACACACTTCAGTGGAACAAGTCTCAACTTKATCTATGATCGTTTCGCAACAGTCTGAAGACCATGGAGGTGGAAGACAACTGTTCACTCAGCTTAAGATGTAACCATTCTCGGATAGATCCTTGGACGGAACAGACCAGTAGGCATGGGCGTCGTTGTTTGTGTCGACGAGTGAAAAGCGCTGTCGATCTGCTATTTTGCTTCCGGCCCACAGGTGCTCAATGGCTAAGTGAGCATTGCAATGCGCAAGCATTAACACGAGAGATCCAATAGTAGTTTGCGCAAGCTATGGTCCCGGGTATTCTGATAGTATGCCTTACGCACAGATTCTAAAACAAGCTACGGTCCAAGCGACGTGCTCCACTTTATGGATGACTATGCTGTGTTTTCCGAATATCAACAAGGCTTTGATGGAGAAGGGAAGATGCAAAGATGAGTATAGACGGCGAGGCGAGGACTGCAATGAATGAGACGTCTGGAAGAAACAAATTACGTACCACCATGGAGGCGAAGTCCGGAGGATGTATATTTGTCCGGCATTATCTCCGTTCGCAGACATCTGAATAGAAGCGGATACGTAGAGTCGTAGTGACTCCATAATCAACAAGAAGTTTAAGGCCAGCGATTTGAAAAGAAGCAACGAGGCCAAGGAACCGTTTAGTAGGGCTGGGATGCGGTCATGCTTAGCTCAGATGCAGGTACCTTAGGGCTGTTATCACGTATCGTCAGTATCTATAGCTTGACCGCTCTTCACGCGATATCCTAAGCCTTTGTAATCTATATTATAGTCATTGAGTCAAGCAGACGGCTGGGTTGGATGAATGTCATTGTTCAATTGAGCACATTAATCTTAGTCTGCGCTAAGCCTTTCGTTGCGAGCCCTAACCCTAGCGCGCTGCTTCTCCCTTAGAGCTTGCACGGGACTTAGAGGCCCCAAGAAGCCCCGATCTCAAACTTTTAGCGGCCACCTACAGGGGGCTCGGGCCCCAAAAGCCCTACTTGGGGAGTGATATCGGGCTTGGGGCCCACTATCATCGATGCCCGAGCGGCAGTTGTCTAAGCACCCGCCTAGGGGAGCTTCTACAGGGCTGAGATCTTGGCGCGCCAATATTCTTGACCAGAAGACTAGACTCTATACGTTAGGTTATAGAGCGGCGCTGATTGGGTGACAAAGATAAGGTTGTCTCTTACTTGCAGCGGATACAATGGAACTCCAAGTAGGGCTGGTGGCTTATCAAATCAGACCGCACGCCTCCGCAGCATGGCAACTCATGCCACACTTGCCGTTTCTATCAAAAGCTCGTATTGCAGCCACCTCGGTCATCCCGCCGATTGTATATAAATGTGCCCCACGCACGGCTTTTGATTGCGCACGGAGATCCTAACGCTGGATTTGGGTCAGCAGAGCCTCCTGCCGCTGAGCTTAATCGAGTGGTACTCAATCTTTTGCTTGCGCAGCTTTCCAGCGATTGTGCTTACATCGAAGTTCACCTTCAAGTCCTTTGGTGGACTCGGTTATCATTGAACGGCCGTAAGGAACACGGGCGGAGTGCTGGGTAATCATTGACGCTAGCCATGGCTATGGCACTCAGATCATGTGGCCAGCTTTCGGAATTTCAAGATTTTTCGATGGATGAGGCTGGTAGTGACTATAATTGGAAAGATCACAGCCATAGCCGAGCTTCTCAGGATTTCCTCCATCTTACTATGGTCCGGTTTGTGTTGTTCTCCGATCGAGACTGATTGCCTACTTTAAGAATAAGACAAGCGAGTTCTCTGCTCACGCACCAAAGATTATGTGACGACCAGCTTGAGGTTAAGYCAGACTCGGAAGCAGTATCGATAAGTACGTCGCTCTTTCGGCTGTTCCTAACCTAAGGTCATACTGGTATGCCAAATATCGCACTTCCGGAGTGCTCCCTGATCCCAGATATCTACCAAGCCAGGTGAGATGTCGCGGAGCCAGAGCCCGTTAGTGGATTCGGTGGCTTCCGCTTCCACTATCACAGCTTGGAGTGCTGTTGAAGCAATGGAGGTCTTCAGATATTAAGGAGGGAAAGCGTGGGCAGACATAATAGGTATAACTCAGTCCGAGCTAATCCTGCATGGTTCCAATCATAGCTTTGAAAACATATGACACAGTGAAGAAGTGGTAGAGTGTGGGACTCGACTTTCAGCCGTGCAAAGTGAGACGACAATTGGCTTTTCCAATCAAACCTCATGGTAGCAGGCCCAGGCATGGCGATCCATCATCTTTCTTCTTTGGATATGTTTGATTCATATTGCATGTCCTTTCTCTTTGGCCACAACGTTGCCCAATTCTTCATTTACCAGACCATTTGTACCTCAGGCTGCAGAAGCTAAAGAGCGGTCTCTGGTACAAACAGCGACGTTACCAACGCTCCGAGCCAAGGAATAGTACCCTACATGACCATCATTCAGTTAACGACTTCTGAGTTATAGGACGCTCTAATAAAGTTAGGCTAGATATACCTCTGAGAGCAAATGATGGAAACCTCAATCGTTTTCGATTCGGCGAAAGCCCCATCCTGAAATGGGTCTCTATTTGTGCGGTCTGCGGGAGGCATCATCGTGTCGCCAGCGCCAATGGGTCAGGTGTCATACCATGATAGCATATGTAACAATAGTCCCTGAGATGTTACGAACCGAACCCGCTGACGTCAAGCTCAAACTCCCACCTATGGTAAAATGATGTTGTCAACATGCCTTCCTTATGCTGACGTATTACACTTCAAGAAAGACGAATTCTCCACTCTCGTGTTTTTGGAATAGGGGCAGGACTAGTCAGTAGGCGTCGCCCACCACTAAAATCCTTCCTTTTCTACCCCCGCAAGCGCTACGTAACCGTCCTGTTCGCTGTGCTTTCTTTTTCTGCTTCTTCTTTCTCTTCGTCTTATGTTCTTGTTTGTAATTCGTTTGAATAGTGCTTATTGATTATGAGCAGCGATAAGTGGATTTATATGGCTCAGCTCGATGGTTTGTATTCCAGCTGTTATGGTCCATCTCTTACTAAGTATTCCTCATAGTAAATCAACGACTCGGGCATAGAGCCCGTGTGGTCTTTTTCCGCCTACAGCGGTTTTATAAGACATTCAACGTCGTTTCTGCCCTCGTAAGCGGCTTGTCCCTCGCTGTGCTTACCTTCGCCGAATTTCATCCTACAACTTCGGGACAGTCACAGGCGGCTGAGGGATTCTTGGTTAGCTCAGCCGTGACCAGTGTCATATCTATAATGCTTGCCACCATGCTGCTGTTTCGCTTTGAAGGTCATGACACAGCGACTCGGAAAGAACTTGCGTTAGTTTGGATTCCATTGGTCTTGCTTGACTGGGCTATTGTTGCTTTTGTTGTCGGCTTGCTCCTCTGGTATGGAGAGAAGAACGACATATGGAGAACAACCGTACTTGGCGTGCAAACGGGTGCACTTTTAGCATTTGTTTCTTGGGCTGCTGTTTGGATGTGGTCTACGATGAGCCGTACGGGGGGGCCTGGGTAGAATTGAGGGCGAGCCATCTGATGACGGGAAACGGGTTGCGAACATTTGATCCTATGAGACGTTTCGCCCCACGCTATGAGCACCTGACAAAAGCCACCACGAGATCAGATATCCAGGTCGATTCATCTATCCATCCACTGGGAAGCCTTGGCTACCCACAAAACTACGCGCTTCAAAGCATCCATGACTTGGATGACGTCGCGTTCAAAAATTTGGCCCGGGGAACCACTCGTCCAGGGCCCAATGATAACAAGTCTGCTGTCTATGCAGCTCTGGAGGGCGAACCGAAACAAGAGTGTGTACAGTTCTACTCAAATTGCATTTGAGGGGAGCTAGTTAGCATGCACTGTGAGCTAGAAGGGACTGCGCTAGATAGTTGGCAGTAAACACGTGTAATTCATCCCTATATTTGGACATCTTTTCTCCTTTAGTTTTGCATCCTCTGCCCGCTGCAGGACCCCCAAATATGTTTTACTGTTATAGTTCTCTGTTTCTCACCCTCGGCCAGCACCTGGCCGTATCTTTTCTGGATCTGCACAATGAGAATCGAAGGAACAAGAGACTTGTGGTACAGGATTGGGAGATGACCGGATTGACACGAGCCCTAGTTCACACGTTAAGGAATAGAATGCACAGTAAAAGTTTTGCTCTTCTTGCCTGGTCTTCTAATGACGATGAACTCTCCCAGATTGTCGATAATCAGCTGTAGCAGGGACGGCACAAATAATGATACTCTAATGACTATATTATAGATCATACAGAATGATAGGAAGGTACTCAGGCCTGCCTTTTCAACATTGAATGACCCTCGATCTTAAGGATGATGGATGGAAAGGGAGGGTTAATGCGACAAGCTAACCCTTTGAGTACTTCGGGTTTTCCGCGTTGCATTTGAATGTGAGCGAGATCTCCGACGAGAGAAGAGCAGACATTGTATATCTGGAGTAGAGCTTACCAGCTATCGAAACTTGTAGTACTCCTACTCTGTTACCATACCAAGGGTTTGCTTCATAGCAATTTCTTCAGATTAAAGATGCTGACATCTAGGCGCTATCAAAGGTAAATCGTATCTCGTAAAGAAAATCCTTATCAACATGTACCTCCAATTTCGAACTACTCTACCACTTTCTCAAAAACTATGTGGCACTCTCGCGCTTTTGGGAAGGCCAAGAAATAATCCGTCTGCGTCATAGTCTCCTTTGTAGTCTCCTTACCTAAGCGCAGATCCCACCCATTGACGAAAGCTGAAACGAAGAACTTCAGCTCCATTAGGGCCACATACTGGCCCAAGCAAGCGCGCGAACCTTTAGAGAAGATAATGAAGGAATCTTTCATTTCCTTAGTACCACCATTAGTCTCGATCCAACGTTCTGGAAGAAAGTCATTGGGAGATGGGTAGATCTCTGGATCCCGCTGAACTACTCGGCTTTGGATAGAAACCATGGTCTAGAGAAGTGAGCTGGACGATCAGTTGCGAGGAATTCTCATAGTACATACCCCAGCAGGCACTTTCACTCCACCAATACTCGCATCGTCAGTTCGAGCGACTCTTGGCAGGCCAATGGATTGAGCGGGATGCATCCTCATGGACTCCATGATAAAGCCATGGAGGACTGGCAGGGAAACAATTGATTTGTATTTCGGCACACCTTTGATGAAATCGATCTTGTTCTCTCGTAGCTCCTGTCTAATTCGAATCTGCCATTGAGGACGCCGGGCCAATTCCCAGAGTAGCCAGGTCGCCACCACGACCGTGGTGTCTGTAGCACCGACAAGAAGACTTCCGAGCTCGTCGGCTATCTCTGCGTCAGTCATTGGGGCATGGTCTTCTGTACCGATCATCTTGGTTAGGAGGTCAATTCGCCTGGAGCGTCGGCCATATTGCTTGATGTAATCATCAAATGCCTTCCGGCCGTACTGATAGCCACGCCGTTGGGCGCCAAGAAAGTGTTGTACTGACGTAAGTGGAAGCCACGACATGATAGCCAAGATCCAGGGTGCGAACCATCGCAAAGCTGTTATTGCAAAGAAATCGTCAAGATCTCCCAGAAAAGACGGCGGCTCGTAGTTTTCTAAAGCATCGAAGGATCGTCCTAGGAACAGACCGCCAGCCGTGTCTAACATGAGTCTTCGTAGCCAAAGCATTACCTCCACCGATTGCCCTTTGACCTGAGGAATCCATAACAAAGCCTTGCGTACTTGATCGGCAATGAGTGTTTCACATTCGTCAATGTTAGATTGAGCAAGAACGTGACGGACAAGATTCCGCCTCTCTCTATGCTGATCTAAATCTGTCATATCAAAGGAAGCCCGCGTGCCGGAAGCGAAACCATCATAACGCCGTGATTTTGGAAATTTGCTTCCTCGGAGGTAAAGCTCTTTGATACAAGAGTGATCTGCAAAGGAAAGCTCATCGGGGGCAATTCTGATGACAGGTCCATACTTCTTGTGTGCTTCCGCAACTACCAGGCTGCGGTTGCCTGCGAGTTCATTAAATGTGAGCCATTTAGACGTAAACTTGGCAAGTGGAGGACCAGGAATTTCTCTAAGTGGTGACAGGAAGGCATTGTAGACTATCTGTGTTTACTCAGCGGTGAATTGGTCTTAGAATTTGGGTTGAGATGGTAAAATTGATGTCAAAGCATTACCTTCCAGGTTACGGCCATAAAGCCGAGGCTTAGAAGGCCCAACACCAGTACACTAACAGGCCGATTAGCTATGAGCCAGCCTGTGGTGGGGAGTACCCCAATACTCGGCTCAAACACTTTCTGGCCATCCAAAATCCTGCATACGTTGTCCGGGGTTTTGAAATAAGCTGTTGTCAGATCCGGGGTTGGCATTGAAATGATGCTTTGGTTGATGGACTGGATGCTTCCGAGCCAGCCAGCCTCAGAAACCATGTTGAAGGTGGCTTTCGTTATTCCAGACTTGAGATAGTCACTGCGAGGAAGCAGATATCCCTCCCTGTGAACAAGTTGCCTTGGTAGCCTGAGATGATGCTACCCTTGATCAAGTAGGTTCTAGAAGAGACAAATTGGCGCAAAGCAGGAAGTCAGGCTGCTATTTCTCGACGTGGTGGATCATTTGCCCGGTTATGTGCGACGTGACACCAGAAACTGTAACGTCGACTCTTTTAGCAGAAGGTCCCAAACATTCTATTGTCCAAAGGATCGAAGGAAAAATGACAAATTGGCCTCTAGGGAGGAATCCTACTTTCAAGCTCACTACCCCCACATGGCGTCTGGCCATTTGCGCGTTGTCGCTACGAGCTCTCTTAGATAGTGACTATCAAGAACGGAAGAATGGTTCCCCAACACGAATGCAGTAGTCTGCAGTAGTCCTACGACCGAACCGGCAACCCACGCAATCCTAAAAAGCCGGGTCTCAGGCAGGCCAATGGTACCACTCGCGAACATTTGCGGCTCCTTGGCTTGCGGCTTGAGATGCTCGGAAAAGCAAGGAATAGAATCCTGGAACGAACTTACTCCCTTTCCCGGGATATTGCGTTAGATGTTTTGCGCCTATCATAGCCCCGCTTTTGCCAACGCATCGTAACTACTGCTCATGAGCGCATAGCTATCACTGGTTGGACAAGCATTTACGTAGCCGATAACAATAAATGATACAAGTATACAAGCACGTCGCACGTAGAGCCGCACTATCAGAGGTGGAGGCGACACACGGGCCACATTGCTGGATTGGCTGGCGCAATGCCCTTGGCTTGGCTTCCGGGTATCACTCCCAGGTCGCTTGTAGGGCCTGGGCCCCGTCCTGGACCAAACAGGGTACGAGGAGGACCCAAGAGCGACCCTCGGAGCCAGCCTTAGAATTGTCTGTAGTGTTGCGTAGTGGGGGCATGCTAACGGGCTGGGTTGCGGGAATCCTCCCTTCCTTCCATGACTGTCCAGGGTACTAGCCGGTAACGGGTACTCCCAAGCTTGGCGCCAAGTATTGCTTGGTCCACTGGCGGGAATAACACTATCATACGCCAAGCCCCTGATATATCGACCTAGTCTCTGATTCTGCTATCCACGCGTACGTTTTGCATTGCCGGGGACGTGGTCTTTAATACAACATCTTGTACCGATTTCATGTATTCTGTACTCTTTGCTCTTTGGCCGGATGTTGTACCGAGCCTATTAAAGATGCTCATTGTAGAACATACTTGGATCCTGGATAATTATAAGTATCATGGCGCGATATATATATCAAGGAAAGGCTGTCAAGGCAGCAGCATATTGGAACTGCACTGCAACTTCCGACATTGTGGAGAGATACATTACCCATAGGCACAGAAACGGTCCTCATTGATAAATCCTCTCATCGTTGGTCGTGGATTCGAGAACTATCGATAGTATTCATCCTACTTCACGAGGTATTCCTGTGATCTAGTGGTTTGGCGTTGCCTACCATTCTCGTCCCAGAATCGTTGGACAGTCTGCATTGCATCTGACCACTACAGTAATTTTAGATGAGGATCAGTGACCACGATTACCTCGGGATTCGTGATGCTGAGCATAGCCTTGGAACAGCTATGTGGCCCTCCGAGTTGGACATATTCTTGTTGAACAGGTATTGCTTCGTTTTGACGACGTCCTCGCTTCTCTCTATATCTGCATGACTGGCGTCCATTAATGTCTTGTTCCTAGATCATGGGGCATAGTCTTGGATATCTGTTCTATGAACGCCACGAGTACTGACTTCTTCGACTCGAGAGGCGATTGGAAAGGTCGATAAAACGAAAAAGTCGGACTGAGTGTGTTCTTGAATCATTGAAGAAGCAGGTTGCGCTGGTAAGGCATCAAGCTAGCCTTTGACACTGCCCTCATCAATACTTGACCACGTTGTTTGAACACTGGCAAATGTAGGAGGGGCCAAAGATTTCCTGCATAGTGTAAGGCCCCCATCTCGGCTTGGCGCTAATCCTGGCCGCAGTGGAGAGGCTGTGCCACTGCCCCCGTACAACCCTTGAAGCGGCCTGCCGTCAGCAGAAGAAGACCCTCGAACGTGGGCTTAGACACCCAAATCAATACAATTCATGAGCGGCTCATTGCTGAGGATATCTCTAGTTGACCGACAGAGAGGCTTCGACTCTAACCTTGCTTAGCCCTACCTGCGGCTCTTTACGACCCCTAGACCCCTGCTCGGCCGAGATTTCGCCTAGCCATCGGACTGCGTTCATTCTCGACTCTATCCATCGTTTCTAATATTTCATACCAATCCGGTAATAGACGGTCTAGGCGCTTTGTTAAAGCTATATTCCTATATCAATGTGTGAGTTCTCCCCGTCCAGGCTGAAACTCATAATACCCTCCCCGAACCCTCGACCTTCAACGCTTTCGCCTTCACGGACAGTCGTTCTACCACATAGCTAAGACCCGATGGGTAACCAATAGTGCGCGCATCCTCGAGAAGGCGTATTGAATTAGCCCACGCAGAGAAAATGGGTGGGCAGGGTTCGAATCACCTAGTAGCCATGCCTGCTGACAGCTCACTTCCCAATGTCTCTCTTCTTCGCAATTGGCATGTCTTCAAGCAGATTCTTAGGGAAAACTTAGTTTATCGACTCCTGATTTTTCTACCAGTCGGCGTTGCCGCTGGGTTACTAGACTGGCATCCTACTGCCGTGTTCATTCTCAATCTATTTGCTATTGTACCGCTCTCGGTGCTCCTGAGCGCTATTACAGAGCACTTATCTGGCAATTTCAGTTTGAGTGTTGGAGCGTTACTCAATGCTACATTTGGAAATGCTTTAGAATTGATCGTCAGTCTGCCCGCGGTCCTACGCTTTCTTCATGAGTTGCTAACGTAATTTTCTCCGATGTAGATTAGCACAGTCGCTTTGACTAGAGGTGAAATTCGCATCGTGCAGGCTAATATGCTGGGCGCCATCCTTTCGAACCTTCTCGCGGTAAGCGTATTTATGCTTTTGACAACTACGAACTCATCTCTTGTCAGGGTCTTGGTACTTGTTTTGTAGTCGGTGGATTTCGTCAAGACTGTCAATTTAATGCCACCGCTGCTCAGACCATGGGGTCCTTGATGGTGGTCGCGTCAATGTCTCTGGTCATTCCAGCGGCATTAAATATGGCATTCGATCATACAACCATGACGCGTTCACCGAACGACATCCTGGTTCTCTCTCGTGGAACGTCGATTGTTCTACTGACTCTCTACGTCACATATCTCTATTTTCAATTCAACACCCACGCCAATCTATTTGAACAGACCAAGGATGATATCGACCCAGGGTGCGCCAACGCACCCGCAAGGGGGAAGGAAGAAAATCTATCTCCTCAAGCGGCAATTATTTCCCTCTTTGCGACAACTATCACTATTGCCATTTGTGCTGAATACCTTGTTGGCACCATTGATGGTCTGGTCCATGCTTTGGGTATCAACAAGATTTTCGTCGGGTTGATCATTTTACCGATCGTAGGCAATGCTCCAGAGCAAGTCACCGCCGTGGCCGCTGCAGCCAAGAACAAGGTGGACCTTGCTCTTGGTGTAGCTCTGGGTAGCAGCCTACAGATAGCTCTCTTTGTAACGCCGGCGCTGGTTGTGGTAGGTTGGATCGTTAACCAGCCCATGAGCTTATGCTTCGAGCCTTTCGACGCGGTTGTTTTCTTTCTATCTGTACTCGTTGTAAACAGTCTAGTGGCGGATGGCGAGTCGAATTACCTTGAAGGTGCTATGTTGGTTGGGACGTACGTGACCCACAGTTGCTCTTGTGAATATGCCCAACACTGACTAGAACGATCACAGATACGCCATCATCGCGATAGCCTTCTATGTCTATCCAGAAACCCACAGCATTATCTGACTTTTCAGCCCACCTGACTGTCGGGCACCTCCAAATGGCACCCGAATAGAACTCTAACTGCAGACAGCATGGGTTCTGGTTCTTGTTGTGTCAAACATATAAAAGCTTTCTATACTATCGTAATGAATCTAATGACTACATGGGCAAAAAATTTGGCTTTTTCCAGRATAGCATGACAATTACATCGCAGCAGTCCTTGATAAAGTCTAATACTGCTTATTTGTTACATAATTAGGTGGTGTAGATACTTACGAAATTATACAATGACTTATAACCTCACAATAGGATGTAAAGACTTCAGAAGGGAGAGCTGGATCATGATCATTATATCCAAGTGCGATTGGAACCAAGTGTCTTACCGAGCGCGGAAGATTGCAGCCGAAATTGGGAGGGGGGAGCCCCGCGGTGGGGTTCTAGGGCATGCTCTAATTGGCCGCTCCGGGCACCCTCTAGGCCTCCAGTCGTTCCTCATCCCTTCCAACCCCGAATTTTCTTGTGCAAGGCTTCAAACAGCCAGTCAATTGGACAGGATCATTCTTGACAATCACTACCTCTTGCGGAAGATCCTAGTTGAGCCGCTAAGAAGAGGCAGCCCAAAACCCTCAGCGATTTTGCCATCTACTATTAGAGTGAACAACACTGATTCGGTCTTCCGTATCAGACTTGAGAAAAACTCAACAGGCTAGTATTTGCTTGATACTGACTCTTATATCGCTATATGCTGAAGCCGCACAACTTCTGAAACCCTCTGAAGCACCATTGATGATAGAAGTCCTTTGACGGCTTATCACCAACGGGGCCTGGAAGGTGTCACCCATTTGCTGTACCCCTGGAACTAAAGGGACCTTGAAGGACCTCCTAAGGGCCTCTAAATCTGGTCACCCGGGCGACGAGAACGGTCCCCGGAGCGTCCCCACTTTAGGGTGTCTTCGAGGCCCACTTCGCCTGCTTTAGGCCTCGCCCTACAGGGCTGTATGACCAGGAGTTTTGTAAGGTAAGGGGGTGGACCCGTCTATCGTCAATAACAGCCATTGCATATCGGACAATCAATACCTAGCGATTTCAAGCTAAGGTAAGAAACAACTCAAGTCTTCATCTAAATATCTAACCTGTGAACATCATATTTTGCAATGGAAATCGATATATCACTATCCCAGGTAGCGCCATACGTGGCAGGCTGTCTGACAATCTTGCTTTTATCGACCATGATCAAATGGATTTCGAGGGTGATACTAGGCGATGAGCCTATGAGAAAGAAGACACCTTGGCTTCACCATTCCATACTGAACATCGATGTCCCACCACAGACTATGTGGATGAATATGGGCTACTGGGAGGTGAGTTAAAATTGACGGCTGGGGACGCAGCTCCAGTGGTCTTACTAATGCTAGCCCCGTAGGGAAAGAGTGATTTTGCTAAAGCGTGCAGTAGAATTCTAAAGGAGGTTATGACGACTGCTGATCTGATCGACGAGGATGGCGACCGGATTGGTAGATGGCCAATAAAGCTTGTCGACCTTGGCTTTGGTTGTGGAGACCAAACAATCGAGATCATACGAGATTATCCCACTTTACTTTCCTCATATATTGGCCTTACCATAGATTCTACACAACATAAATTCGCCTATCGACGCCTATCATCTCTTCGCCTCCTCAAAGACCCTTTATCGACTACTGATACGTCGTTCAATAATCCGAATCAAGAAGAACAAGCCGAGCTCGTTGAATTTCCTAACAACTCAATCTACCTCTTGATCCAGAAGATGCAAGTCAGCGCCAAAGAGCGTATTGGCAAAGGGAAACATGTCAAGATTTTCTGCGCAGATGCTGCTCAGCCGGCGAAATGGACCGACGAAATAAACGAGGCCATCAAGCCCAACGTAGCCAAGCAACTGCGTGATACTTCTCAAAAGTCATCTCTCTCAAATTCACGCAAGCAAGAGACCTGGATCCTCAGCCTCGACGCTCTATACTACTTCTCGCCCTCTCGCGAACCCATCTTCAACCATGCCTATCAAAAGCTGCAAGCCTCAATYGCGGCTTTTGACCTCATCCTCGGCGAAGGAACAACAGTACTAGAGCGAACTTGCATGCGTATCATTGCASTATTTATGGGCTGCCCCATGGGTAATTTTATGACGGCTACTGAGTATAGGAAACAGCTTCTTAAGGCGGGTTATGAGGAAGACAAGGTTGAGATTAGTGATATCTCAGAATATGTGTTTAAGGGACTCGCTGACTACCTGAAGAAGAGAGATGAAGAGCTTGAGCTGTATTTGGGGAGGGGACTTGGGAACTATAAGATGTTCGGTTGGGTTTTGAGGTGGTGGGCGAGAAGTGGGATCGTGAGGGGATGCATTGTTGTGGCTAAGATCTGACGACCTCTATGCTTCAAACTTGGCTAAGCCTTGCAAAGTCCTGTTATCTTTCTTCGGACAGTCTACTTTGCTCACGTCTTGAGACAGGCTGGCTTCCCAATTCACCTCAAGAGCATTTTCCACCATTCGGTCCTTTAGCCAGGAAATCTGATTTTGGGAGCAACCCGGCACATGAATCAGTGCTGCTATCTTTGACTCAATTTGCTCGCCTCACCAAGTAACAACGACGGATCTAGCCCGAGAGTGGTAGTTCTAAAATCGTTTCTGAAGCGCCATGGCCATGGAWTGAGAACATAAACAGACCTTCCGGAAATGACCATCCTCAGCCTTTGCACCAACTCCCTTACGGCGTTTACAGTAAATAAGTCGACTACTCTCTTCGAACCAATTCCTCCTACTGCGGAGACGGTACTCATGGCCCTTCGCACCGGACTCCATTCCATCCAGTCTCGAAATGACATTGAGAGACATTCCCTGAACGTATCGCCTTGTTGGTCAAGCACAGTGAGAACGCAAGTGAATCAAGCTCTTGAAGGAGCTGAATAGATTCCCAGCCGCAAAAGTAATCCCTACAGCAAACAAAAGCAAATGCTCGACTAACAACGGTAGGGCTACTCCGAGACTTCAATGCCATATCTGAGTGCGGTCACCCCACCCAACGTGACAATCAGCGGCCCATTCATATGACTTGCCACATTATTTCAGACGGCTATCTTTTTCTATCTGAAGTTAGTCAGCCTTCCTATTCATTCTCCTTGCCACATAGCCCACATTTACGGGCCGTCTGATCTTGACGCCATTTCGAAGATTTTTCGTATACACATACATTGAGTTCATACTTATCGAGGATGCCGTTGGATTTCTGTTCAAAGAATAGGGACATTGCTTTGTCAGGATAGATGGTATCTCGCATCGCAAGGTTCGTTCTATCATCAATAGCCCGAAGTCCTCACTATCTTCACGGCCCAAAGCCCGTCTCGTAGGCGTAGCGAACAGCCACTCAATAAGAAAAGTATGGGTAACGCAAAAAACGCAACCCACAGGCAAAGCTTCAGAAGCCGGTTATTTTCAGAGGTAGTAAGCGGAAGTCTACAACCTAGATGGACGACTTAGGTAGATGAGGATCAGCCATTGAGGGAATATGGTTAAGATGGTTTTTGGAGAAAGGTAAGCTCAAAAGCAGGTAATAGGTAGGTGAGCGAGGTGATAGATTTACATTAACAAATCTAGATACCGCCACCATCCACTGTCCCATCCTAAACCAAAACAAAGAAAGCATAATCAAAATCCACTCGCTCTCTTCGGAGACTAACGAGCTCGTACTATACTATCAAATCACTCAACCATCATCCGGTCTATGAGTCCGTCCACTTGCTATCTCAAGACCATCATCGGTCTGAAACCACCTGGTATAACGTGCTTACAGCACAAGTCCCGCAAGCGCAGCGCTCAAACCGCCCAGGATACCATCAAGCAATTCCTCCACAACAGYCAAAAGATCATTAACAACAGGGATCAGGGACGCAATCAAAGCGCTGAGCGAGGCGACGAGCGGGCCGAGGAAGGATAGTGTTGCAGCTATTTACGTGTGTTAGCGATGAACATACAAGTGAGTGAGATAAGGAATAGAAATGGAAATGGCCAACATACTCAACCCCAACGTGGCAATAATCTCATTCAACGCCCCCCCAATCTCCTCAATAATCAACGCCAACTCAGCAGGCAACCCCGTTAGCGCATCCTGGCGTGCTTCGATCGCGACAACGTCGCGCTTCTTGGCAGCGCCCATGGCTTTGATATCGTTGGTTGCATCGACAACTTGGGAGTTGATGGACGCGATGGAGGATTTGAAAGTCGTGCCGGCGGCGGCTTTGTCGGCTTCGGAGGAAGAGGGGGTGAGGGAGGCGGCGGTGGAGTCTGTGGGTGGTGGTTAGTTATGTAGGGAGAGGTGAAGGGGAGGAAGGTAGGGGGGAGGGGCCCGTACTGATCTTCCCCGTGTAGGGGGTAATGCTTGTGAAGAGGGTTTGGAGACGGGCGAGAGCGGCGGGGGCGTCGGCGGGGGTTGCGCGGCTGACGAGGGCGTTCTCGGATGTTGGGGCTGCAAGGGAGAAGGGGGAGAAGGAGGCAGCGAGGGCCAGGTAGGGGACGATGAACTTCATATTGAAGAGTTTGGGCTTTGGTGGATAGGATTGGGGTTGAGAGTGTTTGGATTGATTATTGAAGACTTCAAAGAGGATCGTGGTTGATGAATTGGAATGTCACCGTGGACCTCGAGAGGTATTATATAGACATTTCCCCCTGAGACCTGAGGGCAGACCTCGTCATCCTCCGAACATTTCTCATGAAGACGATCATCTTGCATGAACGATGATGTGATCGTGCCTGAACCTTGCGGAACTTTCGCATCCTCGAATCAGAAAGACCATGTCCGTTGATGATAAAGCCTGATCGTCATAGTATTTCAAGGAAAATTAAACAACCTCAGCTGGAGCCGCCATGCAAGACCAGGGATAGGGTTCAGACGATGAGTGGATGCTTGCAAGACACAAGGATGAGATGACTTTAGCCTGTTGATCCGACYATGTCGCGGATAATATTTCAACGTCTGATATACTATTTTGAAACTGAGAAGGGGCTTCTGGCATCATGCTATGACAGGGTGGCTTGATATTCAAAGGAAGTTTGGGAGGCTGCCTCGTTCGTAGATCCTTGCATAGTGTCAATTGATTCAGCGCTTCATGCTTGACATGGGTGCGTTTGCCAATGGATAGATCATGCTGTAAACCCATACTAGGAGTAGTGTCTTGTGTCGTCCTTCAAGTCGTACCTGCCCAGCGGGAGGGGCTTGCTGCCGAGCCCACAGCCGGTTGCCCTTAAGGCAGGGCTCCGTGCGGGCAGTTGTACTTTGTAGAAGTACGTACAGCTAGTGTAGTAGTACCAGAGCAGTAGACCATACAAGCAAGGTACTTTCCACGGGCACCAGTGATAGCAGCCTTCTCCCGGTCAGTGGGGTGCGCCACGCCCCGGGATTGGCTTGTTTCGGAACTAGGAACTTTACCCTGATGGGACCTATTAGTTGTTTGCGCTAAGAATGTGATTCGTTCTCATGCAAGTGAGGGTTTTTAAGCATGAGAGATTTGCAAGCAATTGGACGCTGGTCTTTATTGTAGAAAGGCACTTTGCGCCTGATGGCCGGAGAATCGGTCGTGTTGCTCCAGATACTCGAGATCGCGTCTACGCGAACGATAAGACACACAGCGGCTTACAGAGATATGCGAAAGTGTAGCAGAGCAGCTGGCAGCGTGTTGATCCTGCTGTCCGAGCTGAAAAGCAGAGTATATTCAATGTAACGAGAAGAAAAACCAAGTGATGCTAAGATCTGCAAAAGGACTAAGGAAAAGGGGGTAATTGGAACCTGAGTCGCAGATTAAATTACTAAATACCTACAGGGAAGAGGAGAAAGAAATCTCCAATTTCTCCGAATACTTGCAAGGTCCCTTCCAATACCTACAGGGAAGAGGAGAAAGAAATCTCCAATTTCTCCGAATACTTGGAAGGGACCTTGCATGGAGTGAAAGAGGTGCATGGATAGATGGATATATGTTCGTTGCGGTGAGCAATCAGAATGGAAAGATCAACATATGTGGTGGCTGAGAGAGGATGCTAGAGCTACGAAAGTATGGCGGTGCGGAATTCCGTGCCGAGCCAAGCTGGGTAGGGCCGCGCCCTACCCAGCTGCCAAGAAACGATGACGCAGATCGCAAACGGCTATCCAAGTCTCTGCCTGTTGCCGTTGAAGGATCAACATGCGATCATCGATGAGGCTGCTACACCGTCGCATACTAAAAATCATGCTTGAACCCTACACTGGATATAATTAGATCTCAAATACGAGACACTGATGATCGCAATGGACTTCCTTGCGGAGTAAGGTAGCGCTGTAGGTCGACTCTCTACCTCTCATTCTCAACAGGACTCGTCAAGGTTGAAGGGTCACTACTATTCCACACATTGGTCTTCTGCGCATGGGGAAGACGCCTCGATGGGAGACGCGCAAGACGCCCTACTGCCCATCAATCTCTGTTCCAGTGACATCGAGCAGTCCAAGCTTCTCGTTAGCATTATTAGTCAAGATAGAACTTGCTACCATCAATAGAGATCAACTGCAAACCCATGCAGAACAAGTCTGACATATGTTTCATTAACCGTCGCAGGTCACGGCGACAGGACATGACCAGCAAGCTCTTATCGCCTATTCTCTCTATGCTCCGCTAAGTTAATACACCTGTCTAGTGAACCATTATGAGGCCTGCGGCATCTTGCCCCGTTTTCTCACAACTCATCGCATTCATCTTGCTCATCGTCCTCATTTGTAATAACCTGCCCTGAGCCCAGGACTGCTGCAGCTGTAATATTCGACCAGAGAGGGAATGTAATTGACGTGGTTGCTGGAGGACCACCTTGCCCTACTTCTTGTCCACCTAATACCAATGTAGCTACACCACTCGGTGTAACCGACGGGGGAGGGATAGCGCCATTCGCCAGGGTTGGTGATGCTGACAGAGGTATTGYCGAAGCMAGACCACTCGGKGTAACCGAYGGKGGAGGGATRGCACCATTCGCCAGGGTTGGTGATGCTGACAGAGGTATCTCCGAAGCCAGACCACTCGGGGTAACCGATGGGGGAGGGATGGCACCATTCGCCAGGGTTGGTGAAGCTGACAGCGGTATTGATGAAGCAAGAGCACCTTCAGACCCAGGCGAGCTGTCGCCCTCGAGCGAATCAGGTTGGCCCCAGCCTTTGCCTCCAGCAATCGGACTCCATGCGGGAGTTGGGTCTCCAGGAGCCCAATCTGTGATGGGTGGCGAGGTCGTATTGTCCCTTTGGGGGTTGTAAGCGCCGTTAGGATAGGTTGGCCAGCCGTTGGCTGCATAGGCAACTTGGTTGTTTTGAGTTTGTTGCGTCTGGCTACTTTGCGCCCAAGCGAGATTGTTTGGCAAAGGAGGGTCTGTAAACCAGTTGTTGCCTTGGTAGGCTGGTTGGGCGAGACCCTGTCGATAACAGTGGTCAGAGTCGAATGTACTGTAGTAGAAAGATGGGGCTTGCTTACGTCGTCCCAACACTTCATGAAGAACCACCAGATCTGTTCGGGGTAGGAGTCCCCCGTGGGTGGTTGAGGAAGTCCTTCCATGGCTCCCGCTTTTCCGCGATCGATTTTTATGTCGGCGGGGGTTGCGCAGCTAGTGGGGTCATTGGTATTGGTACTACATATGTCGGTGACCTGTATCTCCACAAACTTTGTCAGGATCGAGGACTTCAGGCAGGGTCAGGGCATCTTTGACCTTTAGCATCATGTCTGAGGAGCCATCCTCCTTCCAGAAGGAGATACAGACATCCTGCATGCAGTAGCCTGGGGTTCGCGGATCGTTTAGCAAGTCAACGAGCGTAATAGAATRTCCTTAAATGACTTACGGCTGAGGTCTGCATATTTGAGAAAGTACGGATGAATGGCAACCTTGGATCCACTATAGGCATTATCGGGTATACCACAAGCACTTTGATTGGCTGAGTCGATCCCATTCTGAGTTGGTGTGGCTGGTGTATTGATCCACTGGTCTGTATCTCCGGTTGGGGTATTGAGCTCTCCAGATGGAAAAAACATCATGTTGCCATGATACAGACGCCCAAAAGGCAGATCCACGGACCGAGCGCCGTAGACTGCTGGCGGAGTATCTGAGACCTGAGGCGGTTCTGAGCTGAGTTGAGGAGCTCCGTTGTTGAAAGTATTATCGGCTTTTGCTGTGGTCGGGATTTGCTGCATGCCTGGATCTTGTCGGCGGATGACGGAGCTGTGGCCGACTGAGGCCGCCGAGAGAATAGACACCAGAACAGAAAACATGTTGGCGAGAACAAAGACTAAGGTGAACGATAAAAGCTACACCAACGGTCGACGTTGGTAAACGAATGTTGTGGACGAGTAACGACTGACTGACAATGAGAAAGGAATGTAAGAAGTCCAAAAACTTCGATAAAAGATTGTGATCGAAACAAGGAGTGTGAGGGAAGTACGGGAGCGGCATGAGATTCCATGCTGATAGTTTGAATATAACCCACACACCAGCTCATTTCGCGTTTGAGGCAGGGTTAGTACTGTGTATGGGATAATAAATTGAAAGCATACACGTAAGCCTCGAAAGCACCAATGATTGCCGCCAGAAGAAGCCTCTCTCCTACAAAAGAAAGCGGACTGGAAGTAAAGCTCTGGGACAAGTAGATATCAGGAGTTCATCCCACATGATGCAAGTGGGGCCGGATGTTTGAGGTTGAGCGGGCGGGTAAAAGTGGTTGAGCCGCTCCATTGAACAAGCATAAATCGCATAGAAGCAACAGCCAAGATATCAACAGCATCCGACCCAGATGCTCCAAGCAGGTGAAGATTAGAGAAGGATCAGAGAATGGTGAATAGTTTCTGAGGTGGAGCAGCAGGACATGTCGGATGGATTGGTTAATTGTTCTTGGCGTTATGCGGCTACACTAACTACAAGAGGACTAATCCTAGTCATCCCCATCGCTGTGTTGCATCCCACTTATGAAAGGGACATAAGATGGTAGGGTTTTCCATGCTTCCCACCATACATTTCATCGCTGGTTATCTACCACCGATGGGTCTACCATCCATGGATGGGATTTTCCATCTGTGGACGGCGACCCCATATTGAAGGTCGTGTGTAACAGCTATCGCACGCCGGACGAACATCGAGTGAGAGCAAGGGGCAGACTTTTGTCGGCTTCAGGTGCCAAGCCCCCAGATTTTGCTTCTCTTGGAAGAAAGGTACACAGATCCTAGTAAGAATATCAATAGCTCACGCTAGGCTTCGGAAGAGGGAATTGTAGTGTTTGATGCTCAGCAGTGACTCCTGTAACGGGGGAGCTGTGATTTGGTGAGGGCGAAAAAGAAGCAATGGCATTGAGCRGCATTCTAAAGGCCTGCGAGGTCCATGGAGGATTGATCAAGATCAAGATCAGAAAATGGGGGAGCATCAGTGAGTGAAGCACAGAGCGGTGAGCACCCCCTCATGCTCACAGTAGTTGTGGCTGTAGTCGTTTGCAGTAGTTGTGGGGCTAAATGGAGGGTCTGCAGTTCTGTTCATGCAAGTCCGACATTCAGACATTCAGTCTAGAACTTCCTGCCATCTAACCACCAACGACCCATAACATGGTAGAACGAAGAGTAGAATGACCACCTAGATGGTATCCCCAGCATTGATCCTACGATCAACTTCGTTGGGCTGCAAGAGTCCGTGGGACATGCTTCCAGTTTGCGTCAGTGTACTTGCATCTGGTGTAGAAGTAGGTGTAACGGGTGTCAAACTATGTCCACGGCCGTCCGTACATTAGCCGTATCGCAGGGAGAGGACTACACCGTATTGGAAGGCGCTGATAAGAAAGTGAAGAAAAGTGAAGAAAAGTGCATGCAGACGGCCAATTAAGGTGGAGCGGTTGGGCAAATGCAGGTCTTCTATACTCTTCAGAGTATGGCGTATGTGGGGCCGTTGAGAAGGGTTCTTGCAAGATGGGATTTTGTCGGATTACACTCCGACATTGCATCAGCTTTTGCCTTCCACGCCCCTTCTCCCATCCCAATCTCAACCCGGTGCATTCCGTATACCACAGTTGCAGGAGAGCCCTCCGACCCTTATCAATCCCTCACATCGCCTGCTCGTACATATAAACACCTCACACCTTCTGTGTCGCAGCAATAACGGCTCAGACTGGGCCTTCAGCACAACTGTACAGCTTCGTCTCGTGTAGAGAGCAAAAGATAAAGAAGCACGGTTGTGTACAGTGAGACACATACATCTTCTGGGGGATATGCTATTAACTCATACCACAAGAAACAACCCCAACTCAGATGCCTTCCCCACCATCCAACTCCTCATACTTGGTATGCTCCTCATCTTCTTACCCAACAACAGTCGTGCGGACTCGCCACTAACAAAGCTTTCCTTCCAGCAATATGTCGAGTCTCCGAGCCAATTGCTTTGGCTTCCTGCTTCCCCTACGCCTGGCTGATGGTCGGCGACTTCAACGTTGGCCATAGATCTAGCGCATCCTTCTGGGCCGGTATATTCATCTCCTCCTTCGCCCTCGCCGAGAGTTTGACAGGCCTGGCATGGGGTGGCGTATCGGACAAGATTGGGCGGAAGCCGGTCCTCTTGATAGGATGTGCGGGCACCATGATATCGTTGCTCGTCGTTGGCTTCTCAACCAACTTCTGGATGGCCTTGGCCGGTAGAGTCATGGGTGGACTTCTCAGTGAGTGTACTCGATCCTCACACAGCATGGGCTGCGAGGCTGACCCACTTGCAGATGGAAACATTGGAGTCATTCAGACCATGGTGGGTGAACTAGTCAAGAAGCCTGAGCACGAGCGTGAGCTATATCTACAGGGCCATGATGCTATAGCAGTACCATGCTAACGCTCTACAGCAAAGGCATACGCCGTGATGCCATTCGTCTGGTCCATTGGTACCATCATCGGCCCAGCAATTGGTGGCACCTTTGCTCGGCCGGCAGAGTCCATGCCCTCCGCCTTCTCTCCCACTGGCTTGTTCGCTCAATTTCCATACCTCCTCCCCAACCTCATCTGCGCTATTCTCCTCTTAATCAGCATCCTCTTCGGCTACTTCTTCTTAGTTGAAACCCACCCTGATATGCAGCCCTGGAGTACACAGAAAGAGTTAGACAACACCACCGCCGAAACGCCCCTCATGGCCACCGCCGGAGCGACAGCAAACTCAGGCGTCGACCTCCGCGCTGACACCTATGGCACCTTCAACACTGTCAACATTAATGAGGATAAAGAATGGGACCTCAACGCCGATGGCACTTCTCGCCCGCCCTCCATCCACTCCAGCGACCCCACCGAACCCAAAGTCTTCACTCGCAAAGTCGTCATGATTGTAGTTGCCCTTGGCTTCTACACCTACCACAGCATGACCTACGACCACCTACTGCCCATCTTCCTCCAAGACGAAGCTCCGCCCTCCTCACACCGCCCACATTCCCCCTTCGACATCCCCGGCGGTCTTGGCCTCTCCATCCAAACAGTCGGCCTTATCATGTCTGTTAACGGCCTCATTGCCCTCTTCATCCAAGCTATAATCTTCCCCCTCTTCGCCTCCTGGCTGGGCATTTTCCCCACCTTCGTCACCGTCACCATCATCGCCCCCGTCGCCTATTTCATCGTGCCCTACCTCGCCTTCCTGCCCCCGGGCGCCCTCTACCCCGGTCTCTGGATCTGTCTCACAATCCGAAACTTCACCTCCATCCTCGCCTATCCCGTCCTCCTCATCATGCTCAAGGAAGCCGCATCCTCGCGCTCCGTATTAGGGAAAGTAAACGGCCTTGCCGCTTCCGCAGGCGCTGCAAGTCGCACCATCTCCCCCCCAATAGCGGGATACCTCTACGAAATAGGCACGCACATTGGCTTCACGGGATTAGCCTGGTGGGGCAGCGGCGTGGTCGCCATTTTCGGTGCGCTTCAAATCTTCTCCATTGCACGGACGAAGAACAAGACCGCTACTATCAGACCTATGGCTTCTTTCATGCAGAACGCAATGCCTGAAGAGCGGAATGAGGATATCGTTCATATCACCGTCACGGACCAGGACGTGTAGTAGGGAGAGGTGCTCACGAGGATTTATCGTGCTTATGACCTTTTTTCTATCCTTCTTTCTTATTACTTCAGCCTCATCCATCAAATTTTACTGCGTGCTTCAATTACGATTTTGATGAGCCAGGGGATGAATGATAACGGCGTTTTCACGACCACATTCATGGCATAGGCGCTTGGGTGGCTTTTTGCATTTAGATTGGCGTTTGCTTTGAGCTGGGACAGGGGTATACGCACAGAAGATTACATACATACATTGCTAGCAAGGAAGGAAGGGAAGGAAAGGAAAGAAAAGAGAGGAGGGGGCTGGCTCTTGCTACGATGAGAAAATATATCAATGTAGATGGTTTCCTAATCATCGATCTGTTTCTCTTATGCATGAGCATTYATCAATGAATCTGAGTCTTGCTCAGGTAGGATATATCTACGTATATAGAGATAAATTTTTTCTTATTCTTTTCCATCCTCTCCGCCTTCACAGGAAGTGAGCTTACGTAAAAGTATACAACTCTTCCCTACCAATCACTCAAAACTATACAGAGAGTGAGCTACAGAGCTCTCTACCAATCCACCACTCACCAAAACGCCCTGAATCGACAAATTCGCCATCCATAACAAATACTCCAAGTTTTCCCGAATCTCATACACTCCTTTCCCTCCCGCTTCCCATCCATCCCAGCTTACTCCCCACCCAACCCCCCTCCCCTCCCCCTCCCCATCCTCTCAATACTCCCCAACAACCC